>VWZY01007367.1:642434-665067 GCA_013399075.1 Chloroceryle aenea | reverse complement strand
CATATATAATGAACGTGCCTTTCACACTACTTAAATAACTGTTAAATGCACAGCATTCATGCCATTCTATGCCATGAGGCTCACTTTAAAAACAACTTCAACATTATGTATTTAGAAACAGTATTATGTCTGGCTTCATACTACATTTCTTACAACATTTTGTAATTTAAACATAATAATGCTTCTTTCTGTAACAACACAAATCAAATTCTCCTTCACACATGAAGTTATAACTGCAGTTAATGTGGGGCATACAACAATATTTGAAATAATTTAGCTGCTGATTTTCTACAAATAATTCTTTCATTTTTCAAACCTCCATTTACACAATCCATATAGATGCATCACATCACATCTCCAGTTCTCAATGTGCTCAGTTCAAAGCTTGTTTAATGCTCCTTCAGTGTAAACTTCTCTTTGTCTATTTTTGCAGCACACGCATTTCACGCAAACACAAAATAAACAGCATTTATAGAGGATCCAGTTACTCATGCACAGATTATTTTATGTTCTGATCTCACTCCATTTCTACAGACTCCAGTTCCCATGTTTTCCTTAAAACCCCAAATAGTCTAGGTAGCCACAGAAGTGATTGTTCCTACCAGTTTCTTTTCATCACTTCTGCAATTGACCAATTGACAACTGATTGATGGTTATCTTTTCACTTCCACAATGAAAGAAATTACCATCACTATAGCTATGTACAGTAAATGCCTCCAGAGTAAATTACATGATTCTAAAATTCTCCTTAGCTCACTTAGTAAAACATCAACACAAAAAGTTTCTTTTTTGCCTCTCTTCCTGTACCGCAGATTTGGCCTTTCCTGTCAGCTTCAGAAAAGAACTTGACAGCTTCTTTAAAAAGAGGAGTATAAAAGAACTTGAATAAGGGATGGCACAGGGCCGGGCTAAGGCTTCCATTCTCTGCAAGTGGCTATTCTTTGCACTGAAAAAAAAATTAGGCATGTGAGCACAGATAAGCCACATAAGAATACCCCAAAGAATATTCCCAGTGACCTTGAGATTTTGCTGCAATTCCGTATCCATTCTCTCCTGGAACAGCTTCATGAATTCTGAACTTCAGAATGACTAACTTATTTCCAGAATGTGCAATTTATTCCTTGTAGGGGGAAAAACACTCCCACAAAATTAGGAGGAAAAAAACATTTGTCACTACAGAATAAAATAAATTTGTCCTTGCGTTTTTTTTATTAATAACAATTTGGCTCCATTCCCATAGCTGGTGTTAGTGATGTTGAGGTGGAAAAGAGATGCAATTCTGTCTAAAACCAAACCTCTCATACTTTTATCAGAATTTTTAGCTCCTTCAAGAAAAGATAGTGAAAACTTCTGATTGCTGTACAATTATAGGCAATTTTCAGAGCATTAAATATACTGTTGAGAAAGAAAATGATGTATTAGGTTTTGTTCCTTCGTGGAGAGCACTCCAAAATAAAAACAAAAATAAACATATTTCTTTTATTTAACTAAATACTGAAGTAGAAATCTAACTTGGTTTTGGTCTGGCCAAAAGATTTTATAATGCTATAAAAGCCTATTTACAATTCAAGATACAACTGCTAGCAGATCATCTCCAGTTCAAATGATGTCCTTTAAAATTTGCATTCCTATCTGCAGGTTGGTGATCTCTATGAGCTTTGCCAGTTCATCAGTATCATGAGGTCATCAGTATCATGAGATTTTAAATAAAAGTTTTCCTGTATTTGGTTATAAGCAAACGTCAGGACCATCTAGTCTTCTCTTCAAGTCCTCTTTACTAATATAGTCAGGAAAGGATCTTTCTTGTAATTTACGTTGTGCTACTTTTGATGGATCCTTCCTAAAGAGGTGGACCCATAATGGAGGATATTTTGCTCTCCTTGGTATCAGACATCGGTCACAACGGTTCTAAACAGAAGGTTATATAGTAGAACAAACACTTTTCAAACATTCTTTTCTGCTATTTTTTCCCCTCTGAATTTATCAGCAAGATTACTTCCGGATATCTCTACCTTGTACTAGTATCCAAAAGAGATGGGTAAAAAAGAATCAGAAGAGATTCGGTCTGAAAAACCTACCCTCCAACAGAAGATTAAAGCTCACCTAAAAGAAGACTCACCATCGTTTGCAAAATTACCTTCTACTGAAAAAACTACTGAGAGTAAAGAACCCTTTCTTATGAGGGGAAAGGAAGGTAAAAGTACAGAAGATAATGCCTCTCAGTTGTTTTACGATAACTATTAAAGAACTAGTAAGGGAATTCCTGATAGAAAATTCATATTGTTCATCTCTTCCATTGTTACTTTTCCAAAGAACTCTATGCCCACGTACCATACCAATATCCAGTCAGAAACAGCTGCTATTAAAATCATCAAAATACAGAGTTAGTGTATTGATGTATTAACTAGATGAAAAGAAGATGGCTGCTAATAATGTGTATAAACATGATTTGGAAAGGGACAACAGATAACAAAACAAGGAAATACAATGGGGGTATATTTAGTTGATTCAAAATTGCATTTAAAACTAAATCATAATACAAATTTGTGCTGGGAAGACCTGCAACAAAAATCAGCTACAACTGCCCTAAAATACACTCTGTCAGATTAATAATTCTTTCTAGGAAACATCTTTGTCCACCTTGTCCACAAATATTTCTCCCTGGAATATTTTCAGAGGTTGGAAAAAGTCTCTGGTAATCATTTATAAGACAAAACCCTCAAATATTTATTTGTAATAATTACTGAGTAATTTAAGATATGAGATTAAATGTTAGCAGCTTTGAAATAATATAACATCCTTCCTTCCCAGAAAGAAAACAGTTAATGATGCAAGAAAGGAAAGATACAACTGATTTTCACACAAGAAAACTTCAGACTGGAGGCTTTCAAAGTTGTTATGTGCTGTAATGCACATGTATTTAAGTTCAGCTTTTTTTTAACCTGAATGGTGGCTTGAAAATAAAAATAATAAAAAAAAAGATTTTGTAGGTCTGATTTCCAATTCTTTCTAACAGAAAGACTTACTTCAAGCCATTCTTGCATCACTAGGTGTCAAGATGACAGCTTTCTGTGATGCATGACATGGGTTATTCACTTGAAGGTAGAGGAAATTTGAAGAGTAGCCTTCAGATCCTATTATGTCATAACTACTTCCCAGGAGAGGTGAAGGAGAGAGTAGGGACTACATATATAAAACCACCTCTTGTTTCAGACTCTTGTCTCTGGGTGCAGGCTTTTAAGTATTTGTATACTATAGGATCTCTGCCTTTTTGTTGCCAAGCATTCAAAGTACTCAACAATATAACAAGAGTTTTGAATGGAAGCTAGAAAACCATCTATCACCTTTATTTCTTTTAGGATGCTTCAATGGGTATAATGATTGATATAAAACATATACATGTCCTATAAACCACATAGTCCATGTATGGAAATTAAATACAGACTGTTTGGGTGTTAATTTTGAAAAAAAAAAAAAAGTAAAAAAGCCCATACAACCCACCAAACAAACAAAAGCTTTATTATGCCCAACATAGGTTGAGGTTCATTTAGACAATTCAAGGGTCTGGTAATTTCCAAGACAGCAAGTGCTTGTGAAGTGTTGCACAACAGCAACCATGTCTTTGTGGAGTAGATAAGTAACTCATACCATAACTGCTCCTAGAAGAATACCAGAAACTATTTCATGTAAATGGGTAACTAAACAACAACAGAGCTTTCCATAAAGGACCTAAAGCCAAAAACAGCTTTGAGAAGCCAAGGTATTGCTCTCTACAAATGTTAAGGATTTTATCATAAACATTATTATGAAAGATTCTATCAATCTAAATAAGCCCCTTTACTGACAATCATCAATATGATTTTTTAATGTTTTTTGGGTATCAACTCAATCAATACAATACAGACTAATGGAAAGACTTTCAGTATAATCTACAAGAAAGCCTATGAAGCTCAGACAGTAGTCACAGCTCTTATTTTAACACCAAGTAATTTTTAATCATACTGAAGTACTTGAAAATTAATATACACTTAAACTCTCTTCTCCATGTCACCATCTCCATCAAACCAAATGTATTTATTCTGCTCCTTTTCTGTGCTGTGTTTGAGAGTATGAACAAGTAGAGTGTGTGTAGCAAGGACTTAACCAATGACACTGTCAATAAAGAGAGGAGGGAATATCTTCAGGACTGCTGCAGAATGTTTGAAAATTTAACAGCCTACTGGGTTTGGTGCTTTCAGGGAAGGTCACAGTGCTGTTGCTGTTTAACATAATAGACCCTATTTGGTCTCATGACTTAATGCAGGTTCTTACAGACTTTGCTACACAAATGATGTAATCAAGGACAGCTTAGACAGCGAGAGGATATGAGTTCAGCATATTATTCAGAGGCAGTAATACTTAAAACATTGAGACATTTTAGAGGGTAGAACAAAAATATTTACAAATGCCACTTGTTCAAATTCCTTCTAAACATGAGTTTGGAATCTGCCATTACTCCCCTATAGAAGAGCTACAGTCTTTGAGACCAGCAAACCTAAATTTTTGTATGCGATCCATTAAAAAAACCCACACCATAAAAGACAGAAGAATGAGAGTGCTGACATTGTACCCTATAAAGGAGAAAGTGAGGTACCAAGTGCTAAACGGCAGCAATCTTAACACTGAACCTGAACTGAACACTGGTGTTTTGGTTTGGGGAGTAACCTATTAGAAGCCAACCAAAAGCAGGACAACGTGTTCAGTGCACTTTTTAAAGAGGAGCAAATTTTTTCTGATGTACTAAAGGAGGGGGAATAAAAATGTACAGAAGCAGAAAACCTGAGGACTTTCCTCCTACCCTTTGAAAACCAAAAGCTAGCTCACGTGAGCTTTGAATCTGAGGACGTGCACGTTGAGGAAGAGCATAACTATGGCAATGTATCAAACAAGACACAACAATGTAGGGAATCAGAACAATTTGAACATTTTGTCCGTGGAAGTAATCTATGAAACAGAGCAGCAAGGAGAAAATCAGGGTAGTTCTGAGCTGGAGGAAACATTCCACAAATTGAAGCAGCATTACCACTGTGTTCCACATAGAGAAGCACAGCTACATATGTGACCTGAATACCTGGATGCAACCAGTAGCCAGTACTGAGACACAGATTTTCAAAAAGAACAAAACTGACAAGGACAGGGTCACAAGTTCTCTAAAAGAAGGGTTTTGAGGAGGTGCCACATACAGAGAAGCATCAGCCAGTGGAAGCACAGCTTCACCCTCTGCAAGCCCTGACAAGTTAATAAACAGAAAGAAGGTCCTATCTGTGAAAAAACAGATGACTAATGGGAAAGAATCACTTCAGCTCTGGAAGAAGAAACAAGAATTAGTATTTCTTCTGAAATACAAATTATTTGAAAAATTACACAAGCACAATGTTGAGAGCATGGAAAGTAAACTAAGTTGCAACCAGTAATTCCATCATATTACACCACATGATTCTATTCTTTCCTTGAGCAATAAAACCAAGTGTTAACAAATCCATACTGCAGGCTTTAGGTGGAGATGTGTTTCTGCTCTGGGTAATTAAAATGACTTGTCTGAAATTAAGTGGATGAAAAAGTGATCTGATTTTACTGAGCAACTGTGAATTCCATTGCTCTCAATTCAAAGTGTATATGCAATTTAAAACCTAAAATTAGACACTTTAATCCATATTTAAGAATCAAAATAAGCAGCATGGGGTCTGAGGAAAGCAAGTTCTAAGAACAGTCGTTATTATTTATAAACACATTCCACGGGGATGAAGCAGGGAATTAATAAACTAACATAGCTGAACACTGAAATGGAGACTTGAGGCTTGATATAGCACCTAAGAAATTAAAGACTTTGTCAATCACAGAGGCATAAAGAAGCTCTACTGAGCACTCTTTGCCCTTTGCCTTAGGATGAAAAAATGTCCAAAAGACAGCAGAAAACAGGTATGTTCCCTGATTGTGATATTTCATCAAATGGATTAACCATTTCCCTGCAACTTGTCCTGTGGTAACTAAGACCTACACAGTGCACGGTACGTGTGGGACAGTTAAATGCATCTGAGCATTCTATAAAGCAAAAGGATAAAAAAATTTTCTGTTGTGTAAGTTTTATACTGTTACCACCAGTTAATGTATAAAAAAGTAAGGTGTCATAGAATGTTAACCCGGACACCTGACAGGTGGCAAAAATGATGTAAAGGGGATGCGTGCTTTTATAAAAAATAGCACTTTGTCATAAAACCACCATAACCTTTTGTATCCTCATCATACATAATGCTAAACAAATTATTGAACAATCTAATACACAGTTTCCTTTACATAGCTGAAGCAATTCAGACAGCTTAGTTCACAAAACAAAACAAAAGAAGATAGAGAATAATTTTATGTTTACACATACTTTGCACTAAATGCAAGCTCATTTGACTTTTTTTGGGGAGTATTTTGCATTCTTGGAGTACACCAGCAGTGGCTATAACGTACGATGTAAGTGTATCATACAAAGTGTTTATTATAGCCGTTTCTCTGTAGCTGCTATAAGAAAAACCCTTTGAGGCGAGATAAAAGTTTGCCAAAAATAATATTCAAATATCCTTTTAATCAAAACAAGATAAAGAGGAGATTAGTGCCACCAGTGTCAACACCACCACTTCCAAAACATATGCTCAAATAAAACATGAAAGCTTTAGGGGATTGGTTTTGCAAGCTTCAGTAGCTTGCACTTCCTCTCTCTTCCAACTCTATGTATTATTAAAATGCATCAGCTGATGATCTGTGTTAATGACAAGCTCCATCCTCAAAGGACTCTAATTCATTAAAGCAGACTATCAACCTGTAATTCTCAGAATTTAAAACAAAATATTTATATTAATTACAAATTTTATTTCAATATAGAAGCCTAGATTCTTCTAATGTCCCTTAAAATAACACAATGAAAGATGCTTATCTCAAGAAAAAAAACAACCATAAATATCTAGCAAAATTTATTTCCCAATGAGACCTAACAGTATGAGGGCTTTTTCTCTACAAAATATCTATTTTTTCATGACTATTGTACATAATTAAAATTGATTTTTTTTCTTTAACTCTAAGTCTTGCTGCTCTTCCCCACCCCCCCTTGAATAACAATTATAAATTTTTTTTTTTCTATTACTTACAACATGTATAACTTTCAGGTTCTTGAAGAGAATGTAGGGCATTCATTTGTCATAAAAATTATTTGAAATATTGAAATTACCATTACTACTTTTGCTTTGGCAAAATTTAATATGCACAAAATCTAAGGACTGTATCTATAAAATCTTAATTAAAAAAAAAAAAAAAAGCTTGGTTTCTGATTTAGCGTGGGAAAGCAAATTGACATTAACTCAGCTCAGTGCTTGGTGAATCTACCAGGAGCTGATTTACAGAGCACACCTTGCACGTCTGTTGTCAGTAGAACATTTTCACAAAAGTGACAGTTCAGTTCAAGATATTCGTTGTCCTATCCAATGGTTTTATGATATGCATTTGGCCACCAAAGGCTGCAGATAAAAATGATGTAAACACTTAAATATGGCGAGCATTTGTGCATATAAGTGTCCTTAAAATTCATAGTTAACTGCTTAGACCAGGAGTGTGTGGTAGTGGACTGTTGTGTGTTCTGCAGCCATGAAATCCGTTACACCGCATTGCAGAGGGCAAAGGGGTCCTGGAAGGCTGGACCGTTTTCAAGAAGCAGCTCTTAAAGGCACAGGAGAAGCTGTCCCCATGTGTCATAAGACAAACTGGCAGGGAAAACAACTGGCCTGACATGGGATAGAATTCCTTCTTGAAATAACGATCTTTTCTCTACCTGGTAGTCATCTCCATAAAACTCACTTGTATCAAAGTATGAAACTGATTCTAATATGGCTTTCCCAGCCAGGAACTATCCCTGATTAAGGTAATTATAAGTGGATAACTAAGTTCATACTAAATTCCTGGACATATTATGCCAAGAAAGTCACTGAAAAACTCCCGTTTACTTCTATTTTTTTCAAACTTGTTTTTCATATTACTAACATTAGTATAAAATACAATTATTAGAAAAAGCTCAAAGTACAAAGCCATCTTTCGAAGAGCACAATTAAAGTAAAACAGACATACCTCTGGAGCTGCTGATACAAGGGCAGAATGAAATTACGGAGTTTATGGAAGAAGGTTGAAAAGGTACTTTGCTTCAAAGCAGTGCAACAATGAAACTGTGTATCAATGGCAGCAAATTACTTAAACTCATAGTATACCTGACAATTTATTTCAAGAGCCATGTACTACAAATTTAATGATTTATTCTGCAATATCTCTGAGTTCTAGTTCATCTTCCCACTATGAAATAACAATTTGCTTCCCATAGTGAACATATAAAACTCAAAGTTACTTGTTTGTAGGCTAAGATTATATGTTTACAAAATCATAGCAGATCATTCATTACTGAAATATCTGTGAAAATGCCTGTAAAATCCAGTAAGTCTAGCAAAACAGCAGCAGAGGCTAAACCCCACATTATATCAGACAAATGTATCTCGTGTGTACATAAAAGGACAAACTTAAATAGTTTCCAAATGCTGTGCTCCATAATTATTCTTCTGCTCATATTTACTACACAGAAGATGGTATCTTGTACTGCCTAGGAAGGCGGTGGAGTCGTCATCCCTGGAGGTGTTTAAGATTGGATGTGGCACTTAGTGACATGGTCTAGGGAGGCCTTACTGTGGCCTTTCAGTACTTAAAGGGATCTGTCAGAAAGATGGGGACAGACTTTTTAGCAGGACCTGTTATGATAAGACAAGGGGTGATGCTTTTAAACAAAAAGAGGGAGATTTAGACTAGAGAGAGGGAAGACATTTTTTACACTGAGGGTTGTGAGACCCTGGCCCAGGTTTCCCAGCAAGGAGATAGATGCCCCATCCCTGGAACTATTCCAGGTGAGGTTGGTCAGGGGTATGAGCAACCTGCTCTAGTTGCAGATGTCCCTGCTCCCTGCAGTGGTGTTGGACTAGATGACCTTGAAAGATCCCTTCCAACCCAAACCATTCTGTGATTCTGTGATCTTAAATGTAAGTAGTATGTACTGCTTGGGTTTGAGGTTGAATAAATGTTTATTGTTTTCCCAGGATAAACAGTCCCATTGTTCCTGTGCAATGCTTCTGAGAAGAATGAAGAGCTTTGATTTTCCTTTCCAGTACTGAGAAACCAGATAGAAACCAGGCCAATAACTGTCACCAGACATTTTGATTTCATCGTGGTACTGATGCATCTCTGTGTCTTAGCATGTATTTATAAAGTAAATACTTTCAACTTTTCAGCTCTTAGCTAAAGTTAAGTTAGCAACTTCTCCTAGAAAAGTAAATTTTTGTCTTCACAGTGTCAGAGAGAAAATGGAAAATATAATCCACTGAACTCTTTTGCTTTAGAATTTTAAAAGGAAAATAAAACCAAATATTGTTATAAAAAAATGGTGTTGTTAAGTGAAATTATAGCTTTGAGAAGCAGTAAGAACCTTTTCACCTTGTAATGGCAGTTCCACCAACTTTTATAAACAAAAGACATATACACAGTAGGATTATTAAAGCAGGTATTTTCCCTCACAGTGTAAAAATAAGATTAGAAAGGAATGCCTTTATGTAAATTTTCCTGGAGAAAGTTAAATCTACTTAATCTAAGTATTGGATTTTTTTTAAAGAAAAACATTATTTCTTTGTGAAAAAAAGTTCAGAAAAATATTTTCATATCCTAACTGAATTTAAACAATTTTAACTAGAATTTGGCTTTGCTTTGCTTATTGAAAGTGTGTGCCAGTGCAGAAGCGCAAAGAAAACATTTGTTTCTCATGACTTCCCAGAACTTTCAATGTTTGCAATTTTTAATTACAAAATTTGTAGATCTTTCATCAATTACTTCACAGCAGAAGCAGATGTATAATAATTCATAAAATGACTACTTAGCTAAGTAGCATGTTGGGGTTTTTAATATTTGTACTGGTTATCCATGACCTAAATTATGTTATGCTGGTGTGCACAGTTTGAAAGTGAAAAAACGCACAGAAATTGGGAAACCATAAAATCAATCACTAGTTTATATCTTACTTTATAAACTTATATAGCCTCCAAGATATTAAAATGACTTTGCTTTTATTTTTACAATTATGCTCTAATCAGGTGTCAAAAACTACAGTTGAGTAATAATATTTTTCTTCAATTAGTAGAAATATAAGAAAGTATGTTTGGAGATTTTAACTTTAAAGAATCTTCTGTATCTTTTGCTTTCATTTATGAGTCTGTATTATTTTATTGGAAAACAGTTAAAAACAAGGTCTGTCCTACAGTGATGGTATTGACTGAAAAGTTCAAGAAGTAACACACAGCCCTGAATTATATGCACCATCTCCAAAACCTTGATTCCCAAACTAAAGTATTGCCAAACTCTGGATATTATGTATTACAACTGCGATGCAGTCCTTTACATCCCTGTGGCCAAAATGAAGAGATTTACCAGTGGAAAGAAGTTTTTCAGCTACTTGGATAAGAGGTCTCATATTTACCCTGTTTTTAGAAATCAGTATTCCTCAGTCTGAACCATTAAAAGCTATTCTGAAGAACTGAAAGCACCCAAAGATTTCCTTCATGCCAAAAGGCAGCAAAGGGGCTTCTAACACTAGCAATTAAAAAAAATGGAAATGCATGTCCTAATATGAGTTTTAATTATGGTATGGGGGCAATTGACCTTTACCATGCAGTTGAGGGGCAACTGTATGAAGGACCCATTTCCCATGAAACCAGCCACCAAAGATTTCATCAGACAAAATGATAATGAGCTATTCCAGTTGAAATGAGCTGATTAGTTTTTCCCCCCAGCTGCTGTTCAATTAATGGACCACTTTTAAAAATTTTGAAATGAAGTTCATGAATCATCTATTTTTATTTTCTTAAATTGAAAACCGATAAATGAATTCAGCCTTTTGGTGACACAAACAAAAATAGTTAGAATTTTAGATCTTGGATAAGTGTTAGCAATCTGAAAAAAACAAAACCTCACAACAATTTTTAACACAGTGTGAATATTTAGCAGCAAATATTCCTAAAGAACGGTTAAAATACAGATGATTGAAGTTGCAGCCAAAAAAAGGGATGTAAATGACTCTTAAATGAAAGGTTATAGAGCATGAGAGGTGTTTAATCCAAATAACAAACTGTTGTTGTCAGTGAAAGATCTGATACAAACCGATTTAGATAATACAGAAAAATGAACACACAATTTGACAGCTACCCTGGATTTACAGAATCATGGGATTAAATGCTTTCCACTTATTCAAAGAGGATTAGTCAAGATACATTTATTTATTTAAAGCAGATCTTTTACAGAACTAAAGAGTTTACAAATGATACGGAGTGATGGAAAATAGAAAATCCATATCAGCTTTAGCTTCTATCATTCAGCACAGATGCAAAACTGCTTACTATCAAATATGTAATATAGTGCATTAGCAAAATAATAGCAATATTAATAAATTTGGTGTAGCCTTAAACTATTTAGTCAGGGAAAGAGAATATTAAAATACTTGTGCTCGCCATTTGCAGAGTAAGCTAATAAAGTGTGAACATACTCATGGAACATCCACAACTAGATCTGATTCTTGACAAACAGTTGCAAGCCAGGGATAATGTGGGTGGAACTGTTATAGCTACAGTCCCTAAGAGAAGGAAGATATTAAGCAGATGAGACTGGAAAGCAGGATTCCTGCATGCAAGTCCAAGAACTGCTCAAGACTCACTACAGGGCACTGATTAAGTCACTTCAGTTTTCAGCTCCAATCTCTGTTAAGTAGTGAAGATTTCTACCTTGCAAGGGACTAAAGTTTTCATTAAATGTCTGATAAGTTTTTTAGTCTTATAATACAAGCTTCTTCTCATAAACAAAATCATAACAGTAACATTGTTTAAAAGTTTCTCCTTGTGCCAGAAACTTGTCAGAGCCTAATTTTCGTTTCTGCTGCAAGATATTTATCAGCTCTGCATTGGCTCTGGGATTCCTTTTCTTCAACAAAGTGGTGAAAGACAGGCATAATGAAGCAAAAAATCAAGATCTTCTATTTAGTTTTTTGGTGGGTTTGGCAAGAAAATTTGAGTATTAGCAGCAAAGCAAGTGCTATCTTCACAAATATGAAAATAAATGGAAAAGAAACAAGAAAGTCTAACTGGGTCACTGAAGTGTTTGCAGATTCACAGTTGAAATTTGCATGGTAGTTGTGAGTTTCTGAATTCAATATACTTACTATCACTTTATTTTCATCATTATATTGCTGTGCTTCTAGCACTCCTACTATTACTTCAAGAATTAGATCACCTTCCTGCATATGAACTCCAGTTACAGCTGTGAAGAGGTTGCACAATTGCAGCTCCTGACAATATTTGGATAACAAGGTAAACTTTCTTCCCTGCAGAAAATCCATGATCCTGTTTCCCTGCCAAATCCCAAATCTCCAAGAACTGTGTAAAGAATCGAGACAAAATAAAGTACCTACCAGACCTACTGTCTACTCTTTTGACATGACCAGCACCTAAGACACTGCCTTGAAGACAGCAATATGAACCTTTTGAACTAAAATTAAAACCGATCACTGCAGGAGCTGTCACTACATGAACTAGCTGCAGTACTAGCTGCAGTGATATACCTGATTTAATTTACATTACAGGAAATGGTTCAGATAATGACAATGACCCCTGTGCCTGTTCATTTCATTTCCCCAAACTGCTGGGCCTATCATTGACCAAGACAAGATAAGATAACAGATGGCTGTGAATTAATCCTATTTTTAGAAATCAAATTCAAAAAAAGATGTCTTAATTAAGACAAATTAATTTAAAATTCGCATTCTAGCAGTAAGTTAATATAGATTTTGTGTCCAGTACAGTAATGAGTTCTCAAATGAAGTTACTAATGTTTTCTTACTGATAGAGATGTCAATAAGGCAAAAAGTGTAGAAATCCCCAGATGCATTACTTCAATCATTTTCCTCAGATTTGACAAAGCAGATATGGGTGAACCTGTAGATTCATTTAAATTTTGACCCTAACTTCCTGATTAGATGTAAATAAACAAGACTTGACAATGCAGCCAGTGTTTTAGGGAAATGATCACCTCCTTAAGACCACTCTGGATTTTCTGTCACTCAAGCAGATCTGTGAACTCCACTCAATCCTGAGAACTCCTATAGTAAATCCTACAGAATTTTTATATAAGTATCTAATGGAGTTGCACATCTATTCGTATAAAAAGTATATACGTATATATACATTACGTTCTCATAATATACACCAGATGAAGAGAGGGAAGCAGAAGCATCAACAACAACAACAAGAGACAAAGACCGAAACGCTGAGGAAGTCATCTGCTTTGACATGCCAATGCCTTATTGTTTCATAGCTCAACTCTTACTGAAACTATAAATTCAAGTCCTTTGAGCTGTCTGTGTTAGACAACACTTCATTGTAGAGCTAAGTGCCTACAGGTCACCAGTGAAACACCAAACACTGAAAAGCAGTAGAGAAGTACTTCAGGTAGATACACACTCACAAAGCTCCTCTTGTGAGGATGCATCCTATGCCAGCAAACAAATACTGCTTCTATTCTTCTTTCTAAAGTTCAGTACACTCATGAAGTGCCAAATATTCTAAATAATACACATTCAAGATACATGAATCCTACTTACACCCTTCTTGACTGGAAAAGTGTTATAAGGAATTGTCAGCTCTTATGACTAAGTGGTCAAGTGCTTCATTTGGTGAACAGCTCTCTTGTTTCTCCTCCAAATATTCCTAAGTGCAACCAATACCACAGACATCCTGGCTGCAGATTCCGAGTAAGAATGCACCATCTGATTCCAGCTCAAGTTCAGAATATAGCAAGCCACCGTCACCAGTTGAATATAAGCATATCTAATTCTGCCAATGTATGACAAATTTCACAATCTGAAATTTGTTATTTATGACACAATGATGTAACATAGAAACCCCTTTCAATCTTTTATTTTCTGTGTAACTCCTGCCATCACAGGCCTAGTTCTCTCAGACTTCTCTGAAGATATCAGTGTCTTTTGGATATGAGATATAGCTGCCAATTTGAGAGAGGCATAAATGGACCTCTTGGAATATCTGTCCATGTCTCCCTAACATATGGAAGACATGAAGTCAACATAACTGGAACACTGTGAAATTCCAGGATGAGAGCTATGACAAGCTCTCATCCTGGAAGCATGCCTTTCTACCCCAGTCAAACTTCCAGGTTTTGCTTGGGAATTTTTGTTCTTATAACTTCCAACACAGCTGTTCTTCACTGAAGCCATTCTAATCTGCTGCTTCATTCTCCTTGTCACTTCTTGTTTCCCTTGTCTCATTTTTATTGACTACTCTTGGCTTATCCTGCATTTCCCCTCTTTTTAAAACCATTCACTTTGATTTTACAATTCACCACTTCTTTCTACTCTTTCTGTTTACTCAGATGATTCACGTCTTTACATTTTTACTGCTGAATTCCATTAGCTGCATCTCACAGAATTTTGCAATCAGTTATGAGGAAACATTGATTTCAGCTGAGCTCAGTATCAGTGTTCTTATCAATATCTATCGTGTTTAATGTAAGATCAATATTCCACCTCAAAGAAAAAACTGATCTAAATGTTCATCCAACCATGCAGATATGTATTTCATTAGAACTATCTAGAAGCCTCATCATATTAGGGAAATGGATAATATGGACTTACATTATAAAAGTTGACACAATAAATTAATTAATATTCAAATGGGACATGACTTAAAAATACAAGAAATAAACTGTCACCCATGACCAGATGAGGGTTCTCCTCTTTCTCACAAGGTTCATGTTTGAGATTTTCCAGCTGGATGTTATGTGAGAGCCCAGTGTGAAAGTCATTGACACATAAGATGTAGTTTTGAAACTGAAGAACTCGGTACAAATAGAAAGCAGTATTAAGTTCACTAATCAGCTGAATTTTCTCTTCCCACACCAAAAAGAAATAATAAATACCTCTTTACATATTCTCTGTTGAAAGTGAAGAAAACCCTCCAAACTTTTTCAAAACGAAGACATCTTCAAATCTTTAACACAATGGAGCAGCTGCTACTGAGTTTCCTTGATGGGTATATTCTGTCATTAGGGAAATCAGAGGCCCTGCTAAATACCTTTTTTGTTTGGTTGGTTGTCAGCTCAAATACTGATTACGTTCTCTGACAACCACATTGTTTGTTTGCAAAAATGCAGAGGGGACAAAACTTCAGTTGCAACTTACATTCTGTAGAAGCTGTGGATACACTTAGAGATATTTTGTTAAACTCATTTACAGTAGGAGATTTTCCTATTATTTAAAAACAGCAATGTAAAAAAGCCCAACTTAGATGATTCTTTCAGTATGGATATGCAAAAATGATATAAAATCTATTTAAAATACTAAAGTAAAGCAAGTAGTAAGTCTGCAATTTTTACTCAGGAAATACCAACTTTGCGAGGATATTTTGAGTAAAATAGTACTGAGTCCTGAAACTAAACACAGCACTGAAAAAAAGATGAGTCGGAGTATGAGCTATTTGACAAAAGAAACTTCAACAAAGAGGAGTTTGTGACAGAAGGGTAAGGGCCCTTTTTTATCTTACCATAGCCTTGGATATAAATCAGAGCAGACTGGAACAATAGTATTTACATGGCAAGCTGTGAAAGCCTAAAGAGAGATTTCTCTACCTTCATCTGGAAAAACCCACATCCAAACACACCATCTGCCATGGCCTGCCCAAAGCCAGTGTATCGTTGAGTACTGTGGACATCCACAGGCATAACCAGCATGCAATTACTTGCACCTTGCTATACCAATATTCAGTCAGCATAGAGTGGGAGATGTGTGTGTAGACCTATTACACACGCTTCCACACGGTCACATCCTAAACTATTGTTTTAAAACTGCAATCCCAATAATAAACTGGCTCCAGATTATGAAATATATACATTTTACTGAAAAATCCTAGTTATAGTTTATAGTTATAATAGAAGATATATGAAACTATCTGGACATAATTTTTGCTAACAATTTAACTAAGAATAGATTCTACACAGCATTATAAATACTAAATATCCTCTGACTGAAATGTTGAAATTTCTAATGGCAGAACTCCAGGGTTGTTTGCAGCTTGTTAAGACTTTTGACAATATTTTAAAAGTTGCTTCTGGAAAGACAAAAAGGAGAAAATATGTATTTAATGCTGAAAAATCCCTCTTAATTACTTAATTTATGTTATTGTGTTAGTCAGTGATCATAAATATATGTCTATACAGCTCTCTCCTCAGCAGGGGAGAGTGTAACAGTATTGTTATTATGGCTTCTTCTAGCAGAAGTATGTGGTTTACAAACTTCACTAGAACAAGAGTTCCAAAATGAAAAAATGGAAGAATATTAGCTGAATGTTGAACAGAACAAGGCTCTGCAGCCAGAAGGAGTTAATTTGTCATTTTTTCACACAACAGAGAAAATGGAGATGAAGGAACAGAAAACGAGAAAAGAGATGCAAGAAGAGCTCAGTTGTTCAGGACCTTAAAATCAAAGACTTATTGACAGAAGGGAAGTGGAAAACTGCAAACATGGCTGAAGGTGGAGTGAATATCATTACTACAAAGAGACAAATGAAGGAATGTAATGACTTCTTGGTCAGATTGATGGGGGAGAATCAGACAGAAAGAGTCTGGAACGCGCAATAAAATACGATTAAGAAAAAGGTGAGATGTTTCCAGAACTTGTTCAAACTATCTGTATAGTTTTAAAAGAAGTATAGGAATGGTTTCCAAAGCATGTCCTCCTGGTTGTACTGATCAGTTGAGTTGCATTATAGGCTTTTCCCAAGTGAAGCCCACCCATCACATCAACTGTTCCTCTTGGAAGACAATGATGAGACCTCTACATCGACTTAACATCCAAGGGTTTGGAGATAAAAAAAAATGCTTAACCATTTTTACCATGCATTTTCTCCTCCAAAACATACAGCTGTGATCGTATTTGTCAAGATTTTTTTATTTTTAGTGTTTCTGAGAAGTACCAGAACTACATTACCTAGAAAACCGCATCTTGCATTTATACCCAGCAGTAAAACCAGGGTGGCAGCAATTCCAGCATTTACACACTTCCCCTTCAAAAGCCTCGGTCTTGACCCAAGAGTAGGATATTGTCTTTGTCGGGTCAATATTTGACCTGTTTCTTAATCTCAGCAGGAGATCTCAGCAATGGCCATTGTGAGGGTGATTTCAGGTGCAAACATCTGTCTGGTTTACACTAAAATAGTGCCATTTCACAGTGAATGAGGACTGATACTTTTTGGGTAGTCAGAACAGTGATAGAAGAAACAGGTTTCTTTAGAAGTTTTGTTTCTCTGATTTCATTCAGCAAAAAATATGCATGTTGTGTGGAGAGTCTGACAAAATACAAAACAAATAATCTATCTGCAGTCCTTACATTACCTCTGTTTGAAGAATTACACATTCAAGTAAAAGCGTTGAAAAGCAGCTAAAGATGTCAAAAACATTTATAGGCTAAACAGATCCCAGCTCAGATAACTCCATTTCAACTAATCTAAATTCATCCCCATTATCACTTAAGTGAGCATCATGGCTGTTAGCAAACCCTACACAAATATTCAGATTTTTGTTTTTCCTGTCATGCTGAAGGTTATCTCCCCAGTTGCTCTGAAAAATCAGGTGACAACCATTTCCCATGATGCTTTAAGGGCTGTCAAACTGTCCATCAAACTGTCACCTGACCAATCGTTCCCATGGTTCTTTTAGACTTCTAGTATGATAAATTGAAAGGCACTATTATCTGCCTGTTGTGAAGAGGAACTGCTTAGGCTTTGATAAGATATCACTAGTCCCAGGTGAGAGGAGGCTGACAGCACATCAAGACAAGAAAACACATGGAAACAGTGAACGCAGGAGCAAAAGGTTTACAAACATCTGTTGTCATTATTTATTACCCCTTTCCTTGGTTTTAGCTCTATCCTTGTTTTATGTCAGTTTAAAAAGAAAGACTTTCCTTTCTTTCCAGCCAGTCTTAACTGCTGCTATTTTTAAACCAGTTAGTTGTAGAATGAGAAATATTTAAAATATGAAAGATATCTTTAATAAAAGGTTGCGTTACCTGTCTTTTCTGATACATGTTGCTTTTACCATCATGATACTTGAAGTTTTATGAGTCTCGTAGTGCAACTATGTCATAAGAAAATGAGAAGTGCTAAAAGATATGAAGACTTTCTAAGCTCCACGGTTATTTTTCACTGATGCCTTGAGTCTAGTTCAGTTTTCTTGATGATATTTCAGATCTGTCCTTATACAAGTACCCAGAGTTAGCTTAAGATGCCTCAGAGCCCAAACAATATGTTGTTATTTATTGTGGGCTGTTAATAAAAAGAAGCCAGTTGCTAACATCACCACCTTGTGTACAAATACTTGTTTGCATGCAGCTTTGAATCATTTTAGCCAGTACTGTAATTTTGTTAGACAGCACTACAGAACCTCAGTTGCACAAAAGAACATTAAAATAATGTTATCATTAAAAATATTTTAAATTTGAGCCCTTTGTTTAACTATATTCTAACACTCCTCTGTGCTAAGCTTTAAAGCAAGCTTCCATACACTGTGGACAAGCCCTGTTCACTGGAGCAAAAGCCAAAAACCAACAGAATAGGATTTCAGCAGTGGTAAATATACTTCCAAAAGTACTAATAAAGGAAAGATTCATGATTAAAGTATGCTAAGACAATTTCTAAAGCCTGTTTTCCAATTAAAGACCCTTTTGAGAAACCATGGATTGCTACATGTAGAGGGCCTTCCAACTTCCTCACATTTTAAACATAAACCTGATTTTAAAACCATAAAAAAGCACCCCTGGATCACTACATGTGATGAGATACTCCCTGAGCCAGGTGAAAAAAGTACAGATATGAGCCATATAAATACTAACCAATGAAGCCCATAATATCAAGTTGATTTAGACAGAGTGGTTTCTTCTACGCCTTTTCAGGCAGAAAATCAGAGTTAGTGTCAAGTGTGGTAGACAGTGAAGAAAAACAAGAATGCAATAACAGGGCAGTTTCCCACTCTCAGATGAAAAATTCTACAAGAAAACATTAACCTTACTAAGCTAAAATATTCTCTCAGCAGTTATTGCCGACCTGGCTAGTGCACGCAGCGACGCTCTCTGGGCACTTTTCAAAAAGAAAAGCACACAGTCTCTTTCTCCAGGTCATTATAAAGGAAAGACATGGCAGTATTGAAAAGAGAGAGACAATATACGCTGAGTGGTTGAGATGGTGGCTGACTATTTTGATAATCATGTTATAATAAAACCATATTTCTCCTGTTTTCTCTAATCTTAGAAGGAAGAAGCACGAGGGCAGGGATTTTTCAGCTGGTATCAGGAAAAAAAATATTTCATGTATAAAGACTGGGAGAGAAGAAGCTGCACTCTGCATATGAGAAGCTCATAACTGGGCAAAGAGGAGTATGGATGGGGGAAGCAACTGGATGCAGTTGGGCAACAGCAGGTAAAAGGAAAAGGCACAGTCATGCAGGACTCAGCACATGGACAGAAAGCTTCTGTGTGGTATAGGGCAATGCTGTGCAGGGTTTCAAAGACAGGCAGAACAACTGGATCATCTCAAAGAAGGAGTTTGCACAGACAGGAAAGACTTCAGGTCAAGTGTTGATGTGTCTAAGAAGCTATACTAAGTAAGAAGCTAAAAGTGAATGCACTCCTCACTACAGTGTGTTGATACTGTGCTCAGTAACGCCTTTTAGCACTGATCCTACAGTAACAGAGCTCTCTGGCAGAAGCAGAAAGTCTTCTGCAGAGAAGACATTTTTAATTACTTAGATAATGTTCAAGTCAGCCTTAAATTGTAGGACTGTAAAATACCATGGCCACTGGAGTTCTGTATTTTTCTCCACTGATCTTTTAGAGTTTGAAAACAGAGCGCAAACATATAGGATAGACAACTATACACTCTTTTATATTAATAAACTATGTTTACAGTAAAACGTTATTAAAAGTGATAATGCACAGATCTTTCTTAAATGTTTGGTTATACTTTGCTCTTAGATTGGTTCTTTTACCTCCTGATAGGGAGTTTTACCTGCACAGACTGTTAATGAAGAACAGGACTGTGGAAAAGTATTTGATCCTGAGCAGCTCCATACCAACGGCCTCACCCACTCTGCTAGAGTCCCAGTGTTCCAGTTCTTCACCTATTAAAATATGCAGCCCTTTTGCAGTAGCCAACACATGCTTAATGAACCATGAAAAAACCCATTATCTAATCTCTTCTAAATTTTATCTCTCCTTTACAAGTTCTGTTAACAAATATACAAAAAGTGTCCCAACATGAACACAAATGAAACTGATTTGCTGTTCCAAAGCATTTGTCAGCCCTGTTGACATTAGCACAAGTTGCCACCTGATATCTGCCAGGATAAAGAAAAAGGAAGAGGGAAGTTAGGAGAGATGAGAACAGAGAGGAAGGGCAAATAAATCACTGACTTAAATGGTTGAGAAAGAGTTGCCTGTGATCAGCTTGAGAGACAGAGACAGTAACTGATTACAGAAGTTGAGTCTTTTTCAGTTTTGAGGAAAGTTCTGAGGAAACTTTCTTAGGATTAGGTCCTTTTCTCCTGCAAATAGTTATATGACAAGTTCCCACTACTGAAAGACTCACAATCTTTGTGTATTTACATTCGGTAGGTGCAGGTAAATGCAGGGCATATTATTATCTACTAAAGGGAAAAGCGATCCAGAAAGACAAAGGCTGAGTCCTGCTTTATTGATGTTAAGTTCAGTAGTTTTACCTGGGGTTCAGGAAGTCAGCCTAAGGAATTTTGGTGCAGGAACATAGGAAAATTCTAAAAAGTAAGTAAATTTCACCAAGAGTTTTCCTAGTCCTAATCTCTGGATTGTTCTGCTTGTCTTGAAGGAAGGGGTTGCTTGGCAGTAGTAATATAGAGCTCTCAGCTACAGTACAGCCAATGTAGTATCACATGTATCAAAATATCAGAGCTAGATCACCCCCATGTTTGGGATTCTGTTTCAGTGTTGTGCAGTCTAAAGCAGTGCAACTCCTTCTCTTTGGAAGAAAGAGCACTGCAGCTTACTGTGACCCACAGAGTCTTTACATAAACCTCCCACACTGCAGTCCAACACACATGCCAGGAGGAGATGAACCATCTCCATCAGAAGTTATTTGACAATGGTTTAGGAGGACAGTATGATAGCTATAACCAAAGGCACAGACAGAAGCATGGTATAACACTGGGTAACCTAAGGATATAGCATACAACCTAGGGATGTAAACTCACAGGATATTAGCTGGTCTTTAATTACTACTTACCCGTTCACTTTTATTTAGCAGTAAATGCAAGCTAGATTGCTTATGTCTCCCTGGACAGTAGATTACCTTGAGTGACCTCATATTTAACATGGACAGTAAAACATGTAACACAGTCAGTCATCTCAGAGCAGCTGACGTACCCAATTTTGGTACTCTGCAGTAATTTTTACCAATACCTTATCATGTGAACACATTTTTGCTTTGACATGTCCCTCTGGGCTTACAAACCCTGCTGGAAGCCCATACTTATGTGATAACATGCTACAGTACGATGCCAGCTCTATCATGGAGGTAGGTCAAAATCTTGCAGGAGAAATGGTAACGTCACTGAAAATACGTGAGAATAAGAACTACTGTCCTAAGTAACCTACAAACCTAAATGTTACTACTTTTGAAAGAGTCTCTCCTTTTGGGCCTTGGCCCTGCCTATGTGTACAAGTAACTGAATGGAGACAAATGTAATAGGACTACTCATGCATAAAGCTAGTCACATGCATTAACACTGGCAGGAACAAGGACTTTCTTTTCATACTTACACTAGAGGATAGTAAAAGAAATGCTGCTCAAAGAAATCCATCAACTAATTCAGACTCTGAGCTAGCTACTTCAGAACCTAGTACAATGGCCACACTCAATGAGTCCATTGAAGACCCAGAGACGAAGCAAAAACAGGTTTTCTTTCTGAAGAACATTACGAGATCAATACAGTGCTGTGGATATTAGGAAAAGTCACTTTAATAAAAAGGAAATTGCACATAATGTAACAAAACAATTCTATTCGTAAGGCCCTGAAAAAATTTGGACAATGTAATATGATCTTTCTTAACTTCATTTCCCATCCACTGCAGAAATCATAACAATAAAGTTTTATACATAAGCAACTTTATGAGCTGAAAGAAGAGAATGTGTAATTTCTTTCCATGGACTAAGCCAAAAGAAATGAATAAAAAAAAAAAAAAAAGATTCTTCTCTGTTAGCCTCCTGTGTAAAATTTTTCTCCTTATCATCTCATCTAGTCATATCTTTCTGCAGTTTGAATTACCCTCTTTTCCTCAATCTGGTAAGGCAGTGAAAGGATGTTTGTTCTGCTAATTAACTTTATTACCCTGATAACTCCCTGCAGCCTTTGACGAAAACAATTACCGTTCCTCCTTTTTTTTTCCCCCACTGGC
>VWZY01007367.1:598992-641961 GCA_013399075.1 Chloroceryle aenea | reverse complement strand
AAGAGAAAAAAAAATTAAAAATAAGAGGGGGGGGAGAGAGGAGAGAGAGTAATGTGTGATGTGTTTTGTCACATGTGCTATGCCATAATTCCCACCTGACAAACTAGCTGAATCAGGAGAAAATTGCAAGTTGTCAGCAGCAGAATAAACTGCTGTAATAGCTGATTAATGATCAACACCTGTGACAGGTGCTATACGGGACTGTAAACTTGGTGTGATTAACAGTCACTGGACGAATAAATATTAGTGACAGTCAGTGGAGAGCCAGTTTGCGTGTTTTAACAAATCACACACATTACAGTTATTGATATTTCCAGTGGAGGCACTTTCTTTTTGGTAATTATCTGACAACACTGGAAGAGTGTTTTAATCCAGTATGTTTGTTTCTCTTCTGTTCATTTATTTCAGAACTCAAAATGGTGTTTTGACAGGATGACCTAGCAGAGTTCAAAACTGCAGACAAATTTAGAATAGTCACAAATACTTTGTTGCATGTCCAGCTTGTAACAACACTCCCAAATAATCTTTGACAGATTTAAATATATATAACCCTACACAGATAAAGACATAAATACTGTATATTTATACATATATGTTCATATAGATAAATGTTCAAAGCCTGTAATTCTAAGAGTCAACTCCATTTTATTTCTCATGTTGGTAGTTATGACATATACCTGACTAATATGGGAAATCAGAATTTCTTTCATTCCGACACCAAAGACACATGGATTTCTTCTGAAGGACAATTTAGACCTCATTAATTTAGACTTACAAAATTCCTGTAATATATAATAATGAGGCATGAAAGTTACCCATTTATGGGACTGCCCTATGCTCATCACAGTAGGTTCTAATCAAATCCCAGATACAATTAGAGCCATATCAGGATACTCTCTGGATAGCATAAACCTAATTTTTCATCCTCATGCGTGGTTACAGATTAGGTAAAATATATATTCTTATGCAAAAAGATGTATATTAGAAAGCTTATGCGTAGCAAGTGAAAAGACGTGAACACAAACCCAGAAAAGCCAGTAAACACAGATTTTACCACCAGTGTGATGTCATTCTCAAACCCTAAACATGAAGTAATGTCATTGACATCTTCTGACAAGTCCTCTATCAAATAAAAAGGAAATAAATCAGAACTCATGACTTTAGACTTTCACATCTGCATGTGAAGGAATCTAACTATTGGTCAGATATACCTCTGTTGGTCAGACACCAGATATCACTCTGTCCACATGAAAGCTCATAAGTTATGCATTAATACTTTCCTCAGAAAGAAATTTAATATATTGAACGCACTGAGGTTTACCTATCATGTAGCACATCAGAAAACATAGTAAGGAAAAAAAAAAGGCAAAAAAATTATTCAAATTATTCATATCAATTCCCAGAGAGAAACGACAATAACACATCCTTGCCTACAATGTGAAAAATTCCAGTCACCTGAATCTTTAATGAAATACCCATAGAACTTGACTGCTGCTTCTCCCAGACTCACCACTGTACAACTATATCAACCAACTGGATGTGTTTTTCTGTTTCAATGTTTTGTAACAACTGCAGAGAAGAAAGACTTCATTTCTCTGTCCTGATTGATTACAAACCTGCTTTTAAGCATGAACTGTTACATGAGCTCTTCTTTCAGATGTAGACAGCTGTGGAAAAGGGCTTCATAAATGGATGGCATTTAGGTCACCTAATAACTTCTCAGTATGAAACAACTTTCTATGAACTTCCTAGTAATTTTTTTTTTTTTTTTTACAGTAGAAAGACAGTTAAAGAACTTTGAGAGAAAACAAAATGAGTACTAACAGCACAAGCCCCACCACCTGAATAGCAGTTTATCTAAAATTTACCCTTTCATAATGAAAAGAAGGTGGGAATAATCTCCGGTCTACACTTTACAAAAGCACTATCTCTATTTTTTTTTTTTGCTAATGTGTCATTCCATTCCCCATTTTCATTTATCTCTGCACTAGAAATAGAAAAGTCATGAGTGATCCAGTTATAAAAAAATACAGAGATTAAAATATATTTTGTGAGTAATAGTTTGATAGGTATAATACTTTTGTTTTCTGATTAATCTTCAGTGTAGCAGTCTGCAACCTGAAACACAGAAGTAATAGCTTGAAAGCTTTATGCAAAATGTATGTAAATCTGTTATGCTTTAGTACAGATACATCTGAATAGGCAGCAGTGCAGCTAGCCAACTGCCTAGGAAGGAGGCCAATCTCACATCCAGATGCCACTGATAGAGAGACACTGTGTGGCATCAACGCTCCCAGCTGCCAGGCTCACCATGCATTCTTACAACATTTGACTGTAGCAGAATGAGACCTTGTAGAGCTCTCTCCTGATAAATAATAACAACACTCAGAAACAATTCCTCTGAGTATAAAAATCTAACAGTAAAAAATACCTTTAAAATATACATTTTCCTGCAGGCAATTACTAGCTATCTGTAATCTGCGTGTACTTTTATAAGCTACATATATGCTTCATATGTTTACATATTTGAAAGTTATATATGCAGAAATCTAAGTTTTTTCTTTAAAATGAAGGTTGGATATAAAATCCAAATGAATCAATCAAATGACTTTATTTACTGTGCTTTGGTACAACTAATAATTTGAAAAATGATTAAAAAAAAAAAAAAAAGAAAAATGGAAACTATCAGAAGACAGTAGTATGGCAAATTAATCAGAGAGACCAGGAGAAGAGAAATTGCTCATTCCTTGTAAATTACAACCTTATTAATTACTCTTCACTTAATATGTTGCAAATCTGATATAGCAAGTAATATTCATCCATTCTTTAAAGTACCATAAGATAAAAAAGTGTAAGCAAATTTCACCAGGATAGCACCCATTGATGAACTATTTCACTCAACTGAACTAAAATGAATTTGAAATTATAATTCAGCTCCATATCAATACAATATAATTTGATATCATGGTAACCCATACTGTTCAGCCCATCATAGACAAGCTGCAAGACAGACAACCCTTTGTTTTGTAATATTTCACCAAAAAATCTTAGAGTAACAAATTTCAAAAGAGAATTACAGAGTTTTCACTGATCTCAAGAACATATATTATAAAATTTCAGGTGCAAATGAATGTGTGCATGAAGCAAAAATACTGAATTCAAAAGCAAATCCTTTCTCATCTTGTAAATCACAAAACAGCAACAAAGAATTAACCAAAAAAAACCCCAACCCCTAAATCTACAGCATTTGCAAACTGCTTTCCTTCCATTCATTCCCAAATGGGAGGAAAAACATTTGTCAGGTAAGAAGGTTGGTATTACAAATCTTAGAAATCTCCTTGAAATCTTGCTTTCCATAGCTATTTCTAGGACAACAGAGCAGGACAATCAGTGTAAAATCTGAAGAGGAGGAGCAAGCATAGTTCTCACTCTCTTTTGTTCAGGTCACTGTCTTTACCACTTCAGAAAAGAAAAAAAAAATACTGACTGTTGAACTGTATTGTGGGACATCTTGGCTCTTTGTGCTTCTTCCTACACTGTCAACCACGTAAATTTACCAGCATATCCACATCACACAAGACTTCTAAGATATTAACTTGATTTCTTTGTACAATTCCTTTTCAGCAGTCATTTGCAAAGCATCTGCATCCTCTAAAAGAAAAAAAATTGCAATTCACCTGATGAAGATAGAAAATTATAATTATAGACCATCCAACAATTTTGATAATTTCAGCAAGACAGCTTGCTGAAAACTATGTCTTTTAGTTTACAAAATCATCTGGAGCTGCACTGTGTGAAATGTGCCTGTGGTGCAGAACTGCGCAGGGAGGAATTAGGAAGAAGAAACAGCCGCTTAGTACACGCTTGCCCATTCTCAAGACCTTACTGATATTCCTTATAGGCTGAAATGTTTGCTGGTGGAAGCCCACTGGTCCACTTCATTGTCAATAGCATCTTTTCAAGTACATGTGCAAGAAGAAACCACAGAGAGTAAACGTTTTACACATACACGATGCCAGAGTGGAAAGGGAGCCAAGGGAACAAAAAGTGCCACTGGGCAAAAACTTAACCAAACAGCCAGGTTTCTCAGATGGCTGCCTACTTTCTTTGCAGAACTTCTTAACCTACTAGTTTCCATCCTAAGGGTAATATTTTCTCTTACAAAGGAATACATACTTAGGAAGTTAATTTTTCCCCCCTTTGTGATTTTTCCATAAGGATGGTTCTGGGTACATTAATGTTCAATTTAAGGACTCCTAAATAAGTAAACTAAGGACTCCTAAATAAGTAAACTAAGGACTCCTTATTCGAGTAGAGAGACAAATTCACATATATTATCCAACTTTGAGTGACTACTAAGATGAAGCAAGATTTTGGCATGTTTTAGTCTTTTTCTGTGTATTTTCCATCTGCATATAGAGGAACCTTGTCTATAACCCTTCAAAGTTGAACATTCAAGGAAAGATTTTTAAACAGAAGGATCAGCAATTCTCCCAGATTTCTTCATTAAAGAGACGTAAATACATTTTCTTTAACAGCAGCAACATTAATTGCTCTAGAAGCTTCAGTATAAGCATCATTGTTGATGCATCATTCAAAAAAAAAAAAAAGATATGAACAAAACACATAAAATACTCATCGATGGAGTCAGCAGTTAAACACACTAGAGCAAGAAAAAACACAGCAAACTGCTTACATGCCATGACACTGGTAAATTCCTGGTGAATGTATGCATGATTATTAAAATGGCATCTGCATATCTCAATTGTGAAAAATACAGGAAACAGAAATGACCAAAATTTAATCTTAGTTACACCACCATGCACTGGAATAACGCCACTGACTTCAGTGAAGTTATTCTGGACTTTCATGCACACATCTAAAGTTATTCTCCAAAGCAGTAAACAGTCTAAGGAGACAAACTTCAATCTCAGTATGATAAATCCTCCCTAAATCATACTTCATTTATTCTTTATAGTTATTCACACAGTTTTATTTTCTCAATACCAGAAAGAGAAAAGCCTTGCTTATAAAATGTATTTTTTCCAGAGGTGAGTCACATTGGACACTGCAAGAAAAGGTCATCCAGGAGAATGACTAACACCTTGAAAAACTATCTTAACCATAACAAATATTCATTATGCTACCAATTTTAGGAAACAATATTTTTATGAAAAGCAATGCATGACTCAATGGAAACTGAGGAAAACCAAATAAAATAGTAGTTATCTGCAATACAGTTGGTGTTTATGTTTAGGAGATGACACACGAACACAAGATAAAATCAAACTGCAAATCAAAAAGGTCCTTTAAGAAATCAGTAAGGTGGATCAGGCAAAAATACGGGCTTTTCCCATTTTAAAGCATGTTCATCACCTACTCTCCTGACCACAGCACTTTATTAGAATGTCAGCATTTATATATACAGAGCTATAAATAAAAGATTATATGTATTCCTATGTATTTACATGCCTGTTTCTCCTCTCCACCAACATTCTTTGTTACTCCTTGCTTCTTTCCTGCTTAATTGAACTGTAAACTGAGCAGGACAAATGTTCTATTCTTTCTCATCACACATTTCTTGAGTAAGCAGTGTAGGGGAACTTGATCTTAATTTTGACCAAGGATCCTTCAAGACTTTGTATTAAAAAACTAAGGATATGAATGCATAATTTAAATAGTTTCCCTAATTCATTTTCAGTATCAAGGTTTAACTTCATTTACAAGCAACCTATAAAAGGGGCACATGCCAAAGAAATCAAACTACTGATGCTTAGATCGTAATTAGACTTAGCTAATTACTAAATATTTGTTAAACAAATCACTAATATATGTAAAACACAGGAAGTTAAACAAATTCTACTGTACGCTTTGATGAATATAACTTTCTGGCACTAAGAATTAAAAATCTTTGCAAACATCAGGAACTGAATTAGGTTCACTAGTTGTACAGGTACACATGGAGGCCAAGAGAAGACAAAAAGAAACTGGATGTAACAGAGAAGGTGGTCCCTGGGCCAGCCCTTGCACTTCTCTAGGCAGCGAGGTGATAAATAGGAAAGTGTTAGGCAGCCCTTAGACAATTCTCTACAGAAACCATTTCTTATTCAAAGAGAAATTCATTTATTCTCTCACTCCGGGCACTTCAAGCTCTCCAAGTATTCTTGGTATTTCAGAAACATAACGGATTACAGACATATTGCCAGCTGCATTTCAACAGATGCTTGGTGTGAACTGTTTACCATTTCACGGAAACTCTTTTAATGGTGTCATGATTATTAACACCACTTTTCAAACATATTATGGGAACACGTTTAAAGTATTTCAAGGAAGGTTCCTTTAATGATGTGTAAGTATTTTTTGCCTAACAGAATAACAGCTGTAAAAGTTTAGTAGAAAACAGAATTCTGTTCTAGAGGAGTAGAATACAGCAATTCAAACATACTGTTTAATAAAATACTAAACACTTGAAGATGTTCTAAAATGTTTAGCTGAAAATACAGATCTAAAAGTAATATTCAAACACCCTCATAATGAAAGAACTGCTTTCATTATTACATTCTCTGATTTCTGAATACATTCCAAAGAATCACTCTGAATATTGTTTGAATATTCTAACAAATTTTGAATTTTAATATTTTGAATTTGAAGTTTTTGATTTTTGAGTTTGGATATTCTATTCTTTGCAATTTAGTATTTGTTTTGAATAGTAGACCTAGTTATGTTTAAGTCAAGTTTAGTCAATACATGCTTTGTGAGCATGACCTGAAGATGTCATTACATGTGTAAGTTGGAGCATAGGAGGTTCTGCATAAATATGAGAAAAAAATTCTTCACAGTGAGAGTAACAGAGCACTGGAACAGGCTGCCCAGAGAGGTTGTGTGGTCGTCTTCTCTGGAGGCATTCAAGACATGCCTGGATGTGTTCCTGGGTGACCTTATCTAGGTGATCCTGCTCCGGCAGGGGGATTGGACGGGATGATCTTTTGAGGTCCCTTCCAATCCCTAACATTCTGTAATGTTTTTTCTCATTGTAATTCCAGGTAACTGTTTTTGATTCCAGTGTTCATTGGTTTGCTAAAGACCAAATTTAAAATGTAAGTAACAAAGTTCAGCTGAAGGATACATAAGATATTAGCCAAATCTCACCTACACTATTTTCCTCTACCCAAACAAATTCCAGTTTTTCCCCATAAAAGAAGGTAGCCCCAGGAAGTTTATCATGATGCTTAAAAGCAAGGAAATGAATGAGCAGCAGCTCCTTATCTGCTAGCACTCCTAGTAAAAAAAGTCCATCTCCCAGGATAGTGTGAATAGATGGAGTCTGGGCTTCTGGGGAAAGCCACAAACACCATTGAAATGAAAGCACTCTCTAGACCACCAAAAAGCCCAGTCCTTGCATTTTCTTTGATTGCAAGCTCCAGCCAGTATTGCTTGCTGGCTTGATAGATGTCTGCTTCCATGGGAAATTTATTTTTTAAAGATCTTGTTCTAATATAGCTTAAATCAACATCGCAGTTTTAAATAAGCACATTTAACAGATGGATGCTTCAGCTTTGATGACATTTCATGAAAATCCCTTACTTGTGATGGGAAAGCTACAAAACATTTAGTGATACTGCTCTAGAAGTCAGAAATTCACATGAATGGAGAAGAAAATTGAGACAGAACTTTTTTTATTCTTCTATCTGCAGAGACAGTGAGAGGAGAAAAAGTTTGGATCCGAAGTCAGATGTCAGAAAGATTTAGGTATGATCAGATCTAAAGATAACAGTAATTGTTAGGCAATTTTCATATTTTAAGATGACAATTTGTAAAATATGACAAGATACTGAAGCAAAATAGATGATTACTTTCTGGGTCAATTATAAATTTTGCCCATGAAGAAAGGGTACAGTTAGGCTAATAAATGACTGAAATGATTTTCTATGTTATACAGAGGAATAAAAATAAAATGCAATCGTATTGACTTTAGTTTTAGCATTATTTTAAGACAGAATCAATGCACTTGCATATTCCAGATTAATCTTCAAAACACCGCATTTGTTCCTCAGTCTTCACTGTTCAGACCACTAACACTTACATAGGAACAAGTGTCATTCTTTCATTATTTAATACCTTTAGAAAAATCATTAAAATAGTTATTTTAAAAATTAATGCTTAGATTTTAACAATACTAATATCAAGTTTCTTAGGAATTTTTTTTCCCTATCGCATAAATTAAGCTGAATCTGTTTATTTATTAAGCTGAGCCACTGAATATTTATTCACATTCAACTACAGGAATCAGTAAAAATGTTAAATATAAAACCTCTGCAATTTTAAGATGACATTGTGCTTTTGAAACATTTTGGTAAGAACATTAGGAATATCTTTTCCCATGAAGACCGAATAGCAATGTTTTGAAGAATGACAGTGTGATCAATCAAGGAATTTGATTTTTGAATTCTTGTCCAAACAAGTCCAATCTACATATCATTATTGCCTTCTAAAAACAGAATTCAATGGGAGCTATGCCTCTGTAAAAACTGAAGAACTAAGTGCTAGAAGGTACTATTCTAAAACTCTGCAAGTGTAATTACTGACATTATTTTCCCAAGGTAAGAGTCCAGAGTTTCACTCTTTTCCTTATTAGATTATGAAGAAAAAAAGCTGTTAGGGAGTGGGACACATCCATTATGTTGGTCTAACAGGTCACTCTGAACTAGGGTTCAGCCCTTGAGTGTGAACAATTCTGGAGGTGCTGAGCTGAATATGCTCATTCCTCAGGAAGCCAAAGATAGAGGGAGGGGCTGTACACACTCCAAGATCTTTGAAGGCAAAATTCATGTCTATCCTAGTTAAAAAATATATGTACTACATTAATTTTGGGTTGAAAGCTTAATTAAATGCTTAGTTTTCCACCACACATAGTCTTAGAGTGCAGACAAAACAGCCACCCCTTACCAGTTTTCTCTGACAAGAAGAATTGTACCAACGTGCAGCTCTGGTTTCATAATTTATGCAACCCATAAGACAGGGACATAAGGTAAGGGCCACCTGGGCCTAGCTGTGGCAGACTTTTTTATGAATATCAGTGGCTCATGAATATAAACAGTTACAGGAAAATAAAATTTATAAAACCTAGACCTGGGAACAAAAATCTCAGAGAGATCAACAACTCCGAAAGAATCTAGTGTCGCATTCCAAAGAATGTCAGATTAAACTAACATGTGCCAGTCAATATTGGTACACTGTGACCCTTGATGCCTCCTAAGCAAAACTATTAAGTCCAACATTTTCTCCTGTAAGCACTTATCTGTAAGGATGGCTAACATGTCCTCTGAAGCAGATATTGAAACTGATTGGACAATAGGTAGATACCAGACAGGGGCCTGGGGGCCGACCTCTAGAAATAGGGGGAGAAAATCTTAATCTGCAACACAATGCAGCTCTCTTGAAACCCTATCATTTTCACTTCCCATGTGTCTGCTGCCTGACTGTGAATGGATTTGAAAAGGAATGGTTAGTGCTGAAAATTGGATCAGAGCTAACATTCTCTCATTTTTATCAGCAGCTGCCAAAGGTCATCTGACATAATAGCTGATGAATTCAAGCCCAGTGGATTTCATTTGCAATTTTCAATTTACTGAGGCCTCCAAACCCCACAGTGATAAAAGCTTCCCCTATCGTGGCCTGTCACAAACATCAAGAAACTGCACAAACCCACAAGAAAGAAATAGGAGAAAGCTGTGCATCATCACAGTTACAGATAAGAAGAACAGGAAGAAACAGTATCATGTAGAAAGGTGTGGAGCGGCATGTGTGGTTGAGTTTCTAAATGCCAATTGTAATGAAAAGACTATGAAGAGCAATCAAATAAGTTCTGCGGAATAACATCATGGTTCCCCTCCCCCCTTCAGTTTGAAAATTGCCTTCTAATCTCTTGCTTGACATCCAGAAGATAAAAGTGAAAGTGAAAAAAACCCTGTTTATTTAGACATGGAAAAGTATTGTACAGTTGATACACTTACCACAGTTTGATTTACAAATTCATGCTATTAAGAGGCCTATTATCAGAGAAACAGTATGTCAGTGCAAAATAAGAAATGCATTTGTTCACTAGCAGATGGACTGGAGATCTTTTCTTCTGATCCGCAGGGAACACAAATGAACTCCAGTCTATGGGTGCTGCAGGTTTCAGGGTCTACTCATCCATGTACATACATTCAGAGACTTTCCCATATGCTTTCACTAGGCTGAAGTGAAACACTTTAGCCCTGGATCTTTGCCACATGAACACTGTATGAATTTGCATGGAATCCTACTCTAATTGATTAGAGAAAATAAGTAAATAAATCTCAAAGCCTTTCATACTGCAAGGAATGTACTTTGCTAAAAGGCCAAGTAGCTCATATTCTCTGCTTCTCAATGACTACATCATGAAAGAAAACGTTCAGAAAGCAAGCTACTGTTTCACAAGTAAATGCTAAAAAAGTATTTCCAGACACTACCACCCACTTCCAAAATACCAACTGAACCCTGATAGTAGCAGTAGTTGGGTCTCTATCTACCACGTTAAATGACCTGTCTTTCACCACTACACATTGCAGTAAAATGAACGCAAGTTTCTCTTTTCAGTAATCTCAACAATAAATCCAAGTCAAATAGACAGGAAACACAAATACTGCCAGCTAGATTCTACTTGGACTCAAAGCCAAGGATGTGAATAACTCAAAGCTAGTTTCAACAGTGAAAAGCCCTTGGTATAGCATAAAACATGAAATCAGAGGAACACCAAATACAGAAGTATTAGACAGTGAATAATTTGTGTTATTCTGTGCTTAGGATAGATCAGCTTGTCTTCTGAAAAGTTACAAAGACCCCAAAAAACCAAATTGCATCTGATGATGTGATTCTCTGTTGACTAGACATGGATAAATAAATACTTCAATTAAGCATTGTCAGGTGGGTTTATATTAAGTAGTCATAAAAGTATTTAGTGATCTTTTTCCTTATTGAACCTAATGATGGCAGTTTCTTGACTATTTTAGAAATGTTTATTTTAAGGTATTGACAAAAAACTAGGCATAGATATGGACAGCACTTCAAGGGTGAGGCAGCATATTGCCAAGGTAATCCACTATAGAGCTAGTTCCTTCAGATGTGTACATCGAGTTGCACTTTGTAGCAGCACTGCTTAATTTTATAGCACTAGCACTATTATTCAGGACTATTATTTCTTCTCAGCACCCAAAAACATAATACACTTCTTTCTGAAAATAACATCAAACCCTAATGCTGTCAATAGAATTTGATCTTGGACAGAAGAAAAGTGGGAAAGGTAAAATAAGGGCTGTGAAGAAAATACAATGGCTGCCTGGAGATGAGGGCATGCATGTTAATATCTTTAGTTTTGCTTGTTTCCAATATGATTTTTTCCTTCCTTTCTTTCCTTCCATTTCCTTCCTCCTTCTACAATTTACCTGCATTTGGATTTTATACTGTCTCTTATCACCATGCTATCTGAGGAACTTTCATGGTCAAAAAAAAAAAATTAAAACTCAAGTTTCTAATGGACTCCAGGAAGTTTAGAAGTCCTTGTTCTCTTGTTATATGTCCAAGTCACTGTTACAATTGTACAGATAACATAGAAGAGTGCTGGAATATTTTTTTTGTTTGGTTTTGTATTTTACTTTTCTATAGGAATGGACCACTTGTTTGGTAAATAAGGAGAGAGTATGGGATGCACTCACAAAATAATGAGTGGGCCTACTTTCACAAAGAAAATGTAAGCAGTTTCAGCTTATGCTGGCATGAAAACGTGACAGGCATTTTCCACTGGGGACAAGATCACATTTTCACCACAAAAGTGATATGGAGGAACAATTATAGGTATTCAGAGTTCATAGCTAGTTATGAAGCTTAGAATCATATGAGCGGGTAATACAGCCTCTGAGTTATTTGGGAATACCTTAATACTAAGTCACCTCTGGCAGACTGCTGAATGTGAGAGTTGCCTCAACAATCTGTTCTGCTGGGTCACTTGGAAGAACTTAGCTATAGTTCACTATTGACTCTGTGCTCCCACACTGATGGCATGGTTTGTGGTTTGGAAAATGTGAGAGTCTATTGCTGAAAGTTCAGTAAGTTATCACTGGTTCAAATCATATACATTAATACCTAAATAATTTCCCCAGTTTACATATGACAGCTATGATTCAATGTTTTCAATCTTGTACTTTTCTCATACAGAAGAACCTGATTTTCAATTTTTTATTGCATCTTGTACTGAATCTTCCCATCAATTTACCACACTTTCAAAAAAAAAAAAAAAAGAGAGAGAAGAATAGTCCCCAGAAGCCTCCAACATCTGCAGTTTATATGAAGAAGCAGGCAGTCCTGGACCTCCTAGGAAACCAGCAATATGCTTTCAAGCTGGGACTGACTTTTCTTTACAAGATTTACCACACCTGGTGCCAGAAGATAAATTAATGATGAATGTACCAACATCTTTGCTAGCGTTTATGATGTCACTAAGGAGAAATATCATCATTTATTGCCACTCTCCGTCATTTATCAATAGTCCTGGCTGACTGGGGAGGTACCAACAGATTGGAGATCAGGCAACAGAGCACCCATATATAAGAAGGGACTGAAGGATGATTCAGTAAACTACAGGCCTGTCAGTTTGACTTCAGTACGAGGGAAGCTGATGGATCAGATTATTCTGGGTGCCATTATGCAGCACATGCAGGACAACCACGTGATCAGGCCCAGTTGCTTCGGTGTATGAAGGGCAGGTCCTGTTTAACAAACCTGATCTCCTTCTATGAGAGGGTGACCTGTTTGTNGTTTTGGGCCCCTCTCTACAGGAAGGATGTTGAGGTCCTAGAGAGGGTACAGAGGTAGGCTACCAAGCTAGTAAAAGGTGTGTTATGTTANTGTTTCCCACAACATTCTATTAGACAAATTGACTTCCCTTTGCTTGGATGGGCACACACATTCCTAGGTGAAAAACTGGTTAGATGGACGAGTCCAAAGGGTTGTGGTCAATGGAGTTAAATCCAGTTGGTGGCCAGTGACAGTCANAAGTTGTACCAAGGTGTGAGTTGGTCTGTTCTCCCTAGGGACAAGTGATAGAACAAGAGGAAATGGCTTGAAGTTGAACAACAGGAGGTTCAGGCTGAATATTAGGAAGAACTTCACAGAAAGAGTTGTCAGGCACTGGAAGAGCCTGCCCAGGGGGGAAATGCAGTCACCATCGTTGGAGGTGTTTAAAAGATGGGTAGATGTTGTGCTTAGGGACATGGCTGAATGGTTTCGATAGGGCTACGAATAAGTCTGGACTTGATGATCTTGAAGGTCTCTTCCAGCTGAACTGATTCTAGGATTCTATGAAAAATCTTGGCATATAACTATTCCATTCAGTACTGACTCAAAATGGTCTGTATTACATGGTTTTCAAATACCTCTTCTAGAAGGCTGAAAGTCTTTCAAATGCCTGTTCAGTCAGTACTTTTTTTTCTAGCTCTGTAAATGTCTAAGTGTAAGAATCAGGAACTCCTGGGATCCAGCGCTAGCTCTGGCATGGTCTAATACACAGCCTTGACTAAATCACTTCAACTAAGGGCTTCAATATGCTCTCTGCACACTGTGAATAAAGTCATCAGTGCACTAGTAGAATTAATGCTTGAACAACTGATGAAGTCATATAGGGGTTAAGTATCTCTGAGCATTCATTCATGAGTGATTTGCAATGATCACAGCAGAGGCAGTTTCTGGTTTCTTCTTCTTGGAATCACTCATGTCTCAAGTTCCAGAATGGCTTCACAACTCTTTTTAAAAGCAGGACACAGCTGGAAGGAAGATGTTAATTCTTAGGAGAAAAGAGCCCTGTACTGGTGGAGTGAAGTAAAATACACAGTCTTACCTGCTGAGTATTGGATAGAGAGAAAAGACAGTACAGGAGAAGACTGAAAATAGGAAATTTTATTCATCATTATGAAGATCTTAGTTGTTAACTGACAAGTTCATCCATGAAAGGCTATGCAAAAACATTCGACACTGAAAAATCGGATGCTTCTACCATGCAGAATTTGCAAAGATTGTATGTTACAAGAAAAATAAATAAATTAAAAGCACTGGTATGTCTTATATAGGTGATAAAAATGCGAACGTTAAATGAAAACTGGTAAGATAAAGTGTACCTTTCATAGTCAGCCATTGTGTTATGTCCACAAGGTACAGCTGAGCCGATTAGAACATTTACTGACATTAGAACAATGTAGATTAATACATAGCTGAGGAATTCTTAGTCTAGCATAACTGAACTCATTACTCAACAATATAACCCCAGTCTATTTATAGTAATTCTATCTGTGTTAGAAAGATCATGTTTAAAATTGTGATTTAATTCACTCTTATATCAACCTTTTAATTTTAACCAGCAAATTATTATTTCAAAGCATCTACCATCATCTATTTTAAATAAATCTGCAAAAAAAAAATAAATTGGGGCTATAATTTGCTTAAATTCTGCTTCTTTTAAAATTTTATTTATGAATAATCATATCTAATACTAAATAGACTGCAGTGTCATTTCTATTAAATTTTCATTAATCTCAAAATTCTCATAAATCTCATAAAATTCTCATAAAAGGATGATCTGTGATCTCTGCAAGAAACAATACTTACTTCAACAGATCTGGAGAGAAATATCAGGTTTGCTCATAGTAAGGAACAGTGAAGTACAAGAAAAAAAGGTCCAATCCAGTGACAGGCTGAGGGGGCTCAGTTCCTAATGAAGCAAAGGGGAACCTCTAATATTCAGTATCATCTTGTATGATCTGGCCCTGGGCACTTACAAACATGCTATGGAAAGTCTTTCCGACTTCAGCAGAGTAAAATTGGAAAGAAAACAATTTTCTTATACTGCTGTCTCGCCTTATTCAATTATCAGTGTCTGATCTTGCAAGGCATCAAGCACCTTCCTGTGAGGTCCTCCAGCTCCCACTGAAATCATCAAAGGGAGCTGAGGGTATTCACTGCCAGTCAGGACTGGACCCTAAGAGGGCAGAAAGCTTCACATAAGCATGGGATGGCTCTAGCCAACTGTCAGTCTGAATAATAAGACCCTTTTACTGACACCAGAGAGAGAGATTGATCTGGGATTGTACAGAAAATGCTCCACAACCAGCGAACAGTTGTTGCAGTAACAGAACCAGCTTCAGTGTTACTGTATAAACTCAGGGGTTACTGCAGCAGATAGAGTTCTGTCCTTTTAAGTCAAGGCTCTTCTTTTTCAGCCACCAAGTTGAAAATGTCATTGGAAGAATAAATTTAGCTACTTCAGTTTAGTCCTATCACAGTATGCATCAGAAAAATGTGTACAAATAATCTATTGTAATTCATAGATCCATTTCGTAGTCTGCTACTCCTCCTCAGCAAATAGGATGGATGACACCACGATACAGCCTGTGCTACAGCTAACTGCACTTTGGTATTATACTTAATGATAAAATTAAACTTATATTCTGCACCATTCCTTCAGTCTTGGAGAGAAATGCTGCAAAAGGCACAACCTCTATCAGTGCTCCATTTAATTTTAGGAATGAAATTCATGTGCAGTATTGTTTACAATAGTGACATTAGAAATAACAACATAAACATCCAACTTGAAAATGTTACTAATATATCACCTAATTAATAATGTTTATCTAAAGTAAACTAAACCAGTTTCTTCACATCCAGTAGAAGAGCGACCTGAGAGTTGAGACTGAAAGTATGTATGCAAACATGGCTCAGTGTAGGAGACTGAAAGAGGTTGCCTAGTTCTGCTCTGTAATTCTTCAAGTATTTTTTTACCTGTACATAGTGAATATCTTCTAGAGTATAAGTTAATATGGTTTAGAACCACCTAATGAAATATTTTAAGAGTTTTTTTGAGTGTACAGAAATTGTTTATTATTTACCTGTGCTATAAAGTGAGGTTTAGCACCAAAGACAAGAGTATGCCAAATTATAAGCAGAATTAAAAATCATATGCTGTAGTACATCAAGGAAACCCCCCCAACATTTTCATTCTTCTTCACTGTCTGCAATTTACCTTGTAAAAATCTACTACATACTGGTTTCTACTGAGTTACGCCCCCGCCTCCAAGTAAATAAGCAACAGTCTTTCAAAAAAGTCGTTTTTCTTAACTACTTCAATATCCTCCTTTCAGTGCTACCACAAAAGATTACTTCACTAAATGTAGAGTCCGTTCCTGAGTCAACTCTTGAAGACAAAATATTATGTGTTACAGGTGCTTAAATTCCATGTTGGTTATGTCAATAAGAGTATAGCAACTTCTGAAATGTATGTGATTTATTATTATAGTAAATAACAACAACTCATAACACTCCATAGAAGTGTAGAATGTAATCATTTCACAGATTAGGAAATTGAGGCTGCAAGGAAAATGAAATATTCAATGTCACTTTATAACTCCTTAACTGCAAAGCCTGAAGAGTAACAATCCAGTATATTATTAAGCTATCCTTCTCCAAAATCACAATTATGGCTGCAGATTTTAACAAGAAAACCCAATTATGTGTTTTTTCCATCAATGCAGTTTCTTTCTATTACAAAAAGTTTTGCCAGATATGAAAATAGCTAGATTAAGACTATAGTATATGGTTTACATTTCTAAAAGCTTTATAAAAGTTTAGCCCTTGGTGAGAATACCACATTTTCACAAGGGCAATGTTAAGTTTTCATTTTTAAAGCTTTTTATCATTTGCTGAAAAAAAATAGACAATCAGGACTTACAGTAAACCAGAATTTTCCTCTAGAAAGAATACATACTAAAATCATACCAAATACCTCTTACACTCCTCACTATGAAGCATCAATATTTCTTTCAAAGTCATGATTGATGACAATGGCAACTTCCAGTTCTTTAAGAATTTTTGCAAGCTTCTCTCTCTGGTGGAAGCTACCCATCTCTAAGAAGATGAACACGCTTCTCCAATTTTCCTTTAGCGTGGCCTTACACCACCACTCGTGTTGGATAAGGTAGTTTGGGAAAGTGGAGTTTGTTTGGTGTCCCGTCCCGTCCCCGCCCCCCCAGCTCATTTTGTTAAAAATAAAGGGAGATGTTGTTCTTGGAGAACTCTAGTGAAGTAGAGACAACTAAACTTCCTTTTCAGATTGAATTATTATGATTATTTAAAAATATCTAAATCTTTAGTTTCTATGTTTTCCTCACCAAAAAATGGTAAATGATGTAATAAAAAACCTGAAACCACTGGAAGTATTTTGGAAAATTTTGTTCCAGCTTTGTTTACAAGATTTTGAAACCATCAAAACATGGTGGAACAGTAAACAAGATCTCACATAGGTTATCAATAAAAATTTTAAGTTTCTTTAATTTTTTGTCAGTCATTATGCAAATTGTAATGCACCAGTCACTACTATAGATAGAATAGACAGAAAACTTTTTGAAAAAGAGCCAATTCCCAAGTGCTCAAAATGTAGGGAAATAGCAACGTTAAGATTATCCAGTGAGACAGTAAGGACTATGAAATGATCTTCAAAGTATACCAAGATATTTTGTAAAATGCTGTCTATTAACAACTGCTATGAAATATAATGGAAGTTGTTTAGATGAGCTAACAAAAGCCACTACATCCTGTATATGGCACATCTTTTTGTTTATCTGTATTCATATTGCTGACATGAAGCACATGTCATTGTACCTATACATAATTGCAGAAATCATGAAAGACTACTACTAACCTTATAATCATGATATTTAAACATTACAGCTGCTTTCTCATTCCCACAATATAATGACTAACTGCCACTAACAACTGATTATTATCATGAGACTGGGGCAGCTACTGCCATGATTTCAATTCAATAATGCCTAAAGAGGGTAAAATCCCAGTTTTATTGAAATTACTGGAAATTATCCATACAAATTAATCTATTTTAATAGAAGCAGCATGGAGTTAAAAGTACTAAAAGATGCAAAGGAAGAACTCTGTACCTAGTACATATCAGTAGATGATATCCTAGTGACAGAAAGGAAAAAGTTTCTCTCTCCTTGAAAAAGTGAAGTTGGTCAGTATAAAGTTTCTTTGTACTCAATCATATCTAAAACTCAATGGATCAGACTCTCAGATAGTGAAGAGGAAAGCCATCTGCATCTTGACAGCTGTGGAGCTTAGGGTCTTCAAAAGAGCTAAACTACAAGAGATAAATGATGTCAGAAAAGTTTCTTGAGCAAATTCAGAAATGTTATTACTCAGTTCATGGCTGAAGTTGTCCGTCTGAAATACTTGTCTGAGAACTCCTCCACGCTGAGGAATATTCCATCAATCACATTTTAGGACCTGTTTGTCTTTGCCAGAGTATAAACTGTTTCTCAAAGTTTACCCAAAGTTTTTCGGTTAGCTGCTGAACACAGATGTCTTAGGAGGACCCTGTGAAATGGTGGAAGCTCAGAGGATGTGCTTACAGAAAGATTCTTGTACGCTTGCCCTGCTCCTCTATTTCTCCCTCCATATTAGACACAGCATGCTGAGCACAGCAGGCCTTAGACTGACCTAAGCTACTTTAGGTATATCTCTTCATTCACTTATGAGTAATTTTCTTTTCCCAGCATATTTTCTCAAAACAGTCCACCAGAGAAAGTGATCTTCACCCACAAGAAACTATTTTTGAATACTAATATGTTCAACACCTGACTCCATCTACTTTCCTGCTATTATTTGTGAGAGGTGACACAGCACAATGCATCGCACAAAACAGCAACATGAGATCAGCTGTCTTTCTTGAACATATGATCTGCATCTACCTCCTTTGTCTCACAGAGTAGCAACCTATTGCGACAATGATATTTGAAATAAAAGCTTATTTTGAAATCTATTTCTCTAAACCAGAGAATTTTAAGAGCCTTGATTCTACATTTCATTATCCAGCCTTACTTATTTAGTGGAAAATATAGCCTATTTTGGTCTAACTTCTTCTCTTTAGTCTCCCTGTAAAGATACACAACATAAAATGTTTATCTTTGATCAGACTTATTCAGCAGATAGTAGCAGCTTTTGTTTTTAAAAAGTGACCAGAGGTTGGTTTCCTATCAAGTGTATAGTTAAGACACCTCATACAGCTCTGTTTTTCTGTACTTCTCTCATTCTCTGCCAACTGGTACCTCAGTCTTATTGGTATCCAATAATAAGCCCGATTACAGCTAGCCCTAGGAGACATGACAAAAAGAGAGTCCTCATCTTGCATTAATTGCTCGTATTGAAACTATGCCACATCTCTCGAAGCTAGATGTTGCTTAGTATCCCTTTGATATGATAATGACATGCTTCTTAGCAGATGAATATGCAAATTAAAAGCAGTAATTTGGTGGCATGCACCTGCTGACACTGCACTACTATGCTTATGTGCTCCTCTGTAACACTGCAGCTACACAAAAGCATCACAGAGGTAAAATTAAATTCTAATGTCGTATATATTAAACAGATGCTTCCACTTTTCTTTGTATATCTACTTTTTACAGAATTTGCTATTGGAATCTCAGTTCTCCCTTCATGCAATTAGTGGACATTTGTGTGTCATACACAGAAATGTACTTGGAGCTATTTAAGGGCTCTGTTTTTAAAGAAATGGTTTACATGAACTGCACTCTCAAAGAGAATTTTTTTTTTCTCCCTTCATAGCAGAGAGGCAGAGGATTTCAATCTTGATGCACAAAAGACCTTCATTCATAAAAGAAATGCATACTTGAGCATGGCAACTTGCACCAGAAAATTTCTGCAGTAAAGATACAGCAGAGCATATGCTTATCCAAACTTTCTGATACTGGTTATGAAAATTTTCAAATAGGTTCTGTAAACAAGCTCTGTGCATTAAACATACAGAGCCAGTTTATGCCCTCAGGTATGTCCTTGAAGCTCTTATATATGAATGAGGTGTTGAATGTGAAGTGGAATTTGGTTCCAAATTGTCAAGCTGCTCAGAGTCACTACTGAGCTGAAGGTGCCAACAGACTCAGCCCCGGAGGGCACAGCTAGTAATGCTAGGCTGCCTCAGCTTCTGCTGGCCTCACTGGCTGTGGAAAATTCTTATTCCCTGGAGATGTATTAAGTGATCCATTGGAATGATTCATAGGACAACAAATTATAATTTCCAGATGTGTTAAGATATAAATGCTCCAATGTTATCAGGCTCAGTGGAGTCTCTTTACAGATAGGCAACTGAAGGAATTGAACCGGTATTTCATTGGACTGCAAGAGATTACAGTAGGTTAAGGAAAATTCTTCTTATTTATGAACTTATATAATTTAGTAAATTCATATCGTGCATTTTCAAAAAAAAAATAAAATTAGAAACACCCAACTAACTTCCATGAACTACGTAACTTTGGTTTTCAGAGGTTTCTTAGCTCTTCGGCAGTTCCACAGCTGAATGTCTACATTTGTGTATGGCTCCCTGGATCTGGTGTAGTTTGCAAGTTTGTACCACCTGTTGTCAGTCAAGTGAGCGACCCATATCTTATGGCTGTTATTTACTCCATGCCATGTAGTGGCCATTTGAATGTGGGAAACAACACACTCCCCTGCTTCTTTAAAAGAGAAGAGTTGTAACAGAGAGGAGATGGTCCTTCTCCTGGTCACACTTTATTGCCAAAAAGAAACGATGTGTTAAGGGCAAAGCATGTGAACTATTAAATGTCAGCATAGTTTAATTTCCTTCACCCAAGTCCAGACTGTACTCCAAATTATTTCATTACCCAGCCTGCAATTTGCATGTTGGCAATGTAAAATAATTTATAAATAAAAAATACATACCTTTACTTTATCCCTACTGTCAGTGAATATGAATTCTGTTTTAAGCCATCCATTGTGTATAAAATACATATATTAGATTCTTTTTGAATAGGACTCCAAGAAAGACTCTAAATACGAGGAATTCAAATAGGAAGAAACTGAGTGAGGTTCATACACGAAATGACAGAGTAAATGAGAGAGTTACAAAGTTACCATCTTTTATATATGTGAGAATGATGACAATAGAGCTGGCCCTACTGAAGCTCATTTGCCAATACTGGATTAAACACTGGGTAGAGGGGTTCCTCTCTCTTCATCTCATGAGGAGAAGCTAAAGCAATCCGGTATCTACAATGAAGGCTAGAATAAGACAAGCTCACTTCAAGTAATGTAGTTCACAGAGAAATACAAATAAGCAACAGGAATAAAGGAATCGATGTAAAAATAGACTAAAAATACAGACGGGTTACTTATTTTTGAGCATTTTGTATGCTACAGCCTGATATACATTATGTCAAGAGGCTTTCTTCTGATGACCACTCTATATGACTACTGCACTAAACCACATAACTGCTATTGCTGACCATTATCCACCTTTGCTAGTCATGCATAATTTTCTCTGGTTTCATTTCTAAGGTGGTCTCTCCTGATGAATATTCATTAATGAATCATCTTTATTGCTATATTTAAATAAAATTTCTTCAACAAAATTTCATTCTTCTTGAGTTTTATGTAGATCTACAGCATACCTACATACTGCATCCTTACTGGCTTATTCTACCTACAGCCTTAATTTTCTTTCAAAACACTTGAATTTTACTTCATCTTCAAATAACACTGAAGTACTTCTACAAGATCTTTAAACAAATTCAATCTCATTCAAAAAGTCTTTAGTCTCCAACTCCCTGTTTGCTTAGGATACTGCCTATTTGCAATCTTCTGTTTCCCAAGAAATTTTCAACCCATATGAAATTGACCAGATTATTAAATTCAGAAGAGTAAATTCCATGACTAAAAGTTCTCTGCATAGAAATTTATGTCACCCATAAATCCTGTAACTTCTGCAAGTCAAATTTAGTAGCTTCTACTCCATTAAAGTAGAAAACTTTTATCAAAGCTTTCTGGTTTTCTCTCAAAGAAGGCAACAAAAACGGGCAACAAAAAGGATTTCCTTATTTTCTTTTTTAATTGATTTACCTCTGAAGGTTCTACAGTTTTCATCTGTAGCCTTACACTTTATCACTCTTTTCCAGTGATGGTCCTTTATATTGTTCTAAAATTTACTTACACCAATCCTTCTATTCTGTTCTATATCACCAGAGATGTGTAAAAAAACAGTTAATATATATATATATACACATATATGCATGTGTTTAGGTACATTCCCACAGTAGTTGTGGGGTCATAGTTACTTCATACTATTTTTCCAGTATGTGTTTGGATCTGTTTTACCCAAAAGATGTTCTTGTATTCTAATATAGCATTACTTACTTCCCAAATACCCACTTGTATTCTTAAAAGACTACAGTCTGTATCCTTTAACGTATTTATAATTCCATTTATAAAGCACATGCCATTTCCTCAGCAGCAGGGGGCATTAGAATTAACAGAAACAATAACTAAACCAAATATATCATTATGCCAAGGAAAGGCTTCAATAAAAACACTGAATTTACAGGTAGCCTTTCAGCGTAATCAGAACAGAGATACAAGGGCGGTATCCTCAACCCTAAACCTTCAAAAAACATTAATGAAAACACTCCTCATGGATATATCATTTAAAGTAGAATCTCCACTACACAGAGCTTTTTAAAGGTTTAACTTTGAAACTGCTGGCACAGCAGCACTTCACAAGGTGAAGTGATCCTCAGAACCAAGAGTTTTCATGCTGATAATTTGTCAGCAAAACCAAGATCTAGCAGCAGAGTGGCTTAGGGAATCTCAGCTCTCATGAGAAACAACGAGGAAATGAGGAAAGACACTGCTGTAACACACCTGGGACATGATCACACACAGTAACAAGTCTGCTGTCAAACAAAAGCAAATGATACACTCAAACAGCTACTGCTGAAGCCCTTTGGAGCAGTGTTGTAAAATCCGTAAAATTCTCCAAGACCTCGACTGCACCCTATTGCTACAGGCTCAGTGTTCCAAGATAAAAATATGAAGCAGTGTAGTAGCAAATCTAAGTGTCTTACCACACTCAAGTATAAGGCTGGCGAGCATCATACTGTACACAAAAGTTAAGAAAAGCATTTTTCTTTCCCACAGCCACCTGACAGCCTACAGTGAATGAACAAAATCTTTTATTCAAAATCAAATCAGAACACTTCCTTAAGTGCATTACTTTGAAGATGTCCCATATAATATTTGTATACCCCTAGCCTATAGGGGTAAAGTACACTGTTCTGTATGCCTGGAGGTGGTTTAACATGGTAACCAAGGGCTTCTTTCAACCAGTAATGGAATTTCATATTAAGCCAGAGTAACTTCAAAATTTTCATATGACTGCAGTAGAAATGGCTTATGTTACTCAAGAAATCAATCTTAAGAGACTAGGAGCCTTGCAATGTAATAACACTACTTGGTTTCAGCCCCTTATCTGTAGATCTTTTCTGCAGTAAAATGAAAACAGTAAGAATGTCAGATTGCCATTATCTGTCAGGAATTTGAGCAGGAAAACAAAACAGGTTTAGCGCAATGATGAACAGTTGTGACAAATCATCAGCAATTTCTCTAGATCCTCATCTCAAAGCAGTTTCATATTTCATTTTTAGAATCTGCATTCCCTCTTACATGAAGTAAAAAAAGTATCCAGTATTTTACACTATGCTACATTTACACAATTTACGTAGCACTTCTTAAGAAAAAGCGAAACAGTTTCACTGGGTTTTGTACACCTCATTATGACATCAGTCAAAGTCTTTGGTTTGAAGCAATTCATATTAGCAATTATCAGAGATGATTTTTTTCTTTTTTTTTACAGCAATGCTCAAAGCTGCAGCTGTATTATGCTACTGTTGACATGCAAGGTGCACAAGGATGTAGCAAGAGAACCTGCAGGGACTGTTGTGAAGTCCAGCTGTCCAAAATCTGTGCACCAGGAGGACAGTTTAGAATTTAATGGAATAGAGAGAAGGACTATAGCTTGAGTTGTACCTTGTAATAAATAAGATTTAAGGGGTTTAAAATAAATGTACATTAGGTTTTTTTTAATATAATTTTACTCTCCATTGACAACAAATTGTTTAGAGATGTGCTTTACCTCTAATTTTTTGTTGCCATAAACAACAACCTATTGGGACTGAGGGGCTTCTGACTCCAATGAATCTTTCAGTGTTTTAGCCATGAGTTTGCACTGCAGTGCAATCAAATGGCTTCAAATAACTCCCTTGAAAGCTGAAAAGTCTGTGTTCCTACACTGCATACTGTTAGCAGGCACCCCTCATTTCTCTCACTCCTTGCCTGAGATGTGCAGAAAGGTCACAGTCTGAACAAATTTCTTTTCAGTCAGCCTAAGAGTTTAGGGTCTAAACTTTAGAAAAAAGACCTATAGGGTACAGGTGGTATCTCTGGTCCCTGTGTGAAAGAGCTTTGGGTAAAATAGGACCCCAAGTAACTTTTTCTATGCTTGCAAAGCAGAAGAAACCACTGACATTCTTCACTGCTTGATGAGTACTATCGACCTGAATGAATAATGTTGCTCAACTAAATTCTGAACTACCCTTCTCAGAAACAGGGTTTTTTTCCCATTCTACAGCAAGCCCAATATGGTCCAAACTGTTTTCATAAGGAATTAGCTCATTTATAGACCTGTGTATATATAACAAAGTTCCGAATGCAAAACATTCTAAAGCGCCACATGAAAACTTCCGTCTTGAAAAACACAGAAAAATCTGCTACATTTATACTTTTAAAGATTGCAGCATACATGCATCCTTGGCCTGATTTTCCTCTTTTTTACATGAATTCAAATCATAAGTATATCTATTAAAGCAGAAGGAGCTTCTTTCATGTAAAACATGCTTAAGTGGGAGAAGAATTCAGGCCTCACGCTTTTATTTTCACAGCAGTAAACCCAAACATTTCCCCACATCATGCAGAGAGGATGTGCATTTTCCATGTAAACATACGTAAAGCCATTCTGGGTGAAGATTCCTTGATTAGAAATATTAATATCTTAGTAAGTAACCATACTGATAGAAAGTTTATAATGGTGAAACATACTGCATTAACACCATTAAGCATCAATTAATGCAAACAGCTTAGTCTCAGAGCTGTCACTGAAAAACTGAATGTAAAATGACACACTGTTACTAATTCACTGTCAGCAGAAAGCTGTGTACAAATAATCCTCTAGGCTATTTCTTACTGAAAAAATGAGAGTAAAAACTGTGTGACCACTCAGTTGACAGTAGAGTGTTTGTCCAATATTATGTCAGATTGTGTTATTCATCTTTCCTTTTTTTCTCTCTCTCTCTTTTTTTTTGGCACATTCTGCAAACTAATTGATGGTGGTTCTGCTGAAATATCATAGCCTTGTGATTTCTTGTCAGCATTACTGACCTCTTTTTAGCTTTGATTTTCACATTTTCAAGAGGAAAAATTAGACAAACATAATTCACAGTTTAGCCCACCCACACATCTCTGAGCCAACAATTCTTCAAGTGTGTGGGTTCACCACACATGAGCTCCACCTGACTGATTTTTACCTGGTGCGTGACCTTCAATTGAAAATTCCAACAGCATGCAACTTGTCTTTGGCAAATGAATTGTAAGTACGCCAGCTGCCAGATGTCTTCATTTTAAAACACCTTCAAAAATGCTTTCTGGCATTGATCCATAGGCAAAACAAGCTAAGCTGTAGCTGTAATTTCTATTCTGTGCGTGAGAAAGGGGAGGAAACATAAAATGTGTTGCTTTACATCTCTAAGAACGGTACAAGGCAGTGGGAAAAAAAACAACAACAACTCATTACTGATGCGCTGCATATTTTCAGGAAGAGTTTTTCCAGTACACAGAGCATATCCAAAATTTACATAAATATTCACCCTAATGAAATACTCGTTTGAAGTAACATAGTTCTGAACAAAGGGATTCCCTCTGTACCATGAAAATTAATGTCTCTGCCTCCAAATGTGGACTAGTCAACTCATTTTACCTAAGGTTTAGAAAAACAGATTGGCAAAGGCACTAGAAGGTGGAGATCTTAATTAAATCAGTGCACAAGACCTGGGATCACATGTTTTCAATTAATTCTATTCTGTTTTCCTAGCTGTTTGTTTCCTTTCAGAATCTGAAATTCATCTGAGGGACATCAGAAATGTCAGTGTTACTTGCAGATCTTCAGAACGAATGTACATATATTTGTTTTTTACTTGTCACCATAACAAACATTCTCCTGTCAGGAAAAATGGCCATTTCCATTCACTTTCCTCTGAATACACGGATACACTATATTCCACATGTTGGATCACTCCTGCAATGCCAGAGCCTAACATGAGTCAGAATCAGGCCTTCTACTGACAAAAAAAAAATTACTCTTTCCTACAAACCCCTCTACTTTTTGCCATCAGACTATTAATTACTAGCTCACTGGTCAGCTGCCCAGTCACATATATATATATACACACATATATATGCAGTTAGCTTAGAAATTATACATATACACTTGAGTTCTCTACTGCATTTATACGGCCATAAATCCATGTATTTCTACAAGCAGAAGAGCCAAGCCAAAAATTAACTGCAAAGATATTATAGAAGAATTACAGTTGGAAAGTGATGTTTTCTGTGGTAATTAACAGCACTGTCACATCTACCAATATGTTTTTAAAGGAGTCTTGTAAATGGGGGTTCTAGGTCCTGGCTGTCATGCAACAGAAAGCTGCTTTGATACATACAAAAAAAGATCTGCCACCTACAGGTGACAAAAGAGGAACCACAGAAATATAACCAGAAGTGGCTTAGAGATCCTGCATCCTGTGAAGTTAGAGAAACCTATTTACAGTAATTAGTTTGAGCTCCGTAATTCACATACATACCCTGTCACTGTAATCTGGAGTGCTGTTTTGTGATTGTTTCCCATTTGCACAAGGTAAGTGACCCCCTATCTTTCTGTCTAGCTGTTCCGATGGATGAGTGGACAGGTACTCTAGAATGGAAACTGGCATCCAATACACTGTTTCCAGAGTTCATTGCTGCTCAAGGGAGAAGACTTCTCCTGCTTTCTTTATACAAACATGGCTACAGCAGCACCAGCATTGCTACTTACCAGCTCTCCTATGATTTGCTGCACCAGGAAGTTACAGGCTTGCAAATCACTTTTTGGTTCAAAGCATTATCACACATTTACATTTCTTTTTCTGAACGCACAAGCATTGAGCCACACAATCATCTATATTCACTTCCCTGCCCAGCACTGAGGCATCCATCATGATAGTGATAGTTACAGAAGGAAAATAAAAGCAGAAGGCTGCATATGGGACATTTCAGGATAAAGAGCAGCACATTCAAGAGTATATAGCAATCCTAACCAGCTCTATATGGACCGGTGTTGCAACATGGTATATGTTGGATCACTGCAGTATGTGAGCTGTGAGTTGCCATCATCCCCAGTGAATTAGCTATCAAGAGAAAAATCAGTCTGACAAGACCTTAAATTTATCATTAAGAAAACAATGCAAAACTCAAGACTCTTAGGTGATGCTGTTGGGTTTAGTTGTTAAATATTTACTTTCAAATTAATTTCAAAACCAAGCAGAGATTATATCAAATTGGTTCAGACACCTGCAAAAAACAGCCACTGTATTCCATTTATAAATGTATCCATACACTGTTTTTCCCAAATTATACTGTTCTGCTAGAAATATCTACAGGACTTTGAACTGGCAACACTCCTGAACATATCAGGTACTTTTTCAAAGAGGAAGAAAAAGAAATTTTGAAGTCCAGGTGGCGATTTTGGTGACCAACATTGCAATCATGAACAGCTTCTGGATGAATAAACTGTGTTTCATTAAATTCAAGCTGAATTGTCATGCTCCTTTTTCTTCAGAATCTGGAAAAAGAATCTCTTTCCTTTATCTCATCTTTTGGATGAGAAACCTTCTCTTGCTCCTCTACTAGGAAGGGAGGGGAATTTTTACGGTAGCAGACCCATATCAGAAGTCTCTGTGAAGAGTGAAGGAGAAATAGGGTTTACAGGTGAGGATTGACAGAGTGCAGTGTAAAAAGCTGAGAACTTGTTCATGACCCAAAGCTCTGCTCATAGCCGTATCTGGTTGTGATAGCCAGAAGATTTTTGAAGAGAGATTTGATAGGCCTCAGTCATGGGACCCCAATAATTTTATATATATATATATATTTTTTTTTTAAGTATTTCTACAAAAATCACTCCTTATCCATAAAGGTGGGGTGAGTTCAGTATGATTTGTCTTCAACTATCTTTTCTGAGATATTCATTATGGTTGTGGGTGATTCTTTGCAATTTTGGTTAATATATAGACACGTTGATATAAATCCCTAAGAAATAGGTAGGTTGCCTCGTACTCTTCTCATTGTATGAAATGCATCATTGTTTTTGAAGTCAAGCAACTCCATGAATTTAAATGGGAAGTCTGCCAGAGGTTCATTTTCCATTCTCTGGGAAAATGTGAAAGGTTGCAGGTGAAATAGGAACTGCATGACCACTACTGCTAAGGGGAGACACATCAGTTGCCTCTAGAAGTGCCATGCATGCTGGTCTTCGCTACCATCTGAGACTTTGAAAGTGAAGTCCCCTGTGACACTTCAGGTGATACCTTATCTGTGAAAGTGTTGACCTTCTCATAGACCTGACCAGTTATCATTAGTCACCCCAAAACTGCAAGCTTTCTGAAGAATATGGACTATACAATTTTTTTTGCTCCCTGCTCTTTTACTCTACCAGACTTGCTTTATTTTTTGCAGTTACTATTAGAAAGAATGGGATCAGACAGATGTCACTGCTTTTGGTGCTTCTTGTCATCTCATTTGAGGTAGTGGTGGCCAATACTATCTGGCCAACTGCCAGTCCTACAACTGTGCCTGTAACTACTGCTTCTATCACCAAAGTCACTACCTCCTCAAAGTACAACAGAGAATGTCCTCTGTGGCTTATGCTGCTGCTTTGACTTTTTATATGTATATACACAGAGAGACAGACCAGAGAAAGGTCCTGGAACCCTCTAGATACTATGGGTTACCTGAAGAAACCACGTTCCATTTACAGAAAGAAGAGCTGGCAGTTAAGATATTAGTCTGGCCCTCGCACTTTCTTCACTTTCCTGTTATCCAACCTCAGCTTCCCCGACAAAAGCAGGATTATCTATGACTATGCCACTCCTGACAGGTGTTTGCCTAACCTGTTAAAAGACTCAAGATGACTGTGACTTCATAAATCTCCAGGTAGACTATTTCAGTGACTTTCCATCCTAACTGCTAGAAAGATCCTCTTTCTTTCTAACCAAGAACCTTTCTTGCTGTAACTTAGTCTATTATTTCTTATGCTTGTGCTTTTCAGTGACAGACAACACACAACTGTTTCACAACTTGCTGAATATAATCCTAAATTTTGTTTTTCTCACAATAGCATGATATCATGATTTCAGTTTGCAATCCATCGCATCCAACACCTCATTTTCTGAGAAACTTCTGTCTAACCTTAAGAAAAAAAATAAATCCATGATACATAGATGCATATCTAACATTCTAGAGCCTGCCATTGTGTCCATTGAAAAGCTGAATACTAAGATGTAATGTATTAGGAAAACAGCTGATTGGGTGTGATGAACCCCACTTATTTTCTGAGATTACTAAGAAGATTGGGACAAATAAGAATAGCATATGAAAAAGCAAATAAGGCAACACAATTTCTGTTCCAAAAGAAGGACATTCAATGCAAGACATAATATAGTGTTACTAGATGCTAGCAGGTCTTGAGATTCTTGCAGGATAAATATGCTAGTGCAACAAGCCAGCATGGTGCCACCAGTTTTGAATACTTGAAAACATGTTGAATCATTCTTTTTCTCTTCACTTACCACAGAACCTTCAGTAATCAGAGACAATTTAATCCGAATCATATACAGTAGTAACAGTAAGCTATGAATGATGATTGAACTTGTTTGATACTCAATAATTGATTTTAAAGCCAGACATACCAGACTACTGAGGAAGTTCACCTCCTATTTCTTCCAACCCGTTACTTGCATTTAAGACACAGCACCTATATGAATACATGATGTTTCAATTTTAAAGATGTTCCAGGCTGTTGCTAGGTAAGTTGCTCTGATAGCTAATTACTCTCAGTGTTAAAAACTGGTATCTCATTTCCAGACTGAATTTGGCCAGTGTTAGCATCCATGCATTGGATGTTGTTATGCCTTTTGTCTGCTAGATTAAAGGGCTGTCTACTATATGAAATCTCTTTTTCAGAAAGCAACTATTAAAAACAGATGTGCTGAAGCAGTGATCTTTAGTCAAGACCTGTACACTGAAAGGCCATTATGTAGCCACAGCTAGTGTAAAAGTTATCAACATATTATCTGTGTAGCAAGAGAATTAAGATTAGTAAGAAATCACTTTTATTATGCATTCTCCCAAAGAGGTGCAAAACAAGAGTACGATGTAAATAGTAGGCCATATTAGGTCTAAATCAGATTAAAAATTCTCAGCAGAAAAGCAGAATTAATAAATGTTCCCACAGAGAAAAAAAACATGACTAGAGTTTGCTACAGGATGTAGCAAATGCAGAGCTTTTGTTAGTGTAAAATATTAAATTAAATGGCAATAAAAATTATAAATTGTAAACCACATTGCATTATCTCCTCTATTCAAATTGTGAAACTTCCACATGGAAAAATATAACAATCTATTCATATTTCATACCTTTCTGAACAGAATGGCCAAATGCTAAGAAACTACACAAAGGAATAATATGTGGGGAATTTCAGACATAAAATATTGTCCTAAGAGCAAATAAAATTTTGGTTTTATAATTACTGTATTTTAAGACATACTTGCTTTTCTCACCTGCCACCTAGGCATTGGATCATGGAAGGGCCTCAAAGATCCATTTTTTTCTGTTAAAAATCCAAATCTTCACTCAAATTCTAAAATACTGGGATTTTCTACACCATTTTTCCACAAACTGATGTTACAGACAATATCTCATAACAAAGAGATACAATTTTACTACATCTTCTTATGCTTCCGCTGATCTAATTCACAATGGACATAAATCAGCATAGTTTCACAGAAGGCAATGGAAGTAGTTTGCCTTACCCCCTTAAACCACTAAAATCTCACAGATCATTGCAGTTTAAATGAACAAATGTTGCAGTACAGCTTTTAGTAGAATACAGACAGTTGTTTCAGAAATTACATTTTGGCTTATAGTAAAATTATATTTGAAAATATTAATACATGTTACAAAGGCTAATTTGTATAGCAAAATCCACAAGCCCATGCTGTCATCAGCAGCCTTACAGGAATATGTCAGCAGATAAGGAAACTGGTCTTGAAGTCCTGTACACTGGGGCAAATAAATACAGCTCTGACAAGAACCAGGCACAGCTTAGTCAATGGCCAATGATGCACCAAAAATATTTACTTATTTTTCCTCACCACTGCCTGTCTATGATAGCTTGAGAATGGTCAAGGATCATATATTGCTACCTCAGGCAACTATGAACCTCATTATTCTCAACATTTTTTTTTCTTACAATAAATAACACAACAAGATATTTTGTAATTGCTATAAAAAACTATTCCAAAATGCTCCACACTTACATTTCATGTTTTCTCTTGAACTTTCTCTGAAACAAAAAAGCTGTCAGATTTTCCTTTTCTTGGTCATATTTTGCCACATTCATTTCACATGTCACTTAACACTTCAGTCCTTTTGCTTTTTCACTGCCACCTCTGCTACTGTTGGAGTCTTGCATCCCTATATTTTTCCCGCAGTAAGTCTGCAATCAACACCTAATTTTTACAGTGTATTTATCTGCCAGGTGAATGATGTAAGTAATCCCTTTTCCAATAGATAAATCACATTTCTAAGACACACAGCTAGGTTGTATTTGAAGAAAACAGATCACTTAGTATACTAACTTCTCCTTAAAACTGTAAATAAAATGATAGCCCTAAAAGCTGAGTTTGGACCTCTGTGTATTAATGCTTAGAGCTTGCTGGTGAAGATGGTCAACCAAAGCAAAACTTCTGTCATGATCTATTAATAGAGAATAAGGATTAATGAAGGATTATGTCATAATGAGTCTGCCTGCAGAGTTGCTTCAGTTCTTGTCCTTTACTGCCAAAATACAGTTCTCATTTCCAACAAACAAAGTCTATCTGAGAGAAAGCACAGAGCTTCTTTAGAACTGGAAAGTCTTGTGCATAATAATGAATGACTAACTCTTCTTTTGCCAAAGCGCTTCAGCATTTTCAATGTCATAGGTCAAAGCAGTGATTCAGAGGGGGCCTGATCCTTATCTAAGCTTTTGCCACAAAATCAGAATGCGTTGTATCCTTATTAAAGAAATGTTTGTTCCACCATCAATGAAATGAAAAGAAAGCGTCTCAATGCAGTTTTGCAAATCACAGCAATAAACTGCTCAAGTTAACTGCTTTATTACAAATATTTAATTATTCTGTATGTTAAAGATCCTTCATTTGTAAAGACAAAATTAACAGTATACTCAATAATGTCTTTGGATTTGCATGTGTCTGAGAGGGTATTTTAACAAATGGACTGACACCAGTAGCCTTCATTCTGAAAATGTTAAAGAACAAAACAAAAGTAATTCATACTTTGGCAGAAACTACTTCAGCTCCAGCAACGTGAACAATAAAAAGAAAATAGTGCTTTCCCTAAATTATTTAAACATTTCTAAATATTTACACACATACCTCCCTACATATTCTCAATGGATGCTGCATAAACAGAACATAGATACATAATAAAGTTGGTCATACAATGCACAGCTACTACAGTAATTATCTGTCTGATAAGTAATTTTTCTCTATTACAGTTTTAGCTGTTAAACCCTTAATGGTTGAATTCAGCTATGCTGAACAAAATCTGTCAATGCAATCCACTTCTCTTTAAAGCATTTACAGCAATATAGAAGGGTCTTTTGAAAATATACAATAGTGATTTAAATAATTAATTAGAAGTCTGGTAACACTAAGGAAAAAATGAGTGAAAAAATGAGACCATTACATTAGTGACTGAAAAGAGAAAGACCAAATTCAAATTTGATTTGTGTTTGTTAGACTAGCTACAGCAAAACAACAAAAATTTGTAAATAAAGTTATACTTGATCGAAGTTAAATTTCAAATAGAATGTAACCGGAGAGTATATTAGGATTGAAAAGCAGAATACTAATCTCTAAAATTAGAAAATTGATCATTTGGGATATGCATCAGAGAGATTCATCAAAGCCTTGCAACAGCCTATCTCCATTTACTGTTTAGATTCAGCTAATCTACATCATTAAATTGACCATTCAGTAACTGAAAATCTGCCATGTAGGTCCCGACTTTCATAGAGGCTTTTAAATATGTATTCGGTAACTACAAAGTACTGAATATATTTTCAGTCTTTTTATACTAAGATTTACAACTAACGACCTTAAGCAATGTCATGCATGTAAAACAAAATTATGAGACCACCCTGGTTTGAGCAGAATTAAGGTATAGAATCATACTTCATTCTCATTCAAATGTAGTAGAACAAAAAAAAAAAAATCCATAGTAATATAGCTAAACCTATTTCATAGTTTTACTTTGTAAAACATGCCTCTTCACTTGCATTTTGCTATTACAGGCTCAATATAAGTAGACAATTATCTAAGCTTAATGCCAAGAATGATAATGCATTGAACACATGCAAAATCCTCGTGCAACATCAACTACAGCCCGCAGGGATAAAACATTTATCAGTTGCTTCTTAGAGCACTAGTGGTTTGAAAATTTGGCTGCCCATGCGGACATTTAGTGAAATCATAGTTTTAGCTTCATTCAGAACTCAGCACAGTAAATCCTGATACCAGGATGACTCTCTTGGCAATCTGCCTCCCCATACCCACATGCACTGCAGGCTACTTTCTGTCCCACTACTTTCCATGAAAGAAGTCCTTTTAGTTAACTCCAGTAGTTGGCACAGTGCCCCTTTCATAGCCCAAACTAACCGTCATCTTGGATGTAACAAATTAGTACATTCTCAGAATAATAATAAGTAGGGACATGAAAACACTATTGTTTTTACTTGGAAATGAAGTAACTACATTTTAGCCGGGTGACTTTTTCAGTTTGGCACCACAGGCAAAAATAAATCTTATAAAAAGAATGGACAACTACAGGAGAGATGAGAGACAGGCTTTTGCTGTGGGTTAGAAGAAAAAGAGCCATTTCTCTTACTGCCTGGAGAATATATCACAAAATAAAATTCTGAATATCAAACAATTTTTTCCTTTGAAAAAAAATTGCCATAGAGTTCTGTTAATTGATCTACAACTGATAGAGTTGGGGTTTTTTTTTTGTAGCACATAAATGCTTAAGTAAGCTCTATTAACATTACAATGAAATATTTTCCAAAGTACGTTAAAAACAATATAGATTAATGCGAGAACTAGACTCAAGCTAAGCATTGAAGTATGATTATGTATTTTCCAATGGCAAAACACAAACTTAGGTAAAATAAACATATCTTTAGCTACAAATAAATATTTTGAAAGCATTGAATACTTGCCGTTTTATCTGGACACTGTGACTATAATAAAAATATATTTTTTCTCAAGCTCTGCACATTTCATTGCCCATCAGATCTTTTAAAAACAGTATCACAGAACTCATTTTATAGTGCTACCTTAAACTGATGATAAAAGTAAATTCAGATCATTGTTCTCAGCACACTAGCACAGATGTCCTAGGCCAAGTTCTCTGAAAAGTACAGATAATTAAAACTTTCCTGTATCAGAGTCCAATACAGTAACAGCTTTCTTGCCAAACTATGATATGGAACATTAATAGGGATTTGAATAACAAGTGCATCCCTTACTGTGTAACTCTTTAGCAGTAGATAAGACTACATTACTGTGAAGTGCTGACAAGTATGAAAGATTAAAACAAATATTTCTCGTAAATATGCTAAATATATTTCTATTTTATGCCATGTTCAGTCTGCAAAGCAAAAATTCCAATATATATCCTATATGTTTAAAAAATATTGAGTTTGAGACAGTTTAAATAATTCAAGGTATTTTATGTTGAAATGTAACAATTTTACTAAACTTTCTGGTTCAAATGAGTCCAAGAATATCTCATTATAAATGGAGACAGTCCTGAAAAAGCAATCAAGCATGACTAAAAAGATCACTCTTTTACACAAAAAAATAGCCTTCTTATTTTACCCTTTGTTGGAAAGACATTTGGCCAGCCACAGGGGAAATACATAATCTACTTTTATATTCAAATAATATATTTCAAAATTCTATGCATACAAGGACCTTAAAACAATTCTGGGTGGAATATATAAGACATGATTTATGTGATACTAATAACTGAATTGCTGACGTGGGCTGACAATTACTTGGGGGGGTTTGTTTGTTTCTGTTCCTCTAAAGCATGTGTACAAGTTATTTTGCCTATTAGTTATTTCTCATTAGTTATTTCTAATGCAACTTTGAAGGAAAATACCAATGGAAAGACATTGCAATTAACTATGTGGGGAGATCCTTGCTAGTAAAATAGAAATATTATATATAAGCAGTTGCACGTTTTCATGGGGATGTTATTATAACTAGTTTAATCCCGAAGCTCAATTCTCATCAAAGAAGCATTCCACCACAGATGTCACATATGAAAAGTGTACCGTTTTATTTCAAGGAATACAAACCTCACTGTTCATCCTTTTATTTTTTATGCTCATAAAAAATATTAAAATAAAGAGTACTGATGGTGTTTTGCTTTCAGAATTGGAAGGACTAATGAAACAGCATCTTAGTTTTTAAAGACACTAATATGTCAGTGCTTCTGGAGGAAAATTGCTTTTCAAAGCAATACTGCTGGGGTAAGAGTCAGGGAGGAGAGATGCAATTGATGTTTTTCGGTTTACTTTAAACAAGACGACTGTTATTCAGTTTCTCAATACCCAGGATTATGAAGATCAGAGTACTATACACCCCAGAAGAGGAAAAGCTTAGAGCAATTATGGTTCCCTTCTAAGCAGTGTAGCACTCACTGTTGGTTTTCAATAAATAAGCAGTCTACACACATTTTTTTCTTGCATCATAACTGTGTGAGGTTCCTGCTCCTAAAACTCAAATATATAAAAAAGGAATAGGAAATTCAATTAATATAACTCCATTGTATTCAGCCCAGAATTTTATCACTTGTGAAGAGTTAAAGTTTTCTTGTATTATCTGGATACGTTCCCCATTTATGCCTTTGCAGAGAAATAGAGAAGTTAGAATATCAGGGCAAAGAACTAAGAAGAGAAAATGTCAGTGTGACTTGCATGTTCATAGCTTTCTCTGGGCCCTTTCAGCTTATACAACAGAGCAGAATGAATATTTGTGCTAACTACACATTTCAGTACAAAGAACCCAATTTAGAGAAAAACAAAATCTCAGACCATTTATGGCGACTGTGCACTTTACAAAATACAGTTATAAATGGTTTATTCACTCACAGGGAAGAGAGAGCCTCTATGACTGGGTGTGCAAGTGACCTGCCACTTGCTGGGTTTGATAAGCCTGATCCAAAGCCTAGCGAGGTCAAGAAAAGAACTCGCAATGACTTCAGCTCTCGGGCTCCAGTCTCCTTCACAAACGTTTCACATATAAAAACTAAGTTGGAATGCACGATGTAGGGTTGTACATAAAAACTGTTAGATTTAAACACCTAGGCTACAGTTGCATATGACAGCATTGTCTGGATTTACAGCTCATGAAGATAAGTTGATTGAAAATGATCCTTGGGTATTTTGCAGTTAAGTAATGTTTTTAAAATAGCAGCTACTGGTTACAAAGACAACTTTGTATGGTTCATACTTACAAAGTGCCATATTTATAGTTTATTCTTTCTCTACTCATGTATCTGACAAGCACTGTAAATTTCTCACGAACACTCCCAAAGAAGGAAACATATAGCAGTATATCCACAGCAGTTAATAGCACAGGCAGCTAATTAATTATGTACTTATCTGCGCAACTAGCTATTCATGCAAATTATACAGGCAGTTGAGCACATACTTGGTGCACACAAAAACTTAATTATCCAATGTGCTAAAAGTCATACCCAAAGTAAAAAAATGTCATATCCAACAATTGCTTTGAGTTTATATATCCTCAGGACCTGATTACACCTCTCGCAGGTGAACGCTATGCCTATAAGGCCATATTCATGACAAGCTAACTTTTGCATTATTCCAGACACACGATATTGAAGAAATAAGTTGCTATACAAGTCTGACAAAACTGGTTTTTATTATAATCAAAGGAAAGTTATTCTGACATTTTATGTCTTTAGTACCCTTTGAAGACTTAAGAAGCAAATAAGGCAAAAAAAAAAAGTGAGGACAATGAAAACTAATATATATATTTTTTCTATTATGTAACGCTGTGTCTTTTTCTCCTTGACACTATTTCACTCATTTGTTAGAACTACAATAAAAAGATGCTGTATGAAACCCCTTGTGATATATTTTTTCTGTTTATGCCATCAACTTTTCAAAGGGTTAACTGGAAAACCTGCTCCTTGTGCCCCCTCTGGCTGCAGCTCCAAGGACAAGGGCAGCACAAAACATCCCCGGCCCACCCTTTTTGTCAGCATCACTATTTTAAATGCACTCACCATAACAGTAATGAAACTAAATTAATTCCAAGCCAAATTTTAGGATCTTTAATAGATTACTTTTGAAACCTTGAAGATAAATGGAAATTTTCATTGGAAGATCTACAAAAGTCTGAAAAATTTAAAATTACACTGTTTTTTCTTGAACCATATTATTAGTTAGATTCAATGCCAGGCTCATTGTTAACTCTCTCTTAACTCTACCTCATACCTACAAAAGTAAAGAGAAAAGCTTCCTTTACTATTAATAAAACCAGAGTTTGGAAGCATGATCTAAGGTGGACATCTAAGTGTCCCTAGATGGTACTGTAGTCCTAATATCATGCCATTTGGGGGATACTGGCTTAAGGCCAAATAGAATTACATTATACTTTTTTTGATAATGATTGTAGACTTGATATTTGAGATACGATAGTATATGAATGTCAATTTTACACATGTGTCTTGATCTTTATTCTTTAAATAGATGAGGCAAATCTAAATCAAATACTATTTTGTGACCACTTTGAGCATGAATGTGTTATTACGTATCATAAAGATAACAAGAACTTGGAAGCTCACCGTAAAGTCAGAATCAAGGTATTTCCTTACTACCAGGAAGTGAATGCCCAGAATCTGAGACAGAAGCAAGCTGCAGGATTCAGCAAAAGAAAAGCAGAGCATGTAGAGTAGAATCACAAGAGGATGTGAAATGGAAGGCGAGTTAAGTACACCTGATAAGCAATTTAGGAATACTTTTTTTTTTTTTTCTGAGATCCACAAAAGACAATGTAGTGCAACCTGTGTTATCCAAAGGACCTTAGCTCTGTCTAGAGTGCTAGACCCAAATTACTTACTTTGCAACTCTAACCAGATTTTTTTTTTGAGATGTTTCCTAATACTAACGGCTGGCTCTAGAGGCAGAGCAATCTCGCTAATTGGCTTTAGCAATAAGGAGTATGTGCATACCTTCAAATTTGACATCAGATGTAACTGCTACAATATCTGAGCACCTTGTGTGCACAGGTAGGATTAGAAAATTTGAAACATTCCTGATGACAAAAATTTGTCTTCAAGAAGTACCAGGGAAACAAGTAGCATCCCTCCACCAAAAGCAGGAGGAAAAAAACCATTCTTTCCACACCAAGAGTGTCTGCCTCAATTCTAGTTACCCAGAAGCTTAAAGTACCCATAACTGCAACTGCATAAACAAAGTATCAATAAAAACTCCTTGCAGAAAGAAAGCAAACAGGTAAAGCTTGACTAATGCATCCATTGCAAAAGTGTAATATCTGCAATGTCACACTTGGCACATTGAAGGGCAGCCACTCTCTCACAGGTCTTGATCATTCATGATTAACAGGACCAGATATACAACTCAGCTAATCAAGGTCCACTTTTTTTTCTACAGTACGACAAGAAAGAAGGCTGAAGAGTATATTGTTACTTCACTTCAGGATAAATAATTACGAGTTTTATGAATAAATTTTTTTTATGACAAAACAATTATATTTTGCCAACTTGAACTGAAAAATTTCTCCATCATCCAGTGACCTGATGTCTCAACAATTTATTATCTTTTCATGTTAATCCAGACAAGGAACATCAAAAAGAACATATGCTTTTGACAGAAACCTCAGGTGTGATAACCTACTAAGTCTCATGGATTCTGAACTCACTGATTTGTCCCCACTTAAACACTGTGTATTACAGGTGAGGGTCTACATTTTATGATGAAGAATCCCCTCCTGTTTCAGTAACCAGTCTGGTATACATGACACTTGAGCAGGTGGAAAGGTCTGGTGCTGCAGAGCAGCAGAGGGTTATCACCTCCCCAGTAGAGACCTTTTATCAAAAAAAGCCACCTGAGAGTGTGGCTCCCTGGATGTACCTACACACCACAGCTGCACATGGCAAAAAGACCCAGCAAACTCAGTATACAGCACTGCATACGTCCATCCCACGATCAGTGATACTGTTGTCAGACGGTCAAACACCCAGACACGACCTGTTGTATGATTCACACGTACTGGGACAGGAAAAGGTTGAGATATTTGCTGGAAAGTTTAGATTCAAGAATTATATTTCTACTCTGGAGAGATTGTGGACTCTCCTTCCCTGGAGACTTTTAAGACCCATCTGGATGCATTCCTGTGTAACTTGCCCCAAATTCTATGGCCCTGCTCTGGCAGAGTGGTCAGACTCAATGACCTCCTGAGGCCCCTTCCAACCCCTAACATTCTGTGATTTTAGATTATGACACGCATCAGGCAACTGAAGAGAACTTATCCAGGGAAAATATTAAATAATAATGAAATTAATTACTAAGCCTGAAGACAATGAAATATATGAAGTATGGAAATGCGCACATCACATATACAAACTTAGCACCACTTTCCACTGATACTGACTAGGTTGCCTTGAGTAACCGAGTAAAGAGGCATCCCTGCCCATGTAGGGAGGTGGTATTAGATGATCTCTAAGGTCTCTTCCAGCCTAAGCAATTCTATGGTTCTATGACACAAAGCTATGTGATTTTTCCTACAGCAGCTTTATCTGGGCAGTTCTTGACTAACCTGGTGCCGGTCGTTTTTGGTTTTTTTTTTTTCCCTTTTTATTGTTATATGACTTTTAATATCAATAATGCTGGACAGAACTGAAACACAGATGATTCACACACAGCTCTAACACTGCCTCTGTGCCTTTACAGGCAGGTCGTTGCCTTCATGCCTGGTTCTTGCACACTCAAGGACTTTGATTGACATGTCACTTTACCCAGTGCAAAGGAAATTCTTCCTTCTGTTGCCTTGAAGGTATTGCTGAATGCTGTCCTGCCCCTTTACTGACCCTGAGCAAGCTGCAGGATTTCCTTTCCACAATAATCGTCCTTGATGTCCCCTCCTGGAAATTTTGCTATTTCCTACTTCCTTGAGCAGGGCCTGTACCTCACAAAGTGCTGCCTCCATATCCTCCCTCAGGACTTACTTCACCCCATCCTCTGAAGGCATACCACAAAATTACAAAAGGGAAGAAAAACTTTCGACAGTCACTGTCACCTTCCTATTTCAGTTCACTCAACAGAAAAAGTCATTGACTATGGGAAAAAAAAAAAATCTACCAAGCACCTGGAATTCATATTTTTCTATATATTTGGATTTTTTAAAAACAGTACAGCTACATTTAATTCTTAAAAATTCTTACAAAGCACTAAATATTCAAGCTGATACACATCATTTTAGGTTAAAAAAAAATAAATTCACACAGATAGAGTAGCTTAACTACCTGCTCCTTCAGTAGCTGGATATGAAGCCGCATTTCAAAAAAAACCAAAAACCAAAACCAACTTAGAAAATGCTAGTGGCACCTTTCTGGGTTTGCAATTACAGGTAATTATGCAATAAATTCACCTAGAACATGAACATTTTTCTTTAAAAAAAAACCAAACAAACTCACTTTGAGTTGCCTGTGCTGACTCTTCCAGTTGACTTGGCATATTCTCCATATCAGCTTCACACCTTTTTAAAAGTAAACAAAACAAAAATTAGTGGACAGTCTTCTCATCAGTGACTGGCTATATACACTGCTTCCTAGCAATAACAACTTGTACTTGCTTCATGGCTTTCACAGAAGGATCTCAAAGCAACAGAATACAATTACACCTCATCCTTCCTAAGAAGCAGAGAAATTGGAGCAGCAGATGCTCAGCAACCTTGAGAAAAAAAATAATATTCTTTGAAGGTTACTTACAGAAAACAGGGATAAAAACATAAGGTTTGACCCTCTCTTTCCTTTTTTAACACTATAGCCACAAAGCCTTCTGATGAAGGAAGAAGGAAATTTCACATTTCTCACAAATTTAAGATTTCCTCAGATATTAGTGTTAGTTGAAAAAAAATCTTATTTCTTAACACTTACACTATGGATAATTAATTCTTCTTTTCCTCCTCCCTAATTTTCCATCAGCACCACCCATTTAGTAACAGATAATTCTGTGCCTTTCTTCTTTTGAGTACCATTACTGCAATGCTGAAGAGAGTGAGTGAGGGGAGGAGTAAAGTAGAAAGACTTGGGAATGAAAAGGGAGGGTTTGTATGAGGCAAGAGAAAGATGAAGAACGAGCAGAGGTCAAAGCAAAGAAGAAAGAAAACAGGAAGAAAAAAAAAAAAAGAATAAGAAAGCAAAAGAAGCAGAGAAGAATCTTACAGACTTCTGGGAGACTTGGAAATGTTCTGGAGAGGCACCTTGTGTATTCCTTAATCTTCTATGTATACATCATATCACCTATCCTTTGCACCACCTACTGCCAGCTGGCTGAAGGAGTTTTAATATGGAAGTATTTTGCCTCAGCAACTTTTATTTGTATGCCTGTGTCCAGATAAGACAAAATAAAACAATGTACAGGATCTAGCACAGCTGAGCTGCAATCATCATTTCAGATCTCTGGATACAGTAGAGTACAAATAATATTTATGTTCCCATACTATTACAAACATCTAACAAAACCATGAGCACAGCAGTACAGTGCAGCACTGCTGCAGAAGGTGCTCACTGGATGAAAAAGGATGAGTGACATTTCTAAGAGAGCAGCGGCCAAGAGCTCTGGTCATATCTGACTTCTCCATGAAACTTTTCAGTCCCAGATACATCCTGGGCCACTCTGACAGTAGTTACTAGGGGCAGTTTGCAAAGATTATTTGATGAAAAAAAAAAGTTAAAGCCTAAGACTCATAACCAAGCGGGAAAAAAAATAAAAAAGTCTTGCTAACAAACTACTAAGAAATTAGAGGAAAAAAAGAGATGTATTTGTGCTCAGAAAAGAAATGAGGGCTAAAACATTTCTCTTCTTGGGTTTGTCACTTTCTAACTGAAGCATTACGGAAAATATTACAAGAGTGTCATGCAATTTTCATCCTTATTTATGCAAATTGATAAAAATCCCATCCAGTCAACAGCTCTACATCAGTTTATTCTAATTAAGAATCTAATCTATAGTGCCTGATTTGATGTTTGTTGGCCGTCTTGTGAAGTTGGCCACCTTTTAAAAATCAGGCAATGAACATCTCATATCAGGCTTGCAAGATCAATGGACAGCAAAAAAGCCCTTTGTTATTCTACTCTGATAAGGTGGAGGTTGCACTAAATGGTATGAATCACAGCTTGCATGTTCATGAAATAATAACATGTAGTGCTGAATCATTCCTGACACCTTGGGCTACTTGTGCTTTTGCTCTGATCCAGGAACCGCCATTCTTCTGTCAGCTTTATCTTTTACAGACTTGTCTAAAAGAAAAAAAAAAAAAAAA
>VWZY01007367.1:569673-598969 GCA_013399075.1 Chloroceryle aenea | reverse complement strand
AAAAAAAAAAAAAGGGTACTTCTTGTCAGATCTCAGGCCATTTTTCTTGTGACCCCTACACAGTCCAATTTTTTGTTTCAACATCTTTGATCAAATAGCTCTTTGCTCTGCTTACTCTTTCCAGCTGCTAGGAACCAGCAGCAAGAACTAAAATGCCTCGTCCTTTGTCTCCAAGAGAAATAAACACTGGTTTAAAAGTCCTGGTCAGTCTGCCTCCAGTCTGGAGGACAGGGAGGTAATCCTAGATAGTCAGCACGGATTTACTTGTGGCAAGTCCTGCCTGACTAACCTAGTGGCCTTCTATGATGGAGTGACTGCATCAGTTGACAAGGGTAGACCTATGGATATCATCTATCTGGACTTCTGCAAGGCCTTTGACACGATCCCTCACAACATCCTTATCTTTAAGGTGGAGAATTATAGGTTCGATGGGTGGACTGTTCAGTGGGTAAAGAACTGGCTAGATGGTCGCATCCAGAGAGTGATGGTCAATGGCTCAATGTCCAGATGGAGGAAGGTGATGAGTGGTGTCCCTCAGGGGTCTGTGCTGGGACCAATGTTTAATATCTTCATTAATGATATTGACAGTGGCATTGAGTGCACCCTCAGCAAGTTTGCAGATGATACCAAGCTAGGGGTGCAGTTGATATGCCAGAGGGAGGGGATGCCATCCAAAGGGACCTGGATAAGCTGGAGAGGTAGGCCTAGATGAATCTTGAGAGTTTCAACAAGGCTAAGTNTAGGGAGGTAGGACCAGATGACCTCTAGAGGTCCCTTCCAGCCTAAAACATTCTACGATTCTATGATTCTATACCATTAGATAGATAACTTTATCCTCAAAACTCAGCAAACATATAATTAAGTCTTTGCATATCAGGCCTGAGCTTCAAACATCTCAAAGTATACTGTAAACCAAACAGCAAAATTACAAAATGAATACAATGAAATTAAGGAATCATTTTTAGTTTCCAAAACTCTTCTGAGTTCAAATCTATGCTTGAACAATCGAAGGGCTTACTTTTAAAAGCAAGCCAACAAATAGCTTTCTGTTACAGATACAAAGTTATCTTTAAAAAAATAAACAAAAATCACAGCACTTAAAAAATAAAAAGTCACACTTGTAGGTTTTTTTTTTTCTTGGAAAAGGGGAATTAAACTATTAAAGGACACCTTGTTAAGTAATTATATAGCAACATCACTGTGCAATTAAATAGCCATCAGTCCCTGCAGCTGAGAAATTTCAGGTAATTATTCAAAGATAATTTAATAGGAGAATCACTGTATTCAAGAAAGCATTAGCTAGTAATCTACCTCAATTAAAGCAGCCAATTAATTTCAGCACCTTGATAATAGTTGCCTTTTGCAAAACTATCCTCCCCTACACACACACAAGTCCTAAATTTCAAAATAATCATACAAAAAGTGAATTTGATTCATTTTAGCTTCCATAAATAACAATTCACTCACAGGGAATTTAGGATGCTTACATTGTACATTATGTTATCACTATGTATTACTCTTATTGGTTTAGCATTCATCTTCAGTTTTACCATGGCTACATATGTACCCATATGTTTGTAAGATGAGTTGGAACAATGAGAGCTATACAGGCTATGTGCACAAAGGGAATAAATATTTATCTATTCATGCCAAAAAAAGATCACATAAAGCTGCATAATAACTGAAAAAGTGTCATTGTGATGATACGTCTTCAGGGAATTATGGGACTCTCAGGGTGTATTGCTTGGTTGTGGTACTGTACATACACTGGAGACAGAAGTCATTAATCACACACAGTTGCAAACAGTGTTCACGGTAACGGATTTTGTGCAGAAACAAAACACTGCATATGCCACACAGCATTCGGTTACACAGCAAAACATTTTCTCAAGATCACTACACACTGGAAGTTCTTTGCTACAATGGTGAATATCAACAACTTTTACATCTTGCAACTTCCTACACATGACTTTGGTCTCCTTGAACAGAGATATCAACAAAAATACTGGACAGAAGAAGGACATACAGATAACTTCCAGAAAGACACAAAAGGCGATTTGGCATCCAGCACTTATAAAGATTTGGTCATTGCTGAGGTCCTGGTTTCTTAACACTTCTTCAAAAATCAAAATATGTCACAATTAAGAAACAGTTTCCTTTTAAAAAATATCCTGTCATGGAGATGTTCCCTGATTTAATTTCCATTTTCTGCCTCAACCAGAGCTGTAATGTGTTTTCTTTCCTTTCCTATTTAACTTGTCTTTAAAAAGAAAATAAATGATGGTTGTAAATAAAAGCACATCTATGCGATTCAGATTTTTATATATTCCTCATATATACTGGAGATTCTCTTCCCTCAGCCTTAAACCATGGCAGTGTGCTGATGGTAGACTGAATAAGCATCCTTTTATTTAAGCCTTGAAAATATTCATAAACAAACACAAAACCCAATCTTTGCAAGACTGAATCCTGATTCATTTAAGAAAAATCAAAACTATATAGAAGTTCATTAAATTTATCCACTCTCTTTGACAAGATGAAACAAAATATGGATGTAAACCACTCCTAACTGAAACACCCCTAATATCTCCAAGGAATTGGTCACTAACAGAAATCTGCGATAAACATACACAGTAGGGATTTTGTTGAAATCAGTCGTCCTTGTGATTTGAGCTGCTGTTTGTTAAGGACCTGAAAAGTCACATAACTGAAATCCTTGTCCCAAGTTTTTGTTTTGTTTCATTTTTTATGTTAATAGGTTTCCAATGTTTCCCTTACTGACCATCAGTTGTAAGATGCCATTTAATTCAAGAGTACTTAGCATTACCTGATCCATTACTACTATCCCAGAATTATAAGGTATTCAAGATTTCCTTGCCCATTACAAAACCAAATATTTTTCTACGAAAAAATCATTACCAAAAAAAAATCCACCAAGCTCCTTCAAATAGTATTAAAATTTTTTCAAACTTGTGAAAGATTTACATGTGTTGAACGTATCCATAAACTTTTACTTGAAATAGCCAGATTTCAGCATGTTTTTTTTCTTTCTCTTTGATGATTCTTTTTAAGTCAATAGAAAGAGCAAAAAACCACTCAAACCACAAACAGATCCCTTATGTATCTCTGTCTTAAAATCTGTGCATCACTCTCCACACTGATATTCAACAAGGTACTTCAGCACATATCTATTTTAAATCACGTTGATTAAAATGGGATTAATCATATATCTAAAGCCGGACTCATCCTTAAGCATCCTGCCGTATAAGAAAACAAAGATAGATATTTCACTGACCAGTGGTTTTCTCACCTCCTCATCTAGTGACAGACAGAAGAGCATGTATTAGACAGCAGTGGTGCAGGCTCTTAAGCCTTTGCAGGTGGTTGTGATCCCTGTGATGGAAAAATCTAATTTTTCTTTACTGTTGTGAAGAGGGATGAGAAAGAATAGAGCATCACAGAGATTAGGCAAGAGCACTAAAATGTTCCCAATACAGTCTGTAGTAGTGATGAGCTGAACAGCAGGTATGTGGGGACTCCTGTTCCCCTTTTCCTCTCCCTCATGTAACATACAATGATATTTCATACCAAGCTGAACAAATAAACACAAAAACTAGTATATATTGATGGGATTAGAATCAGAATTTATCAGTAAGCTGCACTGTAAATTATACAACTAGAATAAGTAATTGACAATATTTACCATTGAGAGCTACAATTCTCTTGGCATCCAAAGTCAAATTATATGTGTATTAATCCCCCCAATCACAAATTTACTCTCTGAACAATACAATCCAAATGATTAGAGAAAGTAGAGACTCATCCAAAATAACCACAAGATACCTAAAGGATTTAATTTGCTCCATCACAGTGCCACTTGCTGTTCTAATTATCATTTCATCTGGAGTTACCTGTAATTTTCTTTTAGTGCAAAAAAAAAAAAGTACATTTTGTTTTCTTAACATTTAGTAGGAGTCTGCTATTAATCAGTCATTTTTCAACATTTACAAAATTGTTCTAGAGATTTAGTACACATTTTATTAATGGCCTATCCATAGCAGCATTATCTACATAAAACAGTCAGTAATTGATTAATAAAATATTAAATAATTTTAGTGTTAATAGGGGCCCCCTGGGAAGCTCCGTCATCATCAGTAACAGGCCAAATTCACAGACTCAATTAAGCACTCTGATAAATTAGGATCACTGAGATTCTTCTTCAGGCCTACTTAATATGTTACGATCCACTTTGCACGATCAAAGAGAGAAAAATCAGCTGAAACATGTACACTGAGGTTTGTGTCTGTTTTAAGCAAATTTGATTTAGCTAGGATTCAACATCTGGCATCTGTCTTCTGCAACTACTTTTAGAAGACAAACAAAATGGCATGTACACCTTAATATGACAGAAAGCAAAGGTAAGAATTTGAATCAAATTAAGAAAAGTAATACCAACCATCATTCTGTGTTCAATAAGAAAGCTTAGAGCTACAAGCTCAAAAGTAGAGCTGCATCCTCTAAAATGTCCCACCTTTGCCCAGAAACCCCAAGAGGAAGCTTCCTCCTTGTGCCAGTTGGAGATACTGACAGAGGGGGCTGTAAGTGTTTCACAACCAGATAGCACATGCCTTCATCATGCAGCAGCATATCCTGGGTCCTTCTGCACAAGCAGCACTTTCAGCAGCAAGGACTTCACACAGGATGCTTTTTAAGCCACGATCATTTATTCACATGCAAAAGACCCATGAAATCTCCCATTTCACACCACCAGTAAGCGAAGCCCTGTACATTGGATTTTCACTCCAGTCAAGATTCAGGGCCTGGCACAGTGAGCTGACTCATATCAGCCACAGGAGAAAAAGCCCAGCAGACAAAGGACTAACATCCTTGGTGCAGAAGAAGGAAGAAGGGCGGGCTTAAAAACCCCAGCAGCTCTGTGAGAGGAAAAGATAAATATTGGGTCTGAGCCACATTTTCTGTTGAGTCACATGATAGCTTATGACTCTGTGTCTTCTCTAAGGAGGTAACTAGAAGTCTTAGGTGTCCTGTATAAAAACTGGATGGACCTCCTGTGTCATTCCCCGCAAACCTTTCAGTAATTCTCCCACTTGAGATCTCCCCACGCTCTAACAGGAAGAAGTATTCCCCACATCCATGTCTAGAAATATGAAAATGAAAAAAATAATAATAAAAAAAAAGGTCAGAGAGCATAAAGAAAACATCAAAATAGCAAAAAGCAATTGTTCAGAGAGTACAACCTAAGGAGCACTGTGCAAGCACAGCAAACTGGAAATTACTTGCAGGAATGATTCACCAAATTGTTTCAATAGATTTAAGAAGCTCATAGGCTGCTTGCAATTAAAGATACATACAAAAAAAGTGAAATTTAGTGAAAAAAATAGCTACTATAAAAAATATCATCTTTTCTGAAACAGTTTAAATTAGCTCTCCAACATTTTCCAAACTGTAATTTAAAGAGCTGAGGATACTTATCATTATAAAATGGCCTTTTCTAATATCTCAATGAGGAAAAAAACATAACCAAAAGAATAACAGTCCGACCAGACAGGTATTGGCTTAAACTATAAATCTTGGCAGTGGTCATCTATATGTGATTAAAAACCCTTCTGCCCTGAATGTCTTGTATCCGCCTGTTGGGGAAAAAAAAAAAAATAAATTCTAAACTTCTATTGTAGAAAATGAGATTACTAGAAGACACGTAAAGGTGAGGAGGGGACAACTATTTTAGGTAAAATGTTGTTAGTCATAGAGACTTTAACAATTGCAAATAAAGAAAAAGAAGTTCAGTTTCAATTTCTCACTGAAGCAGGGTGATGAATGTAGACCATAGTCAGTGACTGGGAGATTGTTTCTTACTAACTCCACAGAAGATAATGCCACCCAGTTCAGTTCCATACCCTAAATTCTACAGTGGGAAGTACACATTTTTAAAGACATTACCTAAAAACTGATTCTCTCAGAATGATGGAGGGATTTTATTGCAACAGCAGTTGTGAATCTAAGCACTACTGAATACAAAACAACCATCTCTGCCTCCCTACTGTCAGTCAGGCACACTAAAATGAGTAGCATAAGCACTTCCATTACAAGAAACAAATTTTTGTATATTTATGCTATTTTTGTGTTTTTATGTTATTATTGTTATTGTCACAGTGAAATTGTCATACAAGAAAAATCAAATCCACGACATTCAGTAACCGCAGAACTATAAAATGAGTAAAATTTGACTTACACAATGACTCTAGGAAAAATAATTTTCTCTTGTGATTGGTTGACAATGATGTTAATCTATTACCAGATAAATAATATCTTGCAGTCAAACAGAAATGGAACATCATCCATTCTATAAGCTACTGTCTATGTGGATCTCAGAATGCTGCTTTTAAGAAACATCGAACAGAAATGAACAACAGAAAATGCTTTGCCAAGTTATCAAAAACACTTACATTAAAAAAGCCCTATAAAATCTAATCCTGACATCAGTAGGTTACAACTTTGCATGTCCCCAGGGCACTAAAATAATACTCTTTAGAACAGCAGGTGGACTATTTTAGACTTCAGCTTTCTAGTTCTAACAAGGCTTTTTAAATTTTTTTTTTTTCCCTAGGAATTAAGGATGCTAATCACAATCTCCAAATGTGCATTGCTGGGTTCTAAAAATATTAGACCACAAACTGACATGGCAGCAATGTATTATGCTGCTATGAAGGAGCCCTTAGTAGGAGGAAAACTTGAGATTCCAGGCTTGCCATCACAAAGGTCAACATAATTGGCCACATACAGCAAAATCAACCCCCATGTCTTCCCCTAGCCAAGACGACTGCTGAGGAAACCCTGTCTTCCTACTGGGATAAATGAAGTCTAAAGTAGGAGGAGCAGGAGGTTTGGAAATTTTAAATGTAAAAATGTAAGGAACCCTAAGATGCCATCAAAATCTAACCCTGAAGATATCTTGTGATAAGTTAATGGCACTGGCCTTAATATTTAAGGACGAAAATTCTAAATGTTTGGATGAGATGATATTTTCCAGTATAAACACCAAAATTTTAATGTATTAAAAATTTTAATGTAACACATTTAATAATATAACCATGCATTTCAGTAGGTATCTATTTTCCTCTTTAAATATATAGTCTCCATATTAATAATACAGAGATCAAATGTATTTAAATAATCCTTGTCCACATATCAGATGCTAGTTACACATGTTGATTCCATGTAGCTTGTTTAGGATGCTGCATGTGCTGTGGCTAACTTCTTCCACATAGAAGAAATTCTTATTATAACAGGAAGTCATCTTAAAATTAGCCATGTTAAAGTTAAGATTTTTGTGACATCCCATCCTTACTCAGGGTCTTCATGGGATAAATCAGCTTTAAGATATTATTTGTGGCAAGCACATAATATTGTCACCTGTAATTCCAAGAAAATGCACCTCATCCAAGGAATTACTTACAATTCTGTACTGCTGAAGTTCTTAATGATTCTTTTCAGTGTAGTTATCTATACAGATAAGTAAAAAAGGTTTTAAAACCCCCACCATTTCTAGATTAAAAAAAAAATAAAATCAAGCTAAAACACCTGAAGAGCAAAAGAAAACCATAGTATAAAATGCCTTTCCTACCAGCTAGACTTGAGCAAAATTCACATTTCACCTAATATACTTTCTAGTGCATCCCAGGGAAAACGTCAAAACAAAGCAAACAAACAAAACCCCACAAAACTGACCAACCAAAACCAAACAAAACATCAGGAAGAGGAAGTAAAATTCTGAAAGCCAACAGCAGAGAAAAAGATGATTGAGACTAAATGGGACCTAAAGCTTTCTAATCAGTTTCATTAGGAGGCTAAAAACTTGTCCAAATGAAAAATAAATTACAGTAACATTAAAAAAAAAAACCACACCAAACCAACATGTGTCTTTGTTTGCAAAGCTAAAAGCTTACAAACCAAGTAACACTGTATTACTTAAGTAGCAACTTAAACTACAGAAACCATAGTGAGCAATGAAGTCACTCAAGTGTATGATGACTGAGGTAAGATACACTAATTCGCAAAGAGAAGATCATGCCACTCTGGCTTAAATGCTCTTCAAAATGACCACTGAATCTATTTCTGATGAATCCAAGTCTTAAGAAAATTGCTGGACAAGGATGACATAGTTCAAACTTCTACAAAGAAATTTTTAGAAAGATTTGTAGTACTGTTGGCAGTACTACCATTGTACATTAACAGTAAGTACGGTGCAGCTAAAAGCAGGCTGCAACTTTCTGGTGAACTACTTCAATAGAGCTAACAAAGGAAAGCACTAAAACTTCTATAGAAGAGACATTTGCTGATAGACTTCTGCGTTAAAATGAATTCTTTGAAAATGGATTGCACAATCAGACCGATAGAGCAAAATGAATCAAAAAGTTATTAAAATTATTACCTGCATATACATATATATTCTCTCTGTATACAGTTGTATATACCCATCCTAATACAAAAGTACATCTTTTCCACAAAATTACAATAATCAGCCTTCTGAGAACTGCTCAGAGTCCAGTGCTGTGTGACTATATTGTACAACATGCCCCGCCAGCCATTTGTGTTACCGAATGAAACAACAGCTTATACTACCAGTTAAATGACAGATCATTGACTAGTATAAGCCTGTACTAATAAAGAAATTTTTAATAATTAATTTATATGCTCATGGTGCTTTCAGTTATCACTTGTTTGGTATCCTAAACACCATCCACATAATAAAGACTGATGGGATCAGACATTCTATGATGGAGCAGGTTATGTCTAGTACTTCACAAACCCTTTCTTCAGTTCCATTGCTTTGCTGCAGCACTGGGACAAAATGTGATCAGGTAAAGCCTATCTCAGGCTGCAAAGGACCAGCCTCTGCCCAGGTTGGATAGGGACCAAAGCACATACAACTCTGTCACCATAAATGTCATGACTTGGCTTGGCCATGCATGAATGTGCTAAAAAATAAAACAACTATTTACGCTTTTCAGAATACTATGATATCAACACATCAATGCACTTCAGCATTTGCCTAAGAGAGAAAGCAGCCCTGCTGAATTCAATGAGGATATTTCTATGTTTTAAGTTAGGTGTATACTTATCTTGTACAATCAGGACTCTTCCACCAAATATAGTTTAAAGATTAAACCAAATTGTTTATCTTTACTTTCCATTTCTCATAACAGGCTAAATCCTATGACAGTGATTATATCCTTTGTGTCTGTGAATTTCAGCATGAGGTGGATATTTGCAGTGCTTTACTGAGGGCACTCCATAAAATAACAGATTTTCTTCAGACATTTGCAGAAACACAATACCAAACTACCACTACTCTTTATAGTATAAGATACATACATATGTGACATATTACAATATACTATATAAAATGTAGCCAAAATACTCGATATAAGCCAACAGGAAAATCAACTGCTGGGCTGTGCTTAACATATTTCTTTCTCACTGGGCTTTAGACTCGTTTCACCACCAGCTAATTGAAGGTAAGCATTTAGGGTATAATGAGATAGTATTCTCTTGCAGTTGCAGTTTAACCTCTGTCAGCAGCTAAGGACCACACAGCTGCTCATGTGATCACCCTTCCCCAGTGGGATAGGGGAGAGAATTGGAAGGGTATAAGTAAGAAAATTTGTGGGTTGAGATAAAAACAGTTTAATAACAACAATACATCTAAAAGTAAGGAAAAGGAGGGAAGAAATCCCAAATAGAAAGAAACAAACAGAAAAAGACAAGTGATGCAAATGAAAACAATTGCTCACCACCAACTGACCCATGTCCAGCCAGTCCCTGAGCAGCAGCCTCCTTGTCAGCCTCCCCTCTCCTAGTTTATTGCTGACCAATCTGGAATCTCCCTTTGGTCAGTGGGGGTCAGCTGTGCCAACTGTACCCCCTCCAAAATTCTTGTGCAATTCTTGTGCACCCTCAACCTCCTTCCTGGTGGAGCAGTGTGAGATGCAGAGAAGGCCTTGACATTTTGTAAGCCCTGCTCACCAGTAATGAAAACACCTCTGTACTATCAACACTGTTTCCCACACAAATCCAAAACACAGCCCCAAACTAACTACTATAAAGAAAATTAACTCTACCCCAGTCACAGTCATCATACTTGCCTAATGCAGTAACCGAGTTAGAAATCACGGTTAGATATTTCAAGTGAAAAACATTCAGGATGAAAGGTTCACTAATCCCTGATAACCACATCTCAGTATTTTTCTGCATATTCTCTACAGAGACTAGTTAGTATGGGGAAAAGAAACAAGCCATGACAAAACCCATAACAAGCATAGAACACCTTTGACATAAACTGCAACAAAAGACTACAAAAGTTGACTATCAAACACAACCTTACCGCTGAAAAACCACATGCCATGACTTATAAAAAGAGGCTGGATATCTGTAACTTGTCCAAAAATAGTGAATTCAAAGCAAACTAGTGAAGACTAGTCTTGGATTTTCTTTTGAGTCATCTTCAGTCTCATAAGCAAAACTGGCTTAACTAAGCCAAAAATTGTTGATGTTATTTGTCTCAAGAGCAATAACAGATTCAGCTATGCTAAGAACTGAATATCTAAGAAACAACTTTCTTCTTAAAACTGATATATTAGAGTAAATGAGTACTCAAAGGCAAAACTCATATTTGCTTTGATTACCCATAGGCTAAAGCGAAAAGAAAGTTTAATCCTACACAAAACATCTAGGTTCATCTCAGAGATAAGGATTTGCCATGTATCTGAGAGGTTTTGAAAATAAATGAAGTTTATACATCTGGTTGTACTGCAAATATTTTGACCTTGACACTGCATAGGTCACCATATCTTGGGTGCATCAATAAACCCCCCCCCTGAAGTCTCACATCCCATGACTTCAAAATTAGGCAAACGCTGATACTCCGCTTGGACCTAAGTAAAGTAGCAGTCATGAAAACAACCATCCTGAAAGGGATTTTTCCCTTTCCCATGAATGATCTCTCCAGAAGAAAGGAGAAGGATCTCGTTACACAGCTGGATACAAAATGCTGTCAATAGTGACTCCATCTACAAATACCAGTAACAAAGCTCTAACCCATCTCTGTCTTAGGCAGATACACGTGGAACAAGAAAACATCTTTAGGAGCTTATTTTTCCCACAGCACATTCAAACAGGGGCAGAATAAGATTGCTGATAAATTAAGTCTTGCACTAATTATGAAGAAGATTGGTCACATGCTGTAAGAACACTGTCAGTTCCCCAGTGCTCATGGTGCAATGCAGCTGCTAGTGAGGAAACCTAGTGAGGAAACCTAGTGAGATAGAAGATACATTTACACAGGCAATGAGGGGCTTTTAGCATATTGCTCAAGGCTTGCCTGAACCACACACTAGTGTTGGCAAAAAAGCCCTGGGCCAGCAATCTGGATAACAGCTCTCTTTCTGCCCACCTTTAGAGAGTTATCTATTTGCAAAAGCTTTGCCTGTGTCAAAAAGGTTCAAGGGAACACGTGGCAATAGAAAGCCTATGAAAAGTAGGGAGGGAGAGAAAACAAGGAAAGCAATGGAATAAAACCAAGATCCCCGTACATCTTATATGCTGAAGAAATAACATCTTTTCTAAATTATGTGCAGACTTGTTTCCATTTTTGTATTCTTTACTGAGGGTTTTTTTTGGAAGCTACAGAAAATGAGCATAAGAGACAAAAAAGTACTGCGCCCTGCAGGAATACAAAAATTGTAAAAGCACAGGCAGCACTACAGAGGAGCAGTGCCATTCACTCACAAAGAATTTTGTGCATGTAGATGGCTGATTAATTGCTGGCCTGCCTAGACGAAGCTGCAACGAGCCAGATACTGTCAGCATGCCATCTGTTACCATGGAAATGCACAATGTTCCTGTTTCTGACAAACCCTTGAATACTGGATAGATTGTGCCATATGTAAATAAGGCAAATTAGTTTTCCTATATCTTCCAGACAAGGTTAGACTAAAAGAAAATATATCTGTTTAAACATACTGTAACCTCCAAGATGTGAGCTGGGTAAACCTTCCTTCTTTTTTCATAAAAATCTCATTCAATTTGTTGTTACAAGTGAAACAGTATGGACTACCATTAGGAAGCATAAAATTAATTCACAACCAGCAATGTTTACAAAAGCAGTACTTAAAAATATGCATATTCTGTATGCATGCTACATTCACCGTGACTGTTATATTTTTTATTTTAAATTATTTTTGCTTTCTCTTCAATTGTGGCAATGTTATTGAAACAACATATCGAAATAAACGGGGAACTTTCTCATTTGTACAGTGAGATTTGGCAGAGTTTGGATCATTTAACCAGAATGATGAGGTTTTTTATAGAGATTGCTATAGAGTTTAAAGAGGAAAAAAATTATTTACTTGAATAGTGTTTTGTTGATAGCTGAGGCACATCAGTTTAGCTCCACTGAAGTCAGAGGAGCTGTAGTGGTTTGCATGCGCTAAGGATCTAGCATTCAGACTTTCTACAAGCTAGAGCTTAACCAGTTACTGCAAGAATTGTATTACCACATCTTGAAAAATAATCTGTAAGTGCCAGATCTATTTTAATTGTACATTAAACTAAAGAGTTTAAAGCTAGCAAGATGTGTGCTCCCTACACTCCTTGAGAACACAGCACAGAGTCATTTTGGTGGCTATGAGCATTAGAACATCTTGGATTCCTGGGATAGATTCTCTTTGAGCATGACCACTTTGCAAGGCACACCTGACAAAATGTGGCTTTATACCAAGACAGATCTATTCCCAGAAGTTTAAGGTTAGTATAAGTATAATCCCCTGGAGCATAAAGGCAATGGAATTAATTAATACCATACATTCTCCCTCTTGCCAGTTAGCAGCGTAAACGTGAGCTGATAAAAAGGAGCACACCCACAACCTCCCTCCAGTATACTTATCCACCGGGACAGATTGGAGCCCTTCTGAACCATGAAATAAGTGCAAGTTACAGACGTATGAAGACAGTGGACAAGCACACATGGTTGGAAGACCAGAATTGTGCCACAGTGTGGCTGGAGCCACTTTTCATTTGCTGGACTTAAGCTATTACTCAGATTTTCCATTTTCACTACGCATCTTTAGGAGGTAACATTCTGATGGACTGTAGATGACACTGTCTAAATTAGGATAGGAGAATGCCATAGGTCACACAAATTCTTTTTGTGTTTTTCAGCATGGAGATTGATGTATGGTATAACAATAGCTGAGCAAAATTAACAGGCAGCTATATATCAGTATTTCCCCGATACAAGAATTAATCAGTAGCTCCAGTAACAACAAGCTTATTATGTTCATGGTAAAGGCAGCTTATTTTAATATATTATTTATATAGTCCTTTTGTTGATGTGCAACTTTGCAATGCTATCAGTTGTTTCTTCTAAATACCAAGCAAGTACCTATCAATCCTCAATAGATATTTGTTCAAAACACAATAATCAACTTCTCGAACAAACACGCACAGTTTCACAGTTTCGCGGAACCTCAGAATCCCTAACTGTCCACAACTTCATCAGAACAACATTTGTTAAGCCAAAGTAAAAGCTACAGAATAGAAATGGTTTACATAAAATATACTTTATAACTTAACAAGCCCTGGTTTTGCAGAATAAAATTACAATTAATCACTCTTCACAACAGCATTTTCTGGATTTGTGCCCACTGCTTCTCTAACACTGGCTTCTTCCCACAGCATCATGTGTTGAAGTGCCTTGGAGTTGTCCTCCTCCTCATCCCTGGATGTTTTGAATGCACTAACACATAGGGGATGTGACACTCAAACAGTGCTGCCTACCTAAGTACAAGAAGGAAATTAAGAACTTGAAGAAGGGAAGACTGATAGGGAGTGTGAACATGCAGAATCTATTAAAAAAAAAAAAAGTAGTTATAGGTAAGTAATTTTCATTCCTCCTTTGAATGGTTTCTAAGGAGTCGTACGACTGAAGCAGTGTGAAAGCTTTCCATGATCATTTCTTATCTAAGCAAGCCGGCAATTTTATGCTATTACATCAGCAAGTAGGGCGCTGCTGCTCCAACTGAAGCAGTTGAACAGTGTACTACGTGCTAGTGTTTAGTGAGAGCAGAGTTCAAAACTTTGAGAAAATTCTACAGTAAGAATGAGTCTAGACCACAACATGTAAGTCACCTTTACCCTGTGGAATATGACTTGATCCTGAAACAGCAGAGAAATATTAGTTTACCTTTCTCCTCTATATATAGTCCATCTAACTTCACTGTGATCTAATTATTATTTGCAAAACACATAATAAAAATGTCTGACTTTGAAAATTCTGACCTTATTTAAATAATTCAATGAGATTGTGCAGTATTTGTCCCACAAAAATTTGCTTTGTTTAATGGAAAAGAAGTCTGGAAATCAGAGCCAGAAAAGTGATTTAGGTAAAAGTCAGTTATATACTTGTACAATTAATTATGATTTAGCTTTTGGGGATTCATCAAGCATAGGTTGCCAGAAATTATCCTTGACATGCACAAACATTTCTCCCCAATTAAGAAGCTTTTCTGGTCTGTTTTATCAGACAAACTAAGTAAAAGGACTGAATGAAAGTCTGTTATTTCTGTTGAGCCAACCACGGACAGACAGGCTGGGACAATATAACCAGCATAACTCTGATCAAACAATTCTCACTCATTCTCAGTAGGTACTACTCTTCTGGTCCTTTCCACAAGAGTATATTTAAAAACATGTTCAGGGAATGGACCCTATTCCCCACCAAAATTCTTAGTTTCAGGAGTTTGGAATCTCCTCTGACTAGAGTCCTAGTAAGACAAGAGAATTAAGTTTTCCAGTAGTTTCTCAGTGGGACTAAATAAGGCTGTGAAACATCAGAAGCTTATTTTCTTTATTGGCGAGTATAGTATTTTAGGTTCCCTCTAGTAATGTCTGCTGGAATAAAGATTAATTCCTGTCAATAGAGCTCTTGGATACCCCCTGCATATAAAGCACCTGATTCACCTCCCTCATGCTGTTTGATTTGCAGCACTTTCTCTCTGACATTTGGTAGTGAATATCTAAAAACAATCAACACTTTTTTACATGCAGATTTTTTACAACATAACATGTGACTATGAAGTGTCACCTCCTTTGAAAAAACTATAGTAAAATTCCAAGGGAGAGAAAATGAGATGAAGTCCCTGTAATGTGCTCAGACATTGTCCCCTTGGAAGAATCAGAAAATGTTTTGGACAGATTCAGAAACACTGTTGATGCCACACCACCAGTGGAAGAGTAAGACAATTTGCATCAAAGCCCAGTGTACTGCAATGCCACACTTGTGTCCCCTGATGTTATCTCTATGTTTGACAGCTTCCTCTAAGATTAGCCTTTGCTTTGTATTTTCTTTTCACATTCCCATGTCCCCCTAATTCTTCAAACAGATAACCTGAGTCTGTAGAAGAGATTGGTATGACAATCTGTGGCATCAAAGGGAATTCAAACAGCATTTGTAGGATTTAACATGGACTGATGCAAATTTTTAACATGGCTTCTGCACAGTGTGGTAAAGAGTGGGAGAAATTATTTCCATTTCGAGGTATCAGTTCATGTTTTGTCATGTCTTAATATTGATCCCATGCCCAATGCTGGCATACAGAGATTATTTTTGTAGCCTTGTTAGAGAGAACACTGGGGACACCGGGCAAGTTTTACTGCCAAAAGATAAGAGAAATCAATAAAGTATTTGCTTTCAAGGACTCCAGTTTTCCCCAGCTGTTTATTCCATGATGCATTTTCTAGTCCATTTATCTTGTTTCTCAGTCATTGGGTACCCTTGTGATTCAAGGTAAGGGATTCCACTTCGGAGACTTCAATGCATTTGCTTTCTCATTTTCTTCCAATTCTTTGCTAAGGATAAATTCAGTTCAAGATTTCCAATATTCCCATATTAATCTGTGAGTCTTTGTACTACTGAATGATTTCTACAAATCTGTGAAGGTAATCTAGCACGTTTTTGTACCAGATCAAGATAGCTAAAATGAATACACAAAATGCACACGCACAAATATATATTCTTACTGCTGTACTGCTCTGGAAAGGACAGTGATGAGCACATGGCAAACGGGCTGCTTGGCCAGAATATCTACCCAACAGAGTTAACACTGCTCCAGCATTCTTTGGTGTAATCAGCTAAATGAAAAGGGAAGCAGAATGAGAAACTATGAAAACATTTGTATGAGGCATCGCACCCAAGGCTATAAAGATATGTACCTGTGGTTCACCATAACGGTGTCTTTGGTAACATCTAACATCCTAAGAATGGTTGAACAAAATCTTAAGTGCTGATCGCCAGTAAGTCATCGTTACAATGCTAATGTTAATAGAGTAATGTCAATTCCTATTTGCTGAGGATTTAACACTTCAACATACCCAGGGAAGATACAACAGCAAAAAAATCCAACACCCCCCAATATTTTTTTAGCTATTTTCAGTGATTAACATGACATTAGCAGAAATTTACAGGTTAAACTCTTACATTCATTACTCTGTCTGAATTATTCCCCAATGAAGGAAGCATTGTCACAGGACTACACATATGCTCTTACAAGAACATAATCTAAGTTACTTTTTATTTTGTGATCTTTTGTTAAAATATTCGGGCTTTTTAATAAGTAAAGTGTCTGACAGCACCTGTAAACACTACTATTAACCAAACAGCTGTAAATATCCATAAATGCCACAAAATGTAGTTACCGCTGTTTCTATTTATTCAGGAAATTTTCATTTTAAGCCTCAGAAATAAATGTGTTCAATCAATACTAGGGGTCCAACAGAGAGGAAAAAAGCAAAAGAAGTCCAAGGCACAGGTTTAAATCCATCTTTGTGTCTTTCTGCCTGGAACAATAAATAATATTACCTCTAACAACAGACTGACATGCAACTTTGTCTCAATTTACTTTAGGTAAGATCCAAAACCATCTCCTAGAATCTAATGAAATTATTTTTAATTTATTTGAAAATAATAAAAAAAAATATAATTTAAGTGAATTACACAGTCAACTCCTTAAAAAAAACCCACTTATCTTCAGCTAACAACACTGTCAATGGTAAAGTAGTCTCTCTGCAGTGTTCTTGATAAAGTTGATAGGGAGTACTGATAAATCAAGGTGTATCGCTGATTCTATTTTTTATATTCATGTGGTCAGTCAAATAAAATATTGATTATGGTATAAACTTTGCATTGGGACTCTATTTTTTCCCCAGCTGTGTTACTGCCCTCCAGTATGATTTTGGTAAATCACCTCCTCAATTCTCCCCCTCTTATTTACCTGTTGGGAGTATAAATTTTGTGGGGTTGGAGAGGCATCTTGTCTGTTTTTTACACAATGGGTGGTAGAATCAGGCTCCAACCACATTTTATTACAGAAGTCCTGATGTCTGAGAACAACTAAAGACTACAAACAATTTGTGCAGGTCTTTCTGGACTTTTAACTGGCATCTCTCTGTATTTTTAAGAGTAGCTGAAGTTCTACTCTTTAATAGCTTCTTAGTGCTTCTTTCCCCAGCACTGGCGCACCTTCCAGCGACTGAACACTAAGACACTGGCAGGGAGATTTAAGGTTGGAAGTGAACCATTTTCTCAAACTGATAAACTGTTAACCACACTTTTTATTGATAGCCATGAACTCTCAGAATGACTGTTTCAATGAGCAGGGAGCACACAAACCACCTATTTAAATTCAGAACTTTGAAAAGATATACATGTCCTGCATTCATTCTTTTCTGTGCCACTTTTTGGTATATTAGCATCATAGGTAAAAACTGAAATATATAAAAAAGAATATAAACCAGATCACTTTGAAAATATAAACCCAAAAATATGCAATAGATAAAATAAAACAACGTTCCCCAAATACTTGGGTGTGGCATGAAGATTAAAAAAATTTTTTTTGAAACTATGGGATTCCTTGGAGCCTTTATACACTCCCATCACCTTCCCAGCGTTACAGTAGCATTGCCCACTTCTTGAGACCTTCAAATTACACAGCAAATATGCAACTAAAACACCCAAATGACAAATCTTTCAACCCACATAGCTAAGAAGAGTAAATAATTCAAAAATCTAGGAGTTAACCCAAAGATTTTGCTTTCCATAATCTCATAATGTTTGGGGAAAAAAAAAAACAGTAAATCTTCCAAGTTTTTCAGTCTCTTTAAATTTGTTGTGAGTTTGATTAATTGTCTGTGCTTCCTATTGTATGTTAAGAGATAACCATTTTTATTATGAGCTTTATGCTGGAAAATTAACTATGACATCTATTAGGCAGCTGTATCTTCATCTCAGATGAATAATTGATGCGATGATCAATTATTGGATAGCAAAATCCATGGTATGGTTTGCTAGCTGATTAGACAGCATGAAAATTAGTTCTATTATTGCCATCTCTTATAGCCTGTAAAATGATATACAGAGCACTTCAGTGGAAGATTTTTATAAACTGCTTATTATATGCACCAAACAGAAAATTTAGTTCAGTGCACAAGAAAAGGGATACCACTAATACAAGTTGCATCATATGTGGCACATTCACACTACAAGTGTCTTATACAGAATTCAGAGTAGGCTGACTTGGGTAGACTGCTGATTCTGTTTGGAAATGAAGTGCATAAGGAGAATTATCCTTAAGGGTCTGACCCATCTTCCTAATAAAATGATAATCTTAAAAAAGCATGAGATCCCACTGAAGAATAGGTCTCCACCTGGGACCAAAGATTACATTCAAGCTCAATAAAACTCTTAGGGAAGTAGGGTAGAAAAAAAAGCAGCACCTTTTTATGAGTGACTGAAAGACATGGAAAGTATTTTCAAATTGTCCTGGTTTGAGCAAGAACAGAACTAATTCTGTTCAGTGATTTTACTTTTCAGTTCAGTTCTTCTAGCTAACTGCACTGTCTGAAGTTAAGATAACCATAGCAGCCTGTTTTCACAGACAGTGCTGCTAGCAGTGATAGCACCCTGTGTTTAGAGTTACTACCAAGGATTGGTGTGCAAACCAAGGCTGGATCTTGTGCACCACATTGGGGGTGGAGGAAAGTGAAAGGCCACACCTGCAATTTGCATTAGTGATTGAAATCAAATAGTTGGGTTAATCCACAAGGCAAAATGGATGCAGTAATGTTGGAAATGATATGTGGCACTGAGCTCAAAGGTGCTCTCATTCCAAGCCAAATGAAACACTAATGACTTTCTCCAAAAGGACTGAAATAGAAGGAAAAGTTTACATCTTCTGGAAACACCTTCAAAGATACTGTCCCATGAGTGAAAGATCGAATATGAGGAAACAGTAGAAAGGAGCTGCTCACAAGAAAATGAACCTCAGGTTCAGTCAAGTAATACAGGAGAACAGGACATACATTTATATCCATCCATGCATTTATGTTTCCCACAGGAAGTGGCTTCAGAGCCATGAACTTACTGCCAAGGTAAACAAAAAACCAGCAACTGAGAGCACTGAAAGACATCTGTGCCCAAACACACATACACAAATTCAATGGAATTATACACTCTTAAAGCACTCTCTAGATGCCAAATTAATTTATACATAGTTTAAAGAAGAGAAAAAAGCCTTTCTACAAACCACAGGCCATCAAGGTGTCTGAAGTGTTTGTCAGACTTAGATATTTGATACTAAATGAGCAAGTAATAATCACATGATATTTGAGTTAGGGACAGCAACATATTAACTAAGACATTAATGAAAGAGGTAATATCCGATTAGAATTTGGATACAATATGTGGGAGGCTTATTAGAAGATGAGTTCAGCTTCATCAGTGATCTACAGCAGTTTATTAGTTTCAATCTCACAAACAACAGGTGTACAGAAACAACTTGAGGAAGGTATGGATAACCTAAATAGCGATATCACTTAAAAGAGCAATAGGAATGCGGGGAATGAAAGAAGCAACAATAATCCTGGAGAAAAAAGCTGAGAGGTCAGGGGATTCCAGTGTATGATGAGATAAGGTAGATTAATATAAAGTGCTTTGCAGCTTCATCAAAAAGAAATGTGGCAGCAATTCACTAAGTAGTCTACAAATAGCCCTTGAAGTACAGAATGAACATGCTTTTCTGTTAGAATGAGTTTTCAGGACAGAAGAATAATTACACAACCCCTATTTTTCAGCCAATAAGCATCCAGGATAAGTCTAGTCTAGCACCCTAAACCAAAAACCACATTGGTTATGAAAATAATTCTGAACAGAAATGATGCGAGTGTTGATGCTTTCTCAGAAATGATTCAAGATTATTAGTACTCTGGTACAGGAGCAGTACATAAGAAAATGAGACCATGCAATTTATTATTTTTAGTGCAATTTATTTGTTTTTATCATAAATTATTTCAATGCTCTATAGGCATAACATTGAGACTAAAGTTCTGAGATGTAGTGAAGGGAGTACAAGAGACAAGACTGCCATACCTGGAATATTGCATCCATCTCTCTCTCAGCACAGGAAGGACACGGAACTGATGGATCAGGTCCAGAGGAGGCCACAAAGATGTTCAGGGGGCTGGAGCACCTCTCCTACGAGAACAGGCTGAGGGAGCTGGGAATTTTCAGCCTTGAGAAAAGAAGGCTCAGGGGAGACCTAACAGCCACCTTCCAGTACCTGAAGGGAGCTCGTAAAAATATTGGAGGGGGCCTTTTTACAAAAGCCCGCAGTGAAAGGATAAGGGACAATGTTTTTCAGTTAGAAAAGGGTGGATTTAGATTGGATGTAAGGAAGAAGTTGTTTGCCATGAGGGCAGTGGAGCACTGGAACAGGTTGCCCAGGGAGGAGGTTGAGGCCCCATCCCTGGAGACATTCAAGGTGGAGTTTGATGAGGTTCTGAGCAACCTGCTCTAGTTGAAGATGGCCCTGCTCTCAAGCAGGGGAGTTGGACTAGATGACCTCTAGAGGTCCCTTCCAACCCAGACATTTCTATGATTCTATGATACTTGATTGCTAAGAAACACAACTACTCAGAATTTTATAGCTACCATTTACTCTCAAAGAGTTTATAAAAATTAAAGAATTGTTTAATTCTTCCCAGGAAACAAGTTCCCATTTTACAGATAAGATGAATGAATGATGAGCAGATATATTTATTTCTATGCTCACTGTTATGTGCCAAAAAAAAAAATTGAAATGAATACACGAGATTCTTTAAGATTTCCTCATAATCTGAGATTCTCAGTACATATCATCTTCTATTAACTCAAATCTTTGCAAAGTGCAAGACAGACACCATCATAAGCATTGCCAAGTAGTGATTCTGTTTCAGTAGTATTCTTCAGCCACTCTGCGTGGAGGTAACAACTTGCTGAGGATGCTGCGTCCCTGTGTGCTGCACCATTTGACAGTGATGGAAAGCTTAGTGCTACTGAACTTCCCCATGTTCACACTAGACATGGAACAACTATGGCGGACACATTGAATTCTAGTTTACATCAACATAAATTAAAGTAATAGGGCTCAAAGCTGTGAACAGAAAATTACAAGTGTGAAGTGGGACCGATCGGTAATGTGTGAAAGAATGTTAACATCCCAACCACGCTAACCAGCTTCAGCTACAATATACTCTTATTGCTTTGGTTTTACAGCAAAAACCCATTTTATATGGTTCACTGGGTTCATGATGTGTGATCTCATTGAAACTCTCTGATCACCAAAGCAACTGGAACTATGTATCATAACCCAGCTGCTCCATTCCAACCAACCGCTCCAGAAGAGATGGGCAGGGGCAGGACATTGTGGCGAAGGGCCACAAACAAAACACTGTGTGGAAAACAGAGGGTGAGAAAAATGAATAACTGTGCAAAATGTAAGCTGAACACTGATTTACACAGCTTTACTGACTAATCCACCAGCTAATGCAAGCAAATAGTTATATATAGAGCAGTTAATCTCTCAAATTTCACTTACTTTTTTCCCCCCACCAAATTAGTATACAAATACTAATGACTAGGTCATATACCTTACTACTGCCCTCTACTGAAGTAAATCGGTGTACTTAACTGTGCAGCAACATCATCCAGCTACCCCTATCCTCATACACTCAGATTTCACCTAAAGCAGCCACAAAATTCAGCTTCCTAGGCTGCCTGCAGCCTGCATTTTTCCACCCACTAAAGACCACGTCATGGTCTCCTGCACTGAAATTGGATGTTGCTAAACAAAAGGAAATTTCATTCTGCCCCATCAGTTTCGATAATCGTTTTCCTTTTCCGGTTAGGACTTTTTCCTGTTGATTTCAGTAGAGACAACTTTCTGCCTTTGTCTACAAATATTTAGATTCAGATTCCAAATTAGCAACCAAGTACTCTGTACAATGACCTGTACCATCTGTGAGAAAGAGAAAGCAAAGTCAAGACAGACGGCTCTCACACTTTTGTAACCTGGTGAAAACTTTTGAAACTGAGTAAATCAATAGCTTGAAAAGGGTTTATAATCTGTAAAGGAAATAAAATGAACTTAACTGTCTTTTCCATAATATATTACTCTTAATTATTTGTGCTTCTTCAGAAGTAGACTTGGTTTTGGACAAAAATACCCTCTGGCATTTGTTTCACACATCTAAATAGGTGTTAAGTTAATTTATATTTTTAAAACAGAAAAAAAAATCATTCCTTAAAAAAAGTTGTTTTCTTTAGGAACACACACCTCCGGTCTACATGGGATTTCTATTCATAAAACTGCCTCTTTAGGTCAAAGATCAAAAATTAGTGAGGGTCCACAACATGTAGAGCTTTAAAAAAATGTCACATTCTTTCATTTTCAGCATAAGAAATGGGCAACTTGTTCAGGGCAAATACTTGTTTGAACTGAGGATTTTATTATTAATCTCTGAAGACTGCTGAATTTAGGGTCACAGTAAGGGTTGATTAGGTACAAGGTGCACAAAGCTCTCCTCTGTCAATGCTATTGAATGAAGCAAGTAATTTAGATTCAGAATTGGTCTTGGATTGAAGCTCACTCCATTACCGACCATTTTCAATTTCAGCTATACAATAAACATCAAGCTCAGCAAGGAAATTAGTACATTTGGTAATGTATTGGGAGAGATGGGTGGGTCTTTGACAAGATGACACTTATCACCAAAGCTTCAGTTAATGAAACCCTTGAGTGGTTTCCTCGTTTGACATATTTTGACATTTTTTGAAATCACATCCAGCGGGTTTTTTTACCCCACAATGTTCTTCTTTATGAGAAAAAAAAATCCATCTATCTTTAAAATGAGTACTGAAGTACTGCAATATTATTGGAAAAAATTAGAGAGATGCTGACTGCATTGAAGGCGAGGGGAAGAGAATCTGACTTTCTTTAAATGCAGAAAATACAGCAGAATGCACAGTATTTAAATTGAGGAGTTGCTAATGCTAACGCATTTTCAGAAGAGAGCTGGGATTTCACAGGCACATTTACCATTCGACTATTTGCTCTGAAAATACCGTGAACTAGAACAGGAAGTCTGTCATTAGTGTGACCACAGGAAATGCAGGACTTAAGGTGTTCCCCTTTGTTTTTAACTTCTCCACACAAAAATTATATAAAGCACTACAGAATTGGTTTATCATTAATGAGATTAAAATACTAGTTTCTGTTATAACCTGAACCAGTGAAACAAGTTTTCCTGGGTTACTTTCACAACAGAATTTACTTCTTTTTGTTTAGTGCTGTGTTCTTAATTATTTAAGTTTCAGATAAAGTAAATGAGAAGATAACTAGCTATAAACCTTGAGCAAGCTTACTGTACAAAAGACACAAAAATGTGCAAAAATGAAAGCAAATTAGGAGAAAGAACGGGAGAATGAACAATTGCTGGCCTAAAAGTAGCTCTCTAGCTGATGACCCCAAACCACCACAATAGCTCTCAGATCACTTTAAATGCTGCTTTGTGGCAATGTGGCATCTACAATATAAGACTAGAATTAAAAAGGGTCAGAAGAGACCGAAGACTTAGAGATCACTAATTCTGAGCGGTCTGATATTTACTCTTTAGCTTTCCTGAAAGATGAGGGAAATTATTACGGATTCATATATTTCAATCTCACACAGCTCTATTATTGTTCATTTTTTCATTCAGAGCTGAGAGAACAATTAAAACAAAAAATACAAAGCAATCTAAACAGGGACATTCCTGAACTCTACTAGACCTACAAGGCAACACTTACAGCTCCAGTTCCTAGCCGGGTGGTCCCTCCCAAAGACTTTTTTCCAACACAAGTGGGAGGTCACCTTGAAGATTTCAGGGACAGGGATTGTATTGTACAGGATACATACTCCTCGAGAGTTGCATTGTGTCACAATGCAATTTTTATTTAAAACCTTGCCCTCCCATGACTCTGCTATAAGCATTTCCCTTCCCTCCCTCAATCAAAGTTTAAGGTGGCAGAGCAAGTACCGTGTGTATTTCTGCCCTCTTGGAACCCGAGGGCAGGGATAATAGAGGATGATATCTTCTGAACCAAAGAAATCCTGTATCACAAAAGAGTTAATGATTATTTCTCTGGCTTTAGAAGATTTGTTTTGCTTTGTTTAAACTGGAACCTTTTCCCACAATACTATGACCAAAATCTGTCATATCCTACTGTACCTTTAGATCTTTCTGGCCTTGTTTCAGCTCACACTTCAAGATAAGTTCAAACTACCCAGGCTGCAAAATATATGTATCATATTATTACTATTTAAGTTTCAGGAGAACCCAAAAGATATACAACTGTGCTTGGAGTAGTGCAATAGCCCACATACTCCTGGTATTCCAAAAAGTTCACTTAGAAGTAGACTGCTAGTTCTAACTAACACAGTATGTAGATGATATATAGATGACCAAAAAGCCAGGAGGAATCCCAATGACAATTTTAGTCGTCACAGGTCTGCATTTCAGCACCTGAGATGTTTAGATACTGATTTTCCAATTTGACCCACTACTTTCACGCAATGAAGCTAAGAAAGTAGAAGTTAGACATCATATGGTTGGGTGTCTTGTGTTACTAACATTCAAATAACCAGAATAAAAGGAATCCACAATTCTACTGTGTATGTTGAAAAACTGGAACTGAATAAACAGTTCACACGTCATCTTGCAGTCTCAGAGCAGGAGTGTTTGGATCCACACATTTTATACTAGGAATTTTTAAAAATCAGATTTAATATTTCAAATCACTGGATATGATCCCAGTAAACAGAAGTGTTTAACTACTATACCACACAATGCGATGTGTAATTATTTTTTGACAGTATTTACCAGAAATCTTAGTAGTTTTCATACTTTTGACTTGTAGAAAACATTTAGCCTGTTCCAGTAATAAAGATACCTGTCAGTTTGTAACAGAAAGGAACCCACATACTGAATAATCTTAACTTGTTCAGTCAAGCAAGTTTTCATAGCAGAAAAAAACCTTGCATAGCCTTGGTTCTAAAATGCTTTTTGATCCTGCTAAGACTTTAGACATGCTGCAGTGACAGTATTAGAAACTGGATCAACCTAAGCAAGTTAACTCCCTGTTTTATTGTATTTTTCTTCTCATATAGAGCAAAGGTTCCAAATTTTACTCAGTACTCACTCTTAAGTCAAGATGATGCTCAGTTGTCATTGCTTAAGTAATGGATGGTGTGGTTTGTATAGGAAACATGCCATACAGTATTCATCAGAATCAAATGAGAAACAATTTGTCATGTCACCTTTTCTCTGAACATTTGCAGGCACTAGACTGGCTGAATGTACTCTCTCCTGAGTTAAAAACCCAAAGACTCTAGACCCGGTTGATTGGAGCTGCCAAATGCTGGTAATATACTCTCATCCTTCCGCTATAGAGGGGAATAGTATTCAAGGTGGTGTTCTGCACCTTCATTTCCTCTGTTATTTTACAAAAGCCCCCTTATTCGGCATATCATCTGCGATGCATTTCTGACAGATGATCTCAAGCCATTCAACCTATCTCTGTGTAAGGGAACTTCTTTTTGGACTCCCTCACACTTCATAACACTGGTTGCCTCTCTGCTGGAGGGCTTCTGCTGGCCTTTCACCTTACTAAATAACTGATTATGCATCTGCTATAGGTTACTCCCTAATTGTCTTTCAAGACATGAGCTACTGTCTTATTCTGCCTCTCTCTGCAGCTCATATTTTCCCAATATTAAAGAACATGCAACTATAAGCAGTACAGGATAAATTACTTTCTTCATGCTTCTAGGAAAAAAGAAAAATAAATTTAAATACTGAAAAAAAAAAAGCTGACAGGTTGTTAACATTTTTTAGAGAGAGAGGAAGGCTGATATTTTCTGCAATACATTTAGTTTTGTTGGATTCTAGTTTTCTGTTGGGGTCAGGGAAATCAATCAGCCATTGTCCTGTATCATTAATATCCTACAATAGTCATCTGTAGTTCTTCCAGTCTGTTCTACATGGCTTTTTAAAAAAGATGCAGAAATAAAAGTTTACTAGACTACTTAATCTTTTTTTGCAGTTTAAAGCAGGTAGTCTGCTTAAATCCCAGGCCAAACACCCGCTCTTTGTTCCTTTTGACCTGTCAGACCCAGATTAACAAATCTGTGACCCATGAAACAAGGATTCATGAGTGCAGCTAAGGGAAACCAATTGCAACCTCCTCTTTCAGTCTCAAGGGAAAAAGGGATATGTGGAAGACTGCCAATGGTCTACTGAGCAACAAAATGGTTAAAGAAAATTGATAATAAAATATTGTTCCTTTCCTTTGTTATCTGCTAGAAGCAGGTAAACAAGCAAACCTTATTCAGAGAACTATAAATTAAACTTAAATTTACAAATGTGTCTATAAAAAATGAGACCTATAAAAAGTGTTAGGCCTACAAAAAGACCTACAGAAAGGCAAAACATTCTATTAACTTTGATTTCAATCACCAACATGAAAGAATTAATAACTAATTTAATATTAGCTTATTTTTCTATTTTTTCAACCCTGTTAGTCATGTTAACTTTAAGAAAGCAACAGCATAAAAGGTCCCAGGGAAGCATGGGTTCTCTGTAGTTGTCCAGAAGGCCAAGAAGGGCTGCAAGTCAGCAAGAGAAGATGGAATGAATGAGGAGGAACAGACAAATGTTCAGAAGAGCCTCACGGAAGTACTTCAAACCTCCCACATAACAGACACTGTAATCTGAAGTACTCTTTCTTTAATTTACTGACAATTACGAAAGCTTTAAGACAATTAACAGTTATGTCTATATTTGACAATATATGAAAACTGAAATATGACAATTTCTCAAAAAAAAGTTTATGTTCAAGTAGATTTCCTTTTAATATTTACATGTATTTTCTTGATGGATGTGGATTTTCTAACTCAGGGAGAAAAAAAAAAAAAGAGGCAGTTAGGCTTTTTCCAAACATTGCTTGACAGTATCTATCACTTTTCACCTGAATAGCTCTACATTATCATCAAACACACTGAAACACCTAAAGCCACAAGGTTAAAAATGATGAAATAAACATCTTCCTTGAAACAATATAAAAACTGCACAAAATTTAAATAGTGATTCAACATCATCAGCATGGTATCTGTAGCAGGTATAAAATTCTATTTAGAATAGTTGAGCTAACTGAAAGCATACAGATCTTCTATATATATTCATATTTTGATATGGCAGTGAAAAAAATGAAAATTTTCATCTTATCCGAAATCTTGGTCTCAAAAACAACTCAGCAAAGAATAATGAGCAGATGACTCTTTTGAAAGACAGTGTCCTTAGTTCAACTGCATAGACTTGGTGTCCACTGAATTTTACACTACTCAAAGGTTTACTATAAAAGCTTTTCTCAGAAATAAGTTCAAGGTTGCCTTTTTCTCCCTACTTTAAACCATTCTTCTAACTCCAACTGGTATCTCTAATATCCCTTAATGCCTCCCCTTTGACACCTCCCCAAATGCATCATTTTTCTCAATCACTCTAATGAAAGACTTCTGACACCCTCATTCTCTCTCTCTTCATGATTCTACTTTGACTATAAGTTCTTCGGGTCAGGGTCTATCTTTTTCTTCTGTATTTGTACCTTGTGTTATAATAAAAAGGGTTTGGACCAATAGCTAGAGCTTCAGACACAGATATAATAAAAATACTAATAATTCTTATGACAGGTGTCAGGTTTCTGATAATCAACTTTTAGCTTTCAGTATTCACTGTTAGGTTTCTGATCATCCTTACACTTCTTAAAACTGTGCCAAGAACATGTATTTAGAGTAACTATAGCATAACAACAGCACGTGTTACTGAAACTGGGCCTTGCATTTTCACATGGATTAGAAAGTGAAGATGGTCTTAACTGCTCTGGGAATTTAGCATGTATTTTCTAGGTATGTCTGATGACATAACATTTAGGGTGAAAAGATCAGAGAAGGAAACAGAGGCAGAAATATGGTAGTCACTTGGTTGTTTACAGGAATCACTCATTCATATACCACAAATAGCACGTGTGATTGGGGGTTGGCACATTCTACTACATGCTTGAATTAGAAACAAAAAGGGACAGTGATGCTATTCAAAGGTTTAGAAAATAACATGCCAGCGTAAGGGTTTGAAGAAGTGAATTTCCATGGCCCGCATCAAAGAAAGTACAATAAAATACAAACAAAGGATCGCTTAAGTAGAAGATTACTTTTATCAGTCATTTCAGGTTCCAAACTTATAATTGACTACAAGTAAGAAAGGAAATATTTCAGTTTGATGTAAAAATTCACTTAGTTATTATATTTGAACTACTCTAATAATTTTCTAATGAGAAAAGTATTGTGTGGCATTTCTGCACATAGAACGACAGCAAAAAGAGACACTCCACCTAAAATAACCCTGAATGGGCATGTCTCCATGCATCAGTACGTATGAGCCGATTTTCAGCAATCAGAAAAAAAGTCAGGAGGAAATATGGTGTTTCAAATCTATCCTAGACCGAGAATCTAACAGGATCAGAACTAAGTGGAGAAGAAAGTACACAACACATTATGGAACAGATGACCCAAAAAACAACTAGGCCAACATTCACTTGTCATTTTCACTTGCTGGCTTGATCTCAAAAAGGAAGTGAGACTGCACTCTGCAGTCAATGAAACCAGTGTCTTCATCCACTTATTTCATATAGCCTTGCACAAGAATTGGTGTGTAAGCACCAAATTAAATTGTCCTCATTAACAATAATCAAGTTTATTTCATATTTATATCTTGCCTTTACTATACAAAATTTTAAAGTGGAACTGTTTAAGATTCC
>VWZY01007367.1:520474-569643 GCA_013399075.1 Chloroceryle aenea | reverse complement strand
TCTCATTCAAAGCTATACACTTCCTCATTTTCTAAAACTTTATGTGTTCAGAAAGAAAACCTCAATGTTTCAACATAATCCCTTTCTTTCCACTAAATTCTGTATAGTCATACACTTTAAGGTACATACATAAACTCAGTTTCAACCAATAAGCCAGATTTCCTCAGGAAAGAAAGCATTATTCATTGTATTACTTAAAAGTGGCAGTAAGGCAGGGATAAGCTAAAAAAAAAATAAAATTGTTTTTCTAAATATCTGAACCGCTAAGCACAACACAGAATCCTTAAGTCTATGTACATACATCACTGACTTAACCTTGCTTTTGGAATCTCATCCTTTGCAGTTTGTATCTTTTTATTAAAGTTAACAATATAACCATTATACATGGGTTGTTTGCTTTTAGTGGAAAGAAAAACGTGCCTGTGTTTAATTAGGTTTGACTGTAAATGGTTGCAACTAGACTGTGAAGTATTCATTGTAGAGAATGTGATGTAAGAACATGGCAATCCCACTTTTGCTGCTGTTATTGTTTGTCTAGAGACACCTTTCCGCAAGACTAAATTCAGCATGACAGGGTGTCTGTCTTCATTGTGACATCTGTATCACTACAATAGAAAAAGACCAGAAATTCATTTTCAAATGAAAGCTTAAAACCTGTAGTATACCTTCAACTAAGGAATATCAACGTATTATAAAAAAAAAAAACCACAAAAACCAACCTTCTCTTTTCTGCATGTTTCTGTAAAACATGTTATAATCATATCCACATTTTTTTCATTAATTTACTAATTTTCATTTACTCTATACTACTCACATCATGAACTGGACAAAACTTGCAGCTTTCTGGAAATTTAATTTTTTCTTCCACTATTTTTACATGCCTATGAAAATAAAATGTTGATATTTGATCATATACATTTTGCTATGATTTTGAGATTTCTAAGTTGTATTCAATCAACTTTCAAAGGTTATGTAGTAAAGCGAAAATTAGAAAATATTTTAATATGTTGTTAAATATTTCATTTTTTTTTTAAAAAATGACCAAATAATGAAATACATGAATCTGATGAGACATTTGTATCACTTAATATGTTGGTGTTTGTATTTTGTTTTCTGTGGAGGTTTATCTTATTCAAAAACAAAAACCAAACAAAAACACCAAAAAACAAACACACACCCCCCCAAAAACCCCTGAAAACTATTAGTTTGGCTCTCCTTCCAGGGCAGGGTCTAACTATAATACTTATCTCAATGCCATAGTGTTACAGTAAACAACTAGAAGTTGTTGTTGCTAAAAGTATGAAGGAAAGATGTAGGCAAGACATTTTCTTTACTCCAGTAATGTCCCAATTCCATCCTACACAAAATAGCCTTTTCCATTGTACAATTTCACTCTGGTCCTGTAACTATTAGATTGCTCTAGCAACATGAGCAACAGATATGTGAAATATAAACCAGAAAGTAGTCAATTTAGGTAAGGTTTGCTAATTTGACATAAATAACTTAATAACTTTTTATAGCTGTAACTATAAGGGAAAAAAAAACCAAAACAACCCAACCGAGGGCATGGGAATAAATACCAATTCCTCAAAACAAACTCTGAAAGTTTTTTTTTTTCCCCAAATTAAGCCATAGGGTTCATTTACAGATAACTATACCCATGCTTCAGCCTCTTACTTTATCAACCAAAACCAATTCTTCCAGCCAAAACCAATTCTTAGTATTGTATTTTCCTCTATACTGAAAAGAGTTAAAAAATATTTTGCGTCAACAGCCCCATCTACAAAATGGCCAAAGAGATTTTATTTCAACCTTCAAGTAAACCATAAAACATCACAGGCTGTGAGCAGAAACTAGTTGAGCAAAATTACTTAAATGGTTAAAGTTTTGCAAGCTTGAAGCAGATGAAAGTAAGGTGTTAAAATGGAATCTTGCAAAACCTATATTCTTAGCTACCATTTATAGAGTTCATTATAGTTAATAGCGAGTTTTATTCCATTGTTCCACTAAACAATGGGATAACCTTCTGTGAAAAGTTACATGAGATCAATAGCAGTAAAAGTATTCAAGAGAGGAGTAGAAATTAGTAGGAAATCTCTTTAACTGAGTTAGAAGATTTGACTAAAATATGAAAGACACAGAGATAATTATTTAAGAATCAACAACTAGTCCCATTCATCTGTGAATGTTGCTCCCTAAGATCCTCAGTGAATTAGAGACAGTACTACTCAGAATAAACGTATATATAGCAGATTTACCCTCTTCCTTATACTGATCATATCTTGTTTACTTCCTGTATTTTAAGTGGTATTATCTTCTGGGAAAAATTATACTTATCTAGTTTAGATATAATTCAGTTCTCACTTTGAAATTAAACTAGGAAATATAACCAGTAACAGATATTGTAAACGTAAATATACTCCATCTTGACACTGATAAACCACTGACAAGTCTTTTAGCCATCCTTCAAAATGTCCCCTACTGACGAAAAGGTATAAATCTATAATAAAGTGACATAATTATGAACTAAGAGATGTATTTTTGCATTTATCAGTGAATATATTTTTAATTTCATTTTTTAAGGCTTCTTCAGTTTTCTCTAATAAATAACTTTGGAAGAGGAAATTATTAGAATTTCTAATTTTATTTATTATCAAACCCAAATTTCTTTAAATTTTAAGGTATAAGATAACAAAGGATCCATGTTTAAAACATGTTTAAATGTTCTAGCTATTGTTTCCGCTTTTAAAGTGGACCATGAATAGCTATGTTTATCAAATAATTTCAAAATTCTATACTATTTGCTTTGTGAGGGATTTTCATGAAATAAATATATAAATAAATATCTTATAAATAAGATGGATATAGCTCAAAAAAGTCAATACATCAGTTTTCACATTCTGAATTTGAAAACATGAAACAGACAACTATTATTTTAAAAGACAGTATTTATAATTTAATACCTATGTTAGAGAAAGTACACAAATTGAACCTGTACTAAATACAATGGGTTGGTATTTTTTGGGTGTATTTTGTTTTGTTTTCCTGATGGTGTTTTGTTGTTTGTATTGTGTTGGTTTTAGTTGTGGGTTTTATTTGTTTGTGGGTTTATTTTCTTACTTTTCCAGACTTCTGATTTTTTAAAAATCTACAAATAAATCCATTTTTGCATTAAAGCATTACAGAAAAATTATGCCTATGCAATCATAATTGCTAAACATGTATGTCTATGTTATGCAGAAATAAACATACCAGTATTTTGAACAGGTGGACCTTTAAAAAAGAGAGTCCTAATTATTCTTATACTGTTAAAATTATATAATTTTGCATCTCAGCAGATACACATTTCTACATCAGAAACAGGTGTTCAACAAAAAAAGAGATGATAAAGAGATACTGTAGTCTAGGCTTGGAATCTCGCCTGCATGGTGCGATGACATAAATTAGAAAAATCCTGCTAAACATCTCTCTACACTTCAGAAGGAGATTACACCTTTTTAAAAAGGCAAAACATGCAGTTCAATTACTTATTGTCTTGGCATGTGGTTGTGATGAAAGGAGGAGTCTTAAACATCAATAGGGCTAAACTAACTTCCCAGATGGGCTTCAGAAGAAGGAAACCTTCTGCAATCCACCTGCACATAAAGTAACTCTCCGCTATTTTAAATAAAATAAATATTTCCCCTACCCATCCATTCAAATCATCCCTTTATCTTAAATGGTTACCTGGTATGCGCCTCCTTTTCTTTTCACCTACCAAAAATAAAGGAAAATTTTGTAGAAATAAAAAGTTACTGTCTGCTGGACTACTTTAATGAATCTGTCTCTACTGCCGCACATGTTTAGCATCTAAACCTTGGTGTAACATTAATTTAAAATGTATTTTTCATTTAATGTAAAAAAAAAAAATTATCACCAAACAGAATAACAAATGCAAGACGCAGTGTGGTGGATTAATTAAATACCCATATACACGTTTTAATGTTTGACTAGAACATGCTTCCTCCTAATTACCTGCAGCAAAACTGCTCGTGGCTTCTGAAGAATGCAAATTACTATTCTAAGTAAAACAAATTTATTTGCTAATGTATTCACCAGGTGTAATCTGAGATTTGGTGTACATTGGTGTATGCACCACAAGTCAACTTAGTGTGCGTGCACAACCAAAACCAAAAGAAATGACCAAAAGCTCCCACGGTGTTGTAGTTAGAAATTCATACCTAAGTTATAAAAAAAAAAACCAACAAAACAACCCATGCTAAGGTTATGGTGAAGATGACAATAAGAGAAATGGGAAAGAGAAACTCTTGTCTTACAGTCTGAACTTGTTACTCTGGCTGTTCTTATTTGAATACAAAGCACTTTGGACATTGTTAAATCATGGATTTAAAGATCTCAACAGGTGAATGTGGACTGGCAGGAAAGTTATGTTAGGGAAAGAGTTGGGAAGAGAATGATACTTCTGTGTAAATGAACGATTCTCTGAATTCTCAACTTCAATAGAGAAATCCCAGAACAGAGTTCAATACTCACACTAGGATATTGCAATTCCAGAATGACCTTGTATGGTATCACTGTCACAAATCTCCATCAAGAAGGGAAAAAAAAGACACCTACTAAAGCCAATGCTTAAAATTAAAGGAAATTTCTCTGTTAATTTGTTATTTGTCATATGACACTAAATCCATTGTCAGAATCAGTCACTAGAAAACAAGCCTTCACAATTCAAAGCAGGTTCTATCAGTAAGAACAGGTACAGGCTAGATTAAAGCACCTGATTTCTGTATGCAGAGACTTATTATTGTTGTTGACACATTAAACAGAAAGAAAACAGCTTGAATCTTCGATTCCAAGCTAGTATATCCTGAAATAAGTAAGCATGACATTATTGATGGGTGAAAAAAAAAAAAAGAATAACAGTGCTTTCTTATATGTATATTGCCATTTTAATACAGAAACCCCCAAACCCTAGTGCAGGTAGGAGAATGTTTTACACTCTAGTTCTGAGCTTATCTCCATTAGCTGTAGCTCCACGTTAAAGAGGTGGCTGGTAATAATCTGAGATTCAACACTCAAGCTCCAGATGAGATGCCAACACAGTCCTCAGTTGGGCAAAATTTGGATGCCCTTGATTTAAGCTTTCTAAGCCTCTACAGTTCCAGTTCAGGAGATTAATATAATTCCCATAGCTCATACTTCTCAGAAGATATTTTTTGTTTGATGCTCACCATATTATTAATAGAACTATATAAAACCCAACTGTCTCGGTTCTCACTGTTTCAGAGAATGAAATACACTTTTATACAGTTCTCACCGAGAACTGGAGTGACGCCAACAATATATTTAAAATTCTAAGTGGCAGCATTTCACAGGTAGCAAATTTGTGTCCAAATTGACCCAGAAGAGATGCAACTTCCTCTCTTTGCCGTGAGTTTAAAGGGAAGCATGATACATCTTCCATATTCACTTTCTCAGGAGAGTCAGGTTTTTTGGCCTTTAATGGCACAAACAGACATGTGTTACACTCCTGCTTGTCCAGCTCCTTTCTTCTTCTAACACTGATATCTATGCCTTTCTGAGTAGCTTTCCCATGATTTTTCAACTTCTCATACAAGCATTCAAAGCTGTAAGGGGCTAAGTCAGGTTTTTTTATTGACATAGTAGCAATGTACATTGACAGCCAAAGGGACTCTACTGGTCACGAGTCAATAGACAGGTATCGTCCCTGTATCAACAAGGTTCTTGGTCTGACAGTCCACATTGCTTCTGATTAGTGGCCATTTCTAACCACTGATCTCAGGCTTCAAATAAGATGGCCCTTATACAGCATCAAGTTCATATAGAGAGACCTTAAAAAAATACCAAACAGAAAATTCCTGCTATTTTAAGTTTGAAAAGTGGTTATAATCAAGAGAAAGTAACTGCAATGAAGGTAATTGTGTAGCAAGCATCAAACCAGAGTAACAGCAGTACATTGTCAGAGTACTATTCATATGGTAGATAAATCAGGAACAAAAAATAATCTCAGAGCCAGTGTTATGCATTTTAAAGAGTATCACAGAACACTGGTCACATATGAACACATTTTTAATAAAATTTGCTAATCATTATATTTGTGTTAACAGAAAACTGCAGCCAGCCTCCCAAGCATCAGTTTGCAAAGACCACTGTAACTTCAAATATTTTGATGAGATACAGTGAAAATATGCAAGCCTTACACCAATCAACTTGAGATTTAAAATGTTCCCATCTCTGCTTACGACTGAGGGGATTGAGAGTCACCCATTTAAAATAGACAGACACTAAGACTCCTAACTAGTGGTAGATGCAGTGGCTACAAATTCTGTTCCTCTGCATTATTCTTTCTCAGTGCACACGTAACTAAAAACAAACACCAGCCAGGTTTCTTTGGCAAACCAAGGTAGATTCCTGACTCACCACCACTTTCAGAAAAATTGCTCCTGCTGCCCTTCGAGTGCTTCACACCATATGAAATGAAAAATGCTACTGAGGTATCTTACTGGATAGTTGTGAAAGTACCTTCTTGTTTCGTACATAATGGCACAAAAGGCTATGAAGGTTTTGAGTAAATTTAACTGACATTTTGCTTCAGCACTTTTAAAACAATCCATTGGAAATCATCCCAAGTGCTCTGCTCTCAGTCACCTGTCACTCCTTGTTTTAATCAAATGGCACAGGTAGAATTTATTGGTTCTTTTAAAGAGTACTGACAATCTAATACCTGCTGATTTAAAATCTATAGCAGTTAAGTGGTTTAGAAAAACCCTGCCTTCAGATGAACAGCCTTCACCAGATGTTTCTTTATTTACCCAGTTTCTATCAGTCATTTCGTCTTGGGCATTCTCCTCATTTTGTTTGCTTTCTCTTTCTCGAGCTGCTTTTCCTAGGTATGCTTTTATCTCTGTAGACTTCACATTTAAAAAAATCCTTCTCTTTGGGAAAACAGCAGCTTTAAGTTTCTGTAAACATTTTCCATCATAGCAGAGGAAAGCCTCCAGTCGGGAGTTTGTTTCTATTTCCAGTTTTCTGTCGTTTAACGTTTTGGCAGACTCTCAACTGGCTTGTCCCAAGCTTCATGTATCTGATAAAATCTCCCTGTTTCTTTGGGTGATTGGTGATCTCAAGAGCCTACTTCTGTGTTTTTAAAAGGCAGCTCAATCTCCTGCTATTTTAGGAGCCCAAAAGTGTAGCAGCACAAATGTTTCACACTGGCAGGGACATTCCTTCTCCCTTGCCCTTTGAGGGGTTGTTCAGAAGACACTGCTGATTAGAAAATGAGGCAACAGCCAACAGCAAAAACAACCTGAAGTGGAATAGGGCTTGGAAGCCACCTGTAGCAAACTGAAAGTATGGATCAGCTGCCTTTTTCCTAGTGTAGCTGATGAAACAGATGGAGAAAGAGAGACAATTACTTGCTCTTTTTTTTTTCCTAGGAAGATGAGTGTTTTTTAAAAGAAGATCTAAAACTTGAAGAAGGAGGGAAGATAAAAAAGGGGGGAATAAAGAAGCTTGGGAGGAATATGTTTTAGGTTCATTAAGTGATGCATAATGTCCTGGTTTGAGTTAGAATAAAACATTTTGCTGAAAAGTAAAATCACTGAACAGAAGTCTTTTCTATCTAACTGCATTTTCTGAAGTTAATGGCATGTTTCCACAGACAGTGTCTGCTTCTAGCAGTGAGAATACTTGATGTTTAGAGCTACTACCAAGGACTGGCGTGCTGCCCAAGGTCACTGCTAAATCTTGTGTACCACATTGGAGGTGCAGAAAGTAAAAAGGACAAATATTTATATAAGGGTGGGTGTAGATAGCATTTTTTATTTAAAAAAATATCACAAAAGCTTAAGAGGAAAATACATCCTGGTACAGAATGTATGGTTCAAAATGCAATTATTTCGAGGTTTACTCTTTTCTCCTGTTTTAGGAAAAAGCTACTATTAATATTCTAACACTTAAAAAATCTTCTAACTTTTCAATGCTCTTTTTTATCATCTTGCAAAACATAAGCCTTTTCCCCTAGAAGTCAAAGAAGCTTTGCCATTGATTCAAGTATCTTAATTGGAATCATTAAGCCTGAACAAAGCATGTGCTAAGATTAAACCCAAATTTTGGCCTTCAGTTTTAATTAACAACATATACTACCTTTATTTTGGTTTTACCTTATGCAGCTTACCATTTACCACAGTTCAGTGCAGAATTTAACATCTAAATGGAGAGCCCCAGTACTAACTAGTAAGTTAAATGCGTGTTAGAGCAATGTGCTGCTAGTGGAAATCAGTCTGACCTGCTGTGAAGTAGTTGCACCCACCAATGCAGGCTCCCTTCCCTTACAAAAGCAGTCTCCATCCCTCAACGCAGTACATCAAAGTAGTTGGTGAAGGATCCTTCTCCCTTGAAGGTGTTAGAGTTTTGTTGCCTTATTTTACTCTACTGATCTTCAAGCAGTGCTGGAATTTTAGCTATCAAAATATATTATTGTTTTATGATTCTCCATTCTCTTTCTGCTATTTGTTGCGGTCTCAACTAACTCCTCAAAATGCTTTAGGAGACAACTTTTCATAAAGGAGCTGCACAACACAACTTGCACCAAATTTTATTATTCATCAGTGCTTTGAATGCCACACTGTTGTTAAAACAAATCACGTAAATCCAGAATCCCGCTCATGTACTCCTCCTTAGCAAGTGGGTTACTTCATGATATTATTTTTATCATAACATATGAATTTACTTATGGCAAAATCTTAATGTAAATTTGCTTTTAAAATACTGGGTGCATTTGGAAACATTTCTATAATTTTGATGAAGAGAATGCTTTTGCCTCATGCATTAATACTATGCACGCTATTTACTTCTGATATAGCTTGTGATTTTGCTGCTGCTTTGAAGAAAGTATGATTAAACATGACCTTAATTACACACACTTTGAACCTTACAATGGCAAGGGTCAATTAATTTTACCCTACATCTTATAGGATCCATGCTTAAATAAATAAAATGAAAAAAAAAAATCACCAAGTTGATCTGAAAAGGGAAATAACAGTATAGCCTCATAAGGCCAATAAAATTACAGCTAATCCTTCTGGGAATCCAAATGGCAATAAAGTGAAAGTGAGTACAGATTAACACATTGTAAATCCACTTACTGCCCAGCTATGTTTACACAAGGATTTGCCATCGCCTGTTACCATTCGATCAGCATTTAATTGCACAGTTTACTGAGATTTTACTGAAGAGGTTACTTCTATTTCCTACAAATATAATTCAATGCCTTAAAGACCAAAAAGATGCTTTATTCAAGGGCAAGAATATGCATTGACATACAGTGAATGATGGAAAATGGGTGACTTTCTAGGGTTTCATACTGATGACTTAGTAGAATATGTACAAAACACTGAAATATCTAAGGAAATGCTTCAAGAGCAAATGATTCTCTGTGTTAATATTCCTGAATATGAAATGCAGGGGAGTGCACTTTTCTTGGGCACTTTTAAAAAGCTTTTTGCTTGAGTCCAAACCAGCTTTTTCCTTACTGCTCACTTATAATACAAACTGCACTCACATGGAGGCCAAGAGCCAGCAAAAACATATTTCCATTTTAACGCCTTTAGATGATCAAAGCATCAGCTTAATATAATCAGCTCAAATCCATTTACCAGTGAGCCTACCACTGTGCCCAGGGACTGTTTTCCTTTCCAGCCCTATCTATTCTGGAACAGGTGCTATAATAGTAAATTAATTAGTCTGTGGAGATGCACCTTGTTCTCCATCTCCACAGGCCTCTTGTGGGTCAAGGCCTTGAGGAAAATGCCATCTGGGCAGAGTTTCCCCCAGAGAAACAATCAAAGCCTACAGATTGCAGACTACAGAGGTGGGTTCATATGACAATTAACCTTATTAGTCTTTTTAAAAAAAAAAAAAGTTGATAGTGTGTCAACATGTTGGCTCTATAAATAATCTGCTTCTCAAAATCATCAGTGCAACTAATTCAAAGAAATTACTTCTATCTAAAAATTCTCCGAAGAAAATACAGATCTCCTTGCACTGAAAATACAAAAGAAACAAGTATTAAACACCACTCTACATACCTAGAAAGGTATCACTCAACAGTTCTACAACACTTAAAACTAACAAACTGTGAAAGACTGAAATTTTTTACTGTGACAATTTCTATACCAACCCAGAGGGATTTGTGCTATTAATCATTTTGGTTCTGTTTCTCGCCATGGTTTTGCCAAATACCAAATTATCTACAGAATCAGAACTAAATTTAAGACATTTCACAAGAGATATTAACACTTGCCTTGACAGATGTGGTGGACATTTAAGATTTAACTTAAGGTCTTAAAATCTAAGGCTGATTTTTAGATTTGTGGAATTGTTTTCACAAACAACATTGTAAACCAAATGAGGATTTAGAAATCTCAAATGAAATGTGATAGGAAAGCAAAATCTCTGTACAACAAAATTCTCTCCAAATTTTCACTGTAAGTTTCTCAAGGAAAGGAAATTAAAGACAGCAAAGAGCATCAAGAAGTTTAACATTTCAGACCATAAAAAAAAATAATTTACAAATTTATGTGTCCAGTGCAAGGTAACAAAAATATTCCTAATGCATGACTTCAGTGAATAACTTCTTCAAACATATTTTAGATGGATAAAAAAATAATAAGTTTGTATCATAATAAGAAAGACAACTATGTGATTAGATCCTAAGGTGTTTTGATTACTTCTAACACTGTTTGTGAACCACTTGAATTCCTCTATTTATTTCTTATTCAACTTATAAAACCTTTTTTATAGACAGACTTAGATTCAAAGTTTGCTGTGTTTAATATTTGGAAAATGTGCTATTTTGATGGACTACACAGGTCAGTTTGCTCTCATTCCCTCCACACAGAGGTTTTTGGTGTCAACATCTAATGAGCTTCCATCTAGGGATCTATTTTTTGAGATGTTTGTTGTTTTGTTTTTTAAACAAATAAATAATGTATTATTTCAAGGAATTGTGCAAGGAACATTTATTTATTAACATGCAAAGTGTAGAAACAATCAAATCAGACATTCATGGAAAAAGAATGCAAGAACTCGCTAATCTGTAATAGGCACTATTAACAAATATATTGTATTATGCCAGGCAAATATTTAAATTATCTTAAAATACAAACCAGTCCTTTCTTTTAAAGCTAAAAGAAGACTTTGAATGATTTGACAAATTTGAGAATATCATTTACTTACAGAATTCTTTCAAGTACTATCTCAACTGTCTACATGTGCAATAACAATAACAGTCACTTGACACACAGTGCATGCAAGTGCTCTTTTCATTGCATGTATTCCCATAATAGACATTTTGTACAAAGTTAACAAAATGCTTATCCTTCAGTCTAGAAATTTCTGAACTTTACCTGTTTTTCCTGAGGGACACAATTTAAGTTGAATAGGTAGGGTGCTAATTTGAACAGTGGAAAAACCTTTACTATTAAAGCAGGAATGGAATCATAACTAACCAAGTGCATATATTTCATATTGTCATTGAAAAAGTGTCATTCACAACCGCTAGAATCACTTCCTCTGTACATTACTGAGGTGAAGGGGTGGGCAGAGCAGGATGGAAGATTAACAGAAGAGACACACTAAGGGAGCTCAATGAAGCAGCCACAGGAGATGAAATACAATGTGCGTACTCATTGAAGCAGCTGAAAAATGAGCTACAAGGGACTGTATTCAGTGAAGCAAGTTCAAAAGACAAGATGCACTAAACAGGCTAGCAAAAGCCCTCAAGCACTTCCTCCGGTAAAACACATAAGTCTCCCTCCCTTTTTTCTCTCCCCCCAACACACAACCAAGTAAATAAATGACACATCTCCTACTTGTCACTATTTTTTTTTTTCTTTACATCAGAAAAGAAAAAAAATGTTCGGTAGATAACAACAAGTCTTATTCTGACATACTTGATTGCAATATGCTGGAATGACAACTTGAATGCCAAAAGCAATGTTTAGCTCATCAGCATCACGGAATTCAGGCAGCACAGCCCCCAAGTTCAACTACTTTTTCCCTTGGTGCCATCACCTCCCATACCCTCTCTGCCTCTAAGCAGATAAAAGACCTGCTATACACACCCCATGTACTAAAGGCCTTTACAGATTAATCCTCGAGAAAATGAGAAGGAATGAACAGATCTACGTCATGGTCATGCTAACAAACAAAACAGGTAAGGCTTGAACACAAAGGGAATCTGAAAGTACCTACAGTGGGGCCAAGGAGGAAATTTTATTTATTACTGCAATATCCCCATTTACTCATTTTTTTGTGTACTGTACTCTGGATTATACCACAGTGCTCAGAGTTGATAAAATAGTTTTCAAGTTTCAAAATAACTATGAAGGCACTGTGATACCCAATGGGCATTTGAAACAATTCAAATTGTAGAGCTTCTCCCTCAAGTCATCACCATATGCATTTGGATGTTTACTGATAACTTGGAGCTTCCACCTTCTAACTTAAAATTCTGTCTAACTGCTACATCTTAAGGAAAAAGTCTTAAATGGTTTAAGAAAAATAATTCTGAAATTCTCAAAAATATTTTCAGAGCTTCAATCAGTAGTCATTTCAAATTTGTATTCCTATTGCTGCTGGAGAAACCTATGGATGAAACTGTTACATTCTCAGAATCATCAAGAGAGAACAACTGTTTTCCAGTATTCAAATGCTATAAAAATGAAAAACTGCTGCCTTTGGAAGACTTGCTTATTAAGACAATATAGACCGCAGTATTAGCTGGTTTTATACTTAGTCAGAAAAGGTGTTGAAAAACAGGAATTTTAGAAGAAACTGCCAAGATGAATAATAACAAGTTTCTAGAACTACACGGTTCACCCAAGAGCTCTATAGACTCTAATATGAAAATATCAAGTTGTACTCTAGTCTTCAACTCAGAGCTCAGTTACCAGTAAAAAGGCAAATAATACTAAGAATTACTAGCAAAGGAGTTCAAAATGTGAAAGAATATAATTATGCTTCCACATCAAATCTAATATGAAACCACAGCTTGATCCCCATTCTCAGACTATATGGACAGAGGCACAGAAAAGAGTAATGCAAATCAACAGAGATAAAGCATCTCTGCCTGGAACATCTTGGCCTTGCAGATATCAGTAAGGTCATGAATGTTGGGGAGGGGAAAACTATTAGTCACTATTTCTCACAACACAAAAAAGCAAAGGTGCCTTTAATGAAAATACCAGGCAGCAGCTTTTAAATGTACAAAGGATGTAGGTTATCAATCTAACTAATTAAGTTATATAACTAATCACCACAAATAAGTTCTGATTTTCAAAAGGGTGAAGTGACTCCATTTGTGGAAGAAAGGTCCCTACTATGAAATACAACAGTCTGGATACAATGCCTGAGCCCCTTGTCACTCAAGAGAGACCATCATGGAAAGAGTCACGTACATCTTACCTAGTTATTATATTCTTTTCCTGTATGCTACCAGGTGTCGATGGGAACATGACACTGGGTTATATGGAGCTTTGGTCTGACCCATCACATTACAAAATACATTATCTATGTGCAGTGGGTTAACCTTGTCTAACTCCTCTCTCCTCATTTCTCTCAGCTGTCGTGCCATTTATTATCCCTTATTAAACATGTTTTCACAAGAGGTACTACCAGCACCATGACAGCCTCTGCTTCAACCAGCCAGATGGAACTGTCTCTATCCAACATGGGGGCAGCTCCTAGCCTCCTCTCATAGAGGCTGCACCCTCCCCACCTGACCTTTTCATGTAAACCAAACATATGTCTCCTAAGATGATGAGAAGACTACTTCTACAGATGTCAGGGGGATGACTCATCTGTACCAGAGAGGTATTCACAAATGTCTAAGGAGGCTGATCTCCCTACTGGCTGCGGGAAAAGGCAAAAGATGTGCTCTTCTAGAGACGTCCTGGAGAAGCCTCTCTTGTCTTTCCTTTCTTCCTCCCCAGTGGTAACACAAGAAGCCAAAGGACATTAGTATCCCTAGGCTAAAGCTAATCCTTTGTGAGTAACCCTGTATGCATGATCCCTTCTCTATAATGATCAGACTACTTTGAATGAAAGAGATGTATGAGTGTAAGGTTTTAGGAGATAAGTAATATTCTGTGCCCTTAGGACTCTGGGCAAAATATTAGCTTGCTCTTAATATGCTGTTAAAACTATCAGCATATTCTGCAAAACCCATCTCAGTATTTGCTAAAAATAAGACAGTTTTCCCAAAGCTAGGAACTTCTTCTAAACTCAGGGATTCAACAGGGTTACTGAAAGGCCCGCATGTGTATCTCAGTTACTTTATCACTTTAAAAGAAGAGGTAAAACACACAGCATTCCCTGTATTTATTGTAATGAATGATTAATTTTAAGTACTATGTTTGCACAATGAAGAAAATATTTGTATAATAACTTAAAAAAACCCTGAACCACTGACAGGAAGAAAGGAAATTTCTGTGTGTTACTCCTCCATTCCATAATTCCTCTAATTTCACACATACTTAGCATCTTGTCTAGGGGGCATTAGTGTATTTGGTGATGAGATGAAGGCAGCCTAATGCAGGCCTGGCAAGAACTCCCTGTCACCAATCCTCCTGGGTGCGGAGATCAGCGTTCTTAAAATACGAGGATTTGATAGAGTTAACGCCATCCCCTTGAGCAGATGGTTTGGAACATTCTGTCAGCGCTGCCACCGATTACTGCACACAGATTCCTGTTACACTGATAGCCCCTCTGGGACCCTGGCAAAGCGTTGACTAACCTCGGCTCCAAGGTGCAAACCGTGCCATTTCCAGGGCCCTGGCTGCCAAAGCAGTGAGGACACACGAGGACGCCTCACCCAGATGCAGCCTCTGCAATATCCACACTGCTATTCCACAACTGACAGTTGCTCAGAAGGGCAGTAACAGGTTTCAGTTTGTTAATGTTTTATGCTGCTTGTTGCAGCTTTACAGAGACTATTAAATATATTCTCCTTTTCTTAAAGAGTTTAAACTATCAGACCTCAGGCTTGGGCATTGCTGTCTGTTCCTCATGCAGCTTCAGCTACCCTGCCTACCTATTTAGTAACAAAACACTGTGCATTCACAGATTATTTTGAATATATGAAATATGAGCTTATGTATTACATATTCATTAACAATATTTTCTGCACTTCCTGAATAGATGAGTCAGACTGGAATCCCAGTTTTTTCCCAGAGGCAAAAAGCTTCTATATACTTGCTCCAGACTGTTATTAAAGTAGTATCTGAAGACATTAGCTTTGTATTACTCAAAATATTAACTTATTTAGACCAGCATTGATAAACAACATCTGGCCTTTATGGATTTACTACTGCAAGTTTTTTTCAGTATTGCAAGTCACATATAAATTTTTAAGTCTCTACTTTTCTTCTACAAGAAGCTTAGAGCATCAGAGCTACCAAGATCTTCTGTCTCAAATTTGGGATCTAACACTACAATATATACTGGTACCGGGGTAAAAAAAAAAACAACAAAACCAACCAACCAACCAAAACACAACACGACACAAAAAAAACACACACACACACACAAAAACCCACAAAGAAACAAAGAAGATAAATCCCACACCAATCAAAAAAACCCCACAACCACAACAAAACCCAAAAGTCCAATTTCTTTTCCCAGTTGGAAGTAATTTTGCAATGCAAATAACTACTTTAAGAAGGATTAATATGCACTTAGAATTAGAGATGAAGAACTGGTTTGAGAATCCAAAAAACCTGACACAAACATTTTGCTCTGTTCTTCAGCTAGAGCTTGCACAGAACAGTTGGGAAAAGCTTATAAAATGAAAAACTAAGAGGCTTCTTCACTCCTGCTCTGGTTGGTTTGTACCAGGGACAGAAGACATATTCCCATGCAGGCACTAGCACCTCAGTTTCCATAATAGAGGTCACAACATCTGCTTCTTTGTGCCAGTTAGAAGCTCACTCTAGGCAATGCTGTTCTATAATGCGCATCTTGGACCTTTCTTAATAGGAGGTCCTTCGGAGACTCCAGTGGTTTCCGAGGTCTTTCAGAAACACACCAAGTACCAGACTGAGCCTCAAGAGTAAGGAGGACTCGGATATTCATTAGGACTGAGGTGTTATTGCAGCAAAGTCTGAGGGAGCCACTCTTAGCTTCCCCAAAGCAAAATGACCAGGAAAGGAAAACCCCTTGTCTCTCCTGAAAAGCATTGCATCTGGAAAACACACACAAGGTCTGACATCATCTCCCATGCTAAGGAAGAAAAGGTATCTTTTTGCCCTAATGAACTAGATTTTTTCCCCCTTATCTTCTTCCTAGTCTGTACCAACAAAAGTAAGGTATTTTAATAAGTTAAAACCAAACATTAACAAAACCAGATAGTGACATAGAACCTCTCACATCATGTGCATGGTCACATAAACATATTTTTTGTGGCTAATTTTTAAAATACTCATTTGACTACAAACTTAGAACTGAAACTAATAAACAAGAAATTATCTTTCTCTGATAGTTCAACAGCTCACTTGATGTCCTTAGTCTGAGTCTAGCAGACAAATATCTACCAAAAAGGACACGTGAATATAAATTAATTCCTTTCTGGCAATCCAGGCAGAGACCAATGGCAGGAAGGCTGAGCAAGCTATGCCGTTAGGACAGATGGTCCTGCTGACACAAAGCTGAGGAATATTTGACAGGTTACATGGCTGTTTGCATAGGAATTGTGTAATTTAAGAACTTTTCAAACTTGTTATGCCATCAATTTAATTTTAGAACTTCTAAGAAAAAGTATGTTCATTTACCATGGTTTAGGTTTACATTCTTAACTTAAGTATTTGGACCAAAGACTGACTCTCTCTCCAGGCACACACATTTGATACAAAGTGCACTAAATTACTGGAAAACTCCCAGTGTTTCACCAACTGGAATTTCTGAGCATTGCTGTAATAGATATTCAACACAGTTATCAACAGAAATTTATTAAAAAAAAGAGATGCTGTTTATAACAATATTTCAAAAAATTTATTTATAATACCATCTCCACCAAAACCACATTCAACTGAATGTTGCAGTTTTGTGGATAAAGATAAATTCAAAGAACCCTACATTTTTTCCAGGCACTTGGTGCACCTTCAGCTTGTGTTTGAAGAATGTTATTAGAAAACCAGTCCAGAAGGTTACTGGACAGTTGATGTCATTAGCCTTGGAGAATGAGCTTTCACCACCTGAGCAGGTTGGGTGACAAGTTACACAGCAACACCTGCTGGCAAATGCACAAAGGAAAACATGTCTGCACTCCTTGCAGAAGCTGCACTTCACTGGAGAAGCAACAGCATCATAATCGCCAGGGGCCCAATCCTGCCTGCCTCCTCACTGTGTCTTCTCAATAACGTGCTTGGATTGTATAAGAAGATTAAAATGAGAAATATAAACAAAGAGGGAAAAAAGGGCTTAAAAGAGGAAAGACATACAGAAGGAGACAGGAAAATATCAGGGCCACAGTGGCAACACTCCTGACAGATGTACTAATAAATGTCGTAGGACTAGACCTTGTTATTTTAATTTGTAATAGCAAAAAGACAATGTTTTTCAGTTATATTAGCATGGACAATGGCTTTCATTAGAAAGGGTTACTGCCTCTTCCCTGTTACATCCTCCTCCTGTGCTCAGAACACCTTTGCTAATAAGGGTTTTCTTTACTGGATTTTTTTTGAAAATAAGAAAAAATTAACAAAGTAAAATTTGTTGACAGTCCCCTCCAGGCAGTGCAGTGGGTGTTCTGCCTATGGGCTGTCACATTTAACATGTTCATTTCTGCAGGTGCTAAATACATGCTGACAACAACATATGTTACCAGCCTTAAATATGTGGGGTGGTTGTGTGGTGCCTTTTTTTTTTTTTTAACCTTGTAATTAATGAGTGCTCACAGCTTGGAAAAAAAAATACAGGTGAAAGCTGATTCTGCCTAGAGTATTTAACATTAACTTACTTTCTCTATCTGTCTCATGATTTGGGTATTTCCCTAATGATGCACAGGAAAAAAAAGGCAGGGGAGTGGAAAGGGAGAAAAAGGATCCTATCTTCACAGAGTAGTTATTTAAAAATAATATCACAGCAATATTGAAAATAACAGCATGCACAATAAGCACTGGTTCTCTCTGGAATCACCCTTTTCTTCCTGTGCCTCCTCACTTGCATTTCTGAGCTCTCTTTTTGTTTATTTCGGTCTCTTATTTTAATCTCCTTAGTCCTGCCAAGCGTGTTATATGTGGTCTCCAAAGGAGCCTTTCCTATACATACTGTTATACAATAGGACTCACCTATTCATCTGTATAAGAGATGGACTTACCCTATTAATTATAGTATTATTATTTTTGACTGTTTAATATATCACACTATTCATTGAAACCTACACACTGCTCTTCAGGGCAGCACAACATCAACAATCTACATACGTACGTACATGAGCCTGGGGAAAATGGTACACTTCAGCACAATTTATAAAGCTGTTCTTTATATAACTGTTCTGCACAATCTGTACAATAAACCAGAACACCTTTGGTAAGCTGAAATAAAGTTAGATCATAAAATCAATTAGAAATGTCTCTAGAAAATAAATCTGATTACCCGCATATCAAAAAAGATGTAATAGAATATATTAAAAGCAAGTAATACTATTTCATGTGTGATCAAACTACTAAAAGAGTATTAAAAAGAAAATCAAAGCTACAGAAAAATGTATTTCTCAGCCTATTCTGCAATATGATGCAGTAGGCTTTAGCTACACTATTTTAGTTCTGAGCAAGTTTGAAGTGTTCAGAAGGACAACACATTTCCTTGCTTTCTCTGCAGAAGTCCAACCTTATAAGGTAAGATAATTAGGTTTCCTTACTTGAAGATTAAAAATAAAAAATAAAAATCTGAAGAGAATGCAAATGACTTTGCAGAATTTAAGATAAATCAAACCAGTGTTACTTTCCCTTCTCACAGGTCTGCTGGACTGTGTAACAGCACAGACAAGCATCTGCATGGGCCAGGAAGTGAAATCATATGTATCCCCAACTCTGATAAAGAGGTGAAGATGTGGCAGGATTCATTTTGGCACAGCACTGCTGCAATATGCTGCAGTTGATCTCAGCCTTCAGAGCTGGTGGGAAAATATTGTGCTGCTCAGTTTTAGGCATTTATATTTTAGTTAGTTAAAAATCAAACTCGAAGCACATATGCCACGTATATGCCTTCATTGAGAACTGAGCCAAAGAAAACTGACGTGATGAAACAGTCCATCTGTGAATTGGCTCTGCAACCCAGAGCAACAATTTCAAGACTGCTTCATCAGTATTTTTACTCAGAATGGCAAAATAGTTTCTGAACCTAGATGACTTATCTTTCTAACTCAAGGCCACCCTGGAATACAATTGTAATAGATTTTATTAATCGATGCCCCCTACCCCTCCAACAAACCCCAAACCCTCACCAAAACCAAACAAATGAACAAACAAAAAAGCAACAGCAAAACAAAAACTAACAGACAAATAAAAACAACAACCCCCACCCCCCCAGCCTTCTCAGCAGTTAGCTTCAGACAATAGAAATGTCTTCTCAGTCATAAAATACACCTACCATAATGCTGGTTAATGCTGAAAAAATTTTACCTCATACTTAGGTATTACCTCATACTTCCGGGACTGTGTTCTTACAGCTTAAAGTGATCCAAAACTACATATTACATATATGGAATCAGACATTTTATTAGGTAAAATGATATCTGCTACAAGAATACTTGCTTAAAGAAATAGCACATCAGCCACCAAATGCACAGTCCCCCTATTAAACTCTATGCAGAGTTTTCTTAAGTGTTAGATTTTACTCCAGCCCTTATAAAGGGTTAAGATACAGATGCAGTGAATGGAATGTATAATCCTTAAGGCCCTGGAGCATTAAGACATATCTGCTCCTTAGGGTCCATCTCTGTCCATAATCAATTTCTTCCCTTGGAGAACATTAATTGTCTCTAATGATAGCTTTCCATCAATACATCCTTGATCTTAAAAGGCCTGTACAGCTTTTTCCTTTATTCAATCAAATCATCTCTACAATTGCCCTCCTTTAGTAAGATAATACCTTTTAAGCCTTGTATTTTAATATAAAAAAATAAGAGGTAGCAGCAAATTCTAATGGAAGTGCTAACATTTGAGAACCAGGATGATGGCTTCCATTATCCTAAATAATGTTTGAAGATTACGGAAAGCACTGTGTTTCAAAAGGTGGAAACTAATCCCCCACTTTCAAATTATTCCTTGTACAAAAATCTTTTCTGACATTAGGAATTTTTGCGCCCCAACTACAGAGCTGTATATTTATATATTTGAATATGAAAGATAATTTTCAGCTCTGAAGAGGGAAAAGCAAATAATTACTATTTATAAGCAGCAAATGCTGAATAATTTAAGAAATTGACAACCTTAAACACAGAAGCCCTTTATTTTTTCATTCTCCTGTACAGGGGTGACTTAACCGCTCACTCAAACCACTGTAACTCCAATCAGAAGTTCCTAAAATTATTTAATTTCATGATGGCTCAAAACCTCAATCTCCTAGTGACTCACTAATGTGTCTTGCTTTCCCCACCCCCTTCTCTTCCTTGTACATGCTTTTCAAAAGGCGTGGAAATTCAATTTTTTGCCATTCAACTGATTTGTTCCCATTCAAATAGAGGATTTATCTTGCACTACTTTATCTAGATTGCCCAGCACCAATTTGTGTTTTCACTCATATTCTAACATGATTTTGTGCAAAATGGCACTACTGTTTATAATGGCTCAAGGACCTCAAAATGAAACATTGATGGTACAAAAGACCTCAAACCTTTCAAATTCTTTATTTGGTATTATTTTTTTTATATCCATCATGAGCATGACAGAATTTTGGTGATGTCTATTTAGTATCATTTTTATCTAAGAAGGGCCTTGGAAAAGCTTTTCTGCAACTGGCTATCATCCACCACTGGCTGTAATATCAGAGCCTTCCTCTTGCTCAAAAATCACTACACACACACACAAATCAATAAATAAAAACAGGAGATTTACAATCAGGAAACTCATGAAAAATCTAGGAAGCATGCACTGGGTGGATTTTCTTTTCATTCTTACACAGGCATACATTACCCTGCCTGATGTTTATTTTACTATTTGCTATTTTGCAAAATATTGATGGCAAAAACAGTAGGGAAAAAATAATGCAAGGAATTTGAAAAAGTAAGAAATATAGGCAGGTAGATACAATNGGTGGGGGGGAAGAGACCAGTTAACAACCTAGATAAGAGATGAAAATTGCCAGTGAGGCAGATCAAGTTTATTCAATGCCTGATAAGCACCTATTTGCTCTTCCCCATAATGCTCTCTCAGTATTTATAAATTATCATTTAATTATGCTGGCAAGTGGTAATTGTCAAATAAAGCTCAGATAGGCATAAGCCCTCAGGCTGCACATGACAGAAAAATATCTGTTAAAGCTGGGCTGATTCACACGCTTAGGAAATCATTTCCTTTCTTCTTTTTATCCTTGCCAACAAATTATATGAACTGGCACTTTGTGCTTTGTAGGCATTTTGAAGTCTATGCAGATTACAGGAAAGAAAAATTAGTTGTTTCAGTATCTACCGTTCCTAAATTATTCCGCTGATTTAAGACACCATGTTCTGTTTCAACAAAAGAGTGCCAAAGATCAAGGAATCAGAGCCTTCCTCTGCTTAGAATTTATGCCCAGGGTCACTTTCAATTGGGTAAATCAAGATTTGGGGAATTATTGAATACTGTGCATAATAGATTTGATACAGTGCAATAGTTAAAATATGACATTTATCCCATTAGGATAGAAACACTAAGCAATATTTTTTAAAGTCTCATACTACTTAGATTCAATTATAGACCCATTAAACATTCTCTGATATACATACGCTCCAATACAGGCACCCACAGATTTGAAGGATTTAATCAATTACAGCATATATATCCAACTATTGAAATATATACAAAAAAATCGATGGAAAAAAAGGTTAGTGCTAAATAACAATACAATCAGACTCTTGAGAACTTTGACCGGGAACGTGTGTCTGAACAGAAATACCAGATTTAGAGCATGTTGCTAGAACATCTGCTAGCAACGGCATTGCTAACTCATTACTGCCAAAAAAAGCACCAACATTCTTCTTTTTCTCCGTACAGTTACTGTAAGACAGAAACTCTGAACGATAACCAGCATTAGCATATTAAGTCTCTTCTCCTGCAAATTCAATATTGGTTGCTAGTTTACATGTATAGTTTTGTGCACGATAGCTCCCTTCACTGTTAAAAGATTTGAGGCACTTGGGCTTATTGGAAGGAGCTCAAAGCAAGTCTCAGTCTCCCCTTTCTTCGAACCTAAGCATGCGCATGTTTTCTCTCTCTCTCTCCTAAGCATAGTTCAAGAGAATTCTCTTGCCTTTTTCTATGCATACTCTAGAAACAATTAACTTATATTCAAATCTGAGCTATTATTAGTTGATGTCATTTATGAAGCTTCTACCTATGATACTGGTATAGCCTACATTGTCTCAAACCAGTCTGAAGAAGTCATAGAGCCTTCTGAACCTTTCAGGAACACCTTGCTTACAAAGAAGGTTAGAATTTTTCAGAAAACTCTGTTCCTTTCAAGCTATCAGTAATCCCTAATTATTACCATATACAGTCTACAGTTACCATATACTCAGAATACAGTTAGCCACAGCAATAACACTTTTGTTATGTCAAAAAACACTGAGACAAAAGAGAGGGACTGTACAGGACAGTATTCCAACTTCAGTGGAATAACTACAAATTCCTTCCTTCCGATTTACAAGTTTCATGGCTTCAGTCAATGAGCAACACTGCATTTGGACTGCTTCACACAGATACTTCCTGTTGCTTCAGAGCAGCTGCAAAAGCATTGCTCAACAACAAACCTTTTCTCATTACTAGAATGATCTCCTGCCACTTCCCCTAGTCTCATGAAACACATCATCTTCCTCAGGCAACTCACACGGAGAATTAGTGCCCCAGGGGTTAGATAACACAGAGGTTGGCCAAGCAGTGTAATTCACAGGTTATACCAGATGTTCAGGGAGCAGACAGCCAGAAAGTTATTTACGGGTGCTGTTGCAGCCAGAACAAGCTAGTGTCTTATATCCAGCGTAAGCAGCAAAGTGGATAATGATTCTCATAGGAATAGCTTTTAGCCACATTGATCTACCATAAAAGCTACTATGTAGTACAACTATGTAGTTTTCAAATGCATACACTATAGTTTTGAAGCTCCGTACCAATTCCCAGAAATAGATGAAGGAAGCACTAGTCATTCTATCAAACATGTTTCACACATTGAAAAAGAAAAAGAGAAAACTCAAATAGGAACACTTATCCATATACAGATCCTGTATTCCGAAATCCAAGACATTAATCACTACAGGGGAGCACTGCATCTCAGTAACTGGCCTAGAGGTATCAGAAATTTATGCTCAAAAAGATTGCTGTTGGACAGTCTGGAAGAACTTTTGGCTTGACTTTGCTCCGAATCTGAAGGATCTAACTGGTATATTGGCTGCAAAGTCATCAGAAGATAGACCATTGCTGAATCTACCAATATAAAGGATCTTGAATGTGAATATGATTCTATCTCCCCACACGCTCCAACACTACCAAAAATATAAATGAATTTGCTTAGCAGTGTTTATTTCAAGTTGCTTTTAAGCAAGATACATGGTATTTTCACTAAGTGGAGAACTGGATTTTGCATCAAAGAGAAAAAAATCCAACTGCTTTCAATCCAACACCAGAGTACTCAGCTAGGTCTAAGGAGCTATTACACATTTGATAAAGAAAGATAATGCAGAAAATTTTGGTGAGCTCTAATACTTACTCTGAAGTAGGCTTTGTGCTGACAGACCGCCAAAAATTTTTCCACCTAAATGACTTTTTTCATAGAAATCATTTCATACTGTGACTGACCTACATGAAAGAGTTGCTATGCCAAGAGTCTTCTCCAACCTAAATAATTCTATGATTCTAAGATTGTGAAGAACTACATACCAGACCTGGAGATAAAGAGGACCTTCTCCACACATCAGCATTATTTCCATTCTCCTTTCCCTGATTTGGGTTTTGCAGGTCTTTCCAGATACTTTTTAGAATTAGTAGACACTTCACAAGAAGGAAAGTAGGGATCAACTTATCTTTCAAAAATATACTGCTTATCTACACATACTTTTTGACATTTTTTTTAATCACAAAGTTGAGTGGGGAAAATGTATCATATTGCCAACCATAAATAGCAACACAGGGAACTCAGAAAGCTGCTGCTCTAAAGGAAATGTGCAAATCCACAGTCTTTTTTATTAGCAAAGAGTATAATGCTGTCACTGGCACAGTACTTACGGTTATGAGTCTTTCATCATACAATAATATTTTGTTTCATTTACACAGCATGTAACATTATCTAAAGTTACTTGTATAACTCTCGTCTAGAGAAGGACACCATGAGGAACAGAGCCCTGTACCACATAAATTACTACTGATACTGAACTACATGAACAGGCATTATAATGGACTTCCAACCTGGAGTAAAAAATACCTGACAGCATACTTCTACTGGCCTAATTTAGCTTCCACTGAAACAACAAACCTCTAGCTATCTTATAGCATTAGTGACTCCCCATATTTTAAATTGAAACTTAAATTGACTTAAAATGGTCCTGTGTCTATAAAGTATGATGAGCCCCGAGAATTTTGCCACAGAATTCTGAGAATAGTTAAATATAGAAGTCATAATTCTAAATTTATTTTTCTTTAATTTATAGTGTCTTGCTGACTTTTCTATCAAATTTAGTAGGACTTAAGTAGCTTAACACACCCAGAAATTTATCTATAAAACTAATGGTAAGATTATGAAAGGTCTTCTTGAAGAATCATAGTGGATTGGGAAATGTGGATTGACCCTCTACAAAGTCATATCTCAATAACAGCCACACTGTCAAAGACTTCTCTTATGAAAAAAAATCATCACATACAGAAACAACGATTTTTAGTTTAATTCTGCTCTCAGCAAACCAGTTTGCAATCACATCAAATATACCCACCATGAAAACACATCATTTGTATCCAATTTAAGATGAAGTCAGATCTACGTACTTGGATCTGAAAACTAACAGAAATTCTGTGCAAATGCAGATATAAAGTTTATAACTCAAGCTCATCTCATTACTGCACCAGTATTTACAAGATACTTCTCTTTACATAGGTCTCAGGCTGATTTCCTAGGTCATCCTAATAGAATCTTCATGGTCATGACAACAAGAGCAGGAATATGTTGGTCTGCTCCACCCCCCACCCCCACCCCCCGTAACTTTCTGGAAGGACAGGTTTGAAAACGTGAAGCTACATGCTGAAATAGCATGAAACCACAGAAACAAAAATATCAATTTTCCCTAAAAATTGTTTCTCTGAAAACATTCAGGGGAAAACTGTTTCCTATTGACATGATAGTATCTTACTCTTTAGGAGCACTTTAAGGAGAAAGATCTTACTACAAAAATACATCTCTTCATTTTAAATCCCTATTTTACATTGGGTTATTTAAAAATGTATGAAAATTTTAATTTATTACTGTATTAACTATATCTGTGGAAAAGTGCTGCTAGTGATTAAACTGGAAGCATATACTGGAATATCAGTTTTAGTGGAAATAGAAGATATTTTGACATACATTAGATTCAGCATCACATCAGGATGTACACTGTAATTTAATTAATTTCCTTGAAGCAATTTACTTTTTCCTTAATAATTAATTTTTTATTTTACTTCCACACTGCTCCTATTATGGTAATCCAAGCTCCCTAATACCTGTTCTTGAAGGGCATTCCCAGGAGGCAAGAAACAGCCTGTGCCATGACTACTACTAGAAAACAGCATGCCCACCAGCTGGGCACTTGCTGCTGGCAGGGCTATGTAAGGTTCCAATCTGCCTGATTGCCCAAGTATGGAAACTGGTTTGGGTTTTTTTATCCTGCAAAAACTTTTAGAAACAGAGAGTTGATTACCATTACATTTCTTTCAAATCTGGTTGAGTTCAGCCAGCAAGGGTTAAAGATAGTGGGAAGAAATACGAACAGACATGGGGAGAGGCAACATCACTGCATAACAGTAAACCAAGCTACAGTTTCCTAAGAGGTTCACATCAAGACATCTGGAATTAGCTTCTTGCTTTGTTATTTATACTGTGAAGATTACTCATTTGAATTTACAAAGTGCTGAGAGACCCTGAGAAAGATGCGCTGTGAAAGTCCTAAACACGTTTATCAGGCTGTCCTTGTTCAAAATAGAGCATACATAAACACAAGTCAGACAGTGAAGGCATCTGTTATGAGCACGAAGCTGGGATTCCCAGCCCCCTGTGCAGTATTACATACTACAGTTACATCAACAGTGAGGTGACCTGGACAATCCTGACAAAAAGTCAAGCAGACTTCTTCCACTCACAGGTACAGGCATTCAGGATATTTATGGTACGCTCTTGAAACAGTAAGAAACATGAAGTGATCTAAAACCTGCCAGCAGTAATAAAGCACATATTTCCCCTTCTCAAAAGCAGTCATTGCCTACTCCAACTTTATCTGAAGGATGTTAGCAAGGATAAACTTTGCTATTATTTTAGATCTTCTAAATTCTCATTGGTTTTTGTAGGGTGTGGCCAAGAAGAATCTACCCAAGCCTTGAAGCGCTGCTCGCATAGCTCAGCATGGCCAGCCAGTAGGACTAAACCATGATGGAAAAGGATCCTAAGCAAAGGTGCAAGACAGCCTTAGAGGAAGGTCCAGTCGCCCCAAAAGAACACTCAAGAGATATGTGTGTGAGGTGAGGCTATTATAGACTTTAACTCCCTTGTCAGGTTAAAGGATGTCAGGACCTTGCATTTTAGCGAAGAAGTTATTAGAGATTACTGCAGCTTCATGAACAGCAGGAAAACCAAAACAAAACACAACAAACCGTATTTCTGATTTTTGTTATGGAAAGTATTTAAAATTAAATTTTAAAAGTTGCTGCCGATGAAACTTCTCTCCCCCCACCCAAGTTTCTTCGCTCCCTCTTTCCACATATTTTTCACATAATCTAACCCTTTTTAAATTTTTATCTTATCTAAAATGGTATTAACGAGAATCTTGCAAGTATCACAAATCTAATTTATGAAAATACATAAAATATATTTAGTTAGGAAACTGTTGCAATTTGTCAAGATTCCTTAAGGAAGAATTATTACAAATTGGAAAGTACTTGAAGGATAATATAAAACAACTTCACAATTTAAATAAAATTTAATAGCTTCTTCAGGTATTCTCTAACATTTATCTCACTCTTTTCATGTTGTAATTGGAAGTTATCCCCCCCACCAACTATACACTAACACCTGCATGTCAAACATAAAGTATTAAGAATTAGAATTAATTTTGAAACTATGTTTTTATAACCATCTTAGTGTGCTAGAAAAATTATAGCACTCATTCCATGTATTTTGCTTTTAACAGTTCATTGAGAAACTCTACTTTGCTGCCAATAGAGCACCACTGAAGCAGCTGTCAAATTTTTAATGCAGCATTTCCATTTTAAAATATACAAAACTGTATTTTCTCTATCACCTAATTCCTACATTATTATATAACAGGATGTCTATTAGTGTTCTTCAAATACATTCTGTGCTGAACTCTGTCTTCAATTAAATATTTAAAGTAACTATTAAGATCATCCAGTCAGATTTCTTCCATTGTCTGGGCCATATAATTTCAGTTATTCCTATACTGAGCCAAAGAACATATGTTTGTGACTAACTCATCTCCTCTCTCTGGAGAGAGTGTATTTTCCTTTCTTTTCCATTAATATCCTGATTAATATATCTTCATCTTCACTCAAGTTTGGTTTTCATTGTGACATATCATTTTGCTTCAGTAAGTAAATATATAAAACGTATACCCAAAGTCAGGTTTGAAAGCCATGTAACAACTGACCTATTACAAACAATGGGTCTTCTATAGTGGATAGCTTTGCCAGGATTAGTGTGTTTCGATGAGATAATCAACTATGCATTTCGTGACCAGCTCACTCACATCCTGGCAAAATGATCTTGCTGGGAGGCAGACTGCATGCTTCACTACCAGGAAATGGACAATGACAGATAGTCTGCATTTCCATTTACACGTATCCTTAATTGTTGTCACTGAAAAAGACGTGCCAGATACTGACACAACAGATCATTCAAAATAAGTTATGTATTCATGTTAAGCGTTATTTATCTAGACTGGAAAGGAAAACAAATATTGCTCTTTCTCCCCCCCCCTTCCTAATTAGCAGATTGTTTCAAATGCTTTTTGTTAGGGATTCAGCAATTTATGTTCTTTAAGCTTGTCATAAAGATAACGCTTATTATGAACTACGCTAAGAATACAGTCCTAATTCAGATTCCTTTCTTTTCTGGCTACGCCATAATGAAGATGTTTGCAGGATTCATTTATTTGATTCTGTCGAGGGAACCTCATGAAATGTATTTTAAAAATAAACACAATAAAACACCCATGCTCAAACATCACTGGCATTTTTTTTATGTGACAACCTAATAACAGTGATGTGGAGTCCTGTTAAAATTTAGTAAAAGAAAAAAAAGCTGCATTAGCAGATAGAAAAATTGGAATAGTCTAGCTAACGCTATTTAAGAAAAGCTGAAAATTCTGCTATAAAACAACCTCATTAAGACAGCTTTTAAAAGGTAAACAAAAGAAACCCTCAAATCCCTAAAGATTAGAGATAATAAAAGTAACTTAAAAACAGTTCCATAATGAATGATAGCAATTTCTAAAAACAGAGACCCTCTGAATAAAATTAATTTATAATATAGTGACTATTATTTTTAATAAAAATATTTCTGGTGTTTTGTTTCCTAACCCAAGACCACTTGTCCTGACCACACGAGGACTTCCTCTAGCAGGCAAAGGAGTGGGTCTGGGTCCCTACATACCAAAGCTCTTATCCTCCATTCTGCCCCCTTCAAATTTTGCAGTGACCACGGTTTCATCAAAATCAAAAACTAACAGCAGATACTAAAGAAGAAGATACTACAGATACTAAGCTAGAAAAGACTCACCAGCCTGGAGACTGTTCTAAACTGGTTGTATAATGCCTGGAACACAACACGAAAACATGAAGTACTGCTCTGTATTAAGCAAAGGCAGTAAAAAAAAAAAATTTCACTGATTAAAAAAAATGCTGTCTACTTTCAATGCATACCTGCCACAGTTCTGCTTTTATACTGTTTTTCTTGGGTAAAATTGCTTTTCATGACATTCAGTGAAACAGCCTATTTCCACAATTTCTTACAGCCCAGCAGGCAGGCCTACCTCTTCAGCCTTGTTAATTATGAATCCTTTCTGCAATGCTAATAGATTATTCCACTTTGAATGAACATCCAAAATTATTTAGTAACACCTAGTTTAATATGACAGTTCTGTGATTTTACATATGAAATAATTAATTTGCTTAAATTGTGTAAACATTAAAAGAGCCTTCACTTGTGGTATCAGCTCTTTTACCAGCATAAGAAGCACAGTGGGCAAGTCACTCAATTCTTTGTGGGTTTTGGTGTTTTTTTTTCTTTTTTTGACAATTCAGCCAGCATTACCTTAACTATATCTCCACCAGGTCACTACACACAGGTACTATGGATTTGATGGCAGATGGTAATACAAATTAATTTTGCGTATATGCAATACAAACACCCAGTCAGCATCAGGCTACAGCAGGTCCCATGCCTGAACAAGTAAACTGGATTTAATCTTTCGCAAGTGAAAACATAATGTAGGTTAATTAGGATTTGTTTTTATTCCCACTGTGCTTTTAGTCTGACTGTAGAATTCTTATTCTTTCACCACAGTAACTGACCTCACTTCAGAACTGTGGAATACCTGCTCATGCTTCTACATTTCAAAAAAACAGATTTCTTACAAAAGGATTCATACATCTAGCATCATACGGGTACGTTCTTGTTCATGCACCAGCCAACTCCAAAACCAACAGTTTCCATAATGGACCTTACACTGACTGATCCAGTTGCTGTTCTGCTGTCACAAAGCTGATCGTGGCCCATTCCATTCTGGAAAACAGATAACCCTACTTTGTAAGCCTTTGCTTTGTACTACATGGCAGCATGGAAGGTTTGTAACTTTAAGTAAAGTTCTTAATGCTATTATGTTATTAATTTCTCTAATATAAAAAGTACAAGCCTCAGATTGGAGACTTGTGTATTCTCATAGTTCTATACAAGCATTTTGCTCTCCTGTCACTTAGCAATCCCATTTCAATGAAAGAAGTGGGAATTAAACCCTCTTGAATAATAAAGCCATTAACCCTTGCCTCAGTTTACCCTGTTGTAGTTGGTAAAATATAGATGCATTTTTACAAAAATAGCGCATTGAAGAATTCCCTGTTTCTTTTTTGTTGCCCTCCTCTAGTGTTATGGAAAAAGCTTTTGTAGAGTACTCAAACATACTCTAAGAACAGATAAAGGACTTCCTAAATTGGTCTAGACAAACTCTCCAATTAATGCAACTAGGTATTTCCCAATGTCACAAACACTCTCAAAAAAGTTAATGACACTAAAACTCTATGGTAATTGCCTGTTCTCCATTTACTGTCTGCCTAAAGATCATTAGGACATGCTAGTAAAAGATGGAGGTCAATGGACAGATTTCCATCTACCCACCTTTCTAGAATCATTAGATCCAAAATTTGCTATACACACAACTTCACTGTAGAATAGGAAAATTCTTCTCACTGTGTCCAGTTTCCATGGCCCTCAAAACATAAACATAAACCAACAGCACTATGACATAAGTGTGCTCCTTCTGAGCACGGCCTCTTGATCCACGGAGGTAAATCAGATTGCAGGACACAATTGTTGCACGTCCCTTTTTGTAATAGGTTGCCACAAAGGCCAATGAATGGCACATTATTGCAGGCCTGATATTCCATTTAGCAGACGGCTGCATACTGATTGCAATACAGTTATGATATTAATATAATTACACATTCTGTATATAATAGACATTTTTGAACATATAATAATGTAATATCGCAACAAAAGACACAGTCTGGAGTAAAAATCCAGAAAGTATGTACAGCTATTTCTTATTTTCCTACCCTGATTTCTTCACTGTTCTGGCTACTGCCACGACGTTGAGGTAAAAGGCAACACTCACCCAGGCAAGGTCACAAGAGTCCTTTATGAGAAAATAGCACACCACAACCTGAATCACAACTGGCAAACGGGATGCAATCCTCTATCAGAACCAGACAACTCTCTACTGGCTTAAGGGCTGAAAGCACCAGAAAGGTGCAAGCCTCCAGACTCCTCAAACACGAGCGTGCTATCTCTGCAACACTCTCAGGCTGACTACGTTAGGAACAAGAGAACTTCACAGAACAAATTCTTGTGTAATTCCCCACATCATTACTGATGGACTAACCAAATAATCTAAAAGAATTTCCCCATTCATTTAGCTTTGCATAAAATATCCAGCCCTTATGGTGCAATAACAATACAAATGGATAATCAGGGGTATTGATTTCATAATGATTAATGGATATTGTACAGTATCTTTTTGCACTTCACTCTTCCTTACACAGCCGAAGATTTCACTAACGTCACGGGGAGTTTCTCGAGTGAAGAATGTTGGACTAAGTAATTGTTTTTGCACTTAAGGGCATCTTGCTCCATTTGTTTTGTGCATAATAAAAGCTCATACTTGTACAGTAATTTAGCATTTCTGAATAAACAGAAATTGTGATTCATAATTCTCCATCTTCTTGTCCTCGTTTCTTTAAAAAAAAAAATTGAGTCACTGTTGTTTAATCCGATAATTATGCAAACACTAAATCTTACACTGGAGGAGAAAATGTTAACACATATTGAAAAACCAAAATGCGTAGAACTATAATCTGTATGATAAAATGCATTACTCTGTTTAAAAGGATTGTTTTACAGAAGCAATTAACAATCAGCAATCATATAGTTCAGACCGGTGTTTTGATGCCATCTGTTGGAGTAAGTCTTCACATTCCCTAGAATGAAGCTATAATTTTCCGTTTATGATTTCATTAGATGCATAGAGTATAACAGCTACAAAAAGAAAGAGGATTTCACTAAGCACTTTCATTTTAGAAAGAGCTTCTCTAAACAGTTCCACTGGATAGAAATCTTTTCCTAAGAGGACAGAAAGTTAGTAAATTTGCAGTCATTCCCAGAACTCAATTGTAGCGTTCAAAGAATTATTTCAGAAGCTTTACTTCCTAGCAGCAAATTTATGAAAAAAATATTTTATAAACATTATACATTTCATTTCAGTGGAGAAACTGTAGTAGAAAGCACTCAGAAGGAAAAAAAAAAGTAATTTTTGCTCCTTTCTAAAAACTGTATCTATGTCTTTTCTTAGTGAACAAGGTGCTATGTTGTGTTGCACAAAACTACATTTTCCCATTTTATTAATTCATTAAATACATGATTAAATCTTTTGGGGATTTTTAATACACTAGGGGGAGCTAGATCATTACATTGTACACAAACAATTAGCTGAGAGGTTTAACCCTCTAAAAAGATCTTTTAAAAATAGCCTTATAAACATTTATAGCTGATAAACACACATATTTCTGGATGTGAGCACTGAAACTGAAGACCCACAATATACCAGGGAATTTTAAATAATGAAAGCCATAGAAATAAATTAAAATTACTCTTACTGGTTTTTTATTATTTTATTGTTATTATTATAAAGCACATTAACACCAGCCTAAAAGAATTCTCCTTTCTTTCCTAGTATCACATATTATGCCAAGTCACCTCCGTAATGCTGGCCACTATACTATTAATTCAACAATAGAATAAATAAGCAACACTGCTACACTGAACACTTTACTAATACCTTTTTCTTTTGCATTATTATTTAGCAATTACATACATTGTTTGGTTAAGAATAAAGAATTCTGATTTTACATATCATGTCCCAGCACTTTTTAGTAAATTTGTAAATTTTCATCTTTAAAGACTAGTCAGTTTATGATAGCAGGAAAGTATCTTNAAAAACTAGAAAATATCTTTCCCACAAAAAAAAAAAAAAAAAAAGAGAGACTCAATTTAGTAAATCATTATTTTAATTATTGATTTCTTCCAAGTATGATGGTGAAAATTGCCTACTGAGCTGCAACTTCCAAAGCAAAGAACAGACGAGTACTACATGGCTGTAAAATTTTGCCCAACTGTATAATCTTCAAAAAAAACCCAATAACCCAAATCACTCCAGGTCCACAGATGTCAATGGGATTCCTGGAATGAGGCAAAACTACTTATGAAGGTTTAAAGGACCCACAGTGGCAGGCACCAGACACTGTATTTCAGATGCTGAAAAAGAATAAGGAGAATGCTCTGATACTATGCTAATCTGCTATGTCTGAAAACAATGCGTTTCAAAATAGTTTCCAAGCAATGCCAAGGATCTCTTGGCTATTTACTGCAAGAAGTCAAGTATCACACAAATATATGTGATTGAAGTTAAATGTATTATATATAAGTGGAAATTCAATATTTATAAGCATATATGTCAAAAAAAAACCCAACCAAAGAACCAAAAAAACAAATCAACAAAAAACTACTACCTTGAAATTATGGTGGCATTCTCATTTGTTTGGCCTTTTTCATTTGTATACTCAATTACCTTTGTTTTGTTATTTGTTTGCCATCTTGTTATAAACATCCAGACTACAATGTTTTTCTGGAATATGTTTTGCAAGAATTGTGTATCTGACAGATGTGCTTGTAACATATATTTTAAATTAAAAAAAAAAGTAATTTTAAAACTAAATTAAAGGTAAACAAAAATATTTGGTTTAATTATAACAATTTTATTTTATTTTACTATTTTATTACTTCTGCATCCCCTACTGTATTCATCACAGTACTTTTTTTTCTTCCCCACTCTCCATCCTCTCCCTCAAAAAAGAGCTGCCCCGTACATCGCATCATTTGTATTTCCTGTTAAAACTCGAGTAGAAACTCCCAGATGTTGTTTTTAATATCATTATTTAAAGATGCTAGAAAGGAAAAGAAAAAGGCAAAAAGGCCATGGACTGAAGTCTATTCAGTCCCGTCTGGTCTGGTTATCCCAGGACTGCAGTGACAGAAACACTAGTGGAAAGCAAAGTACAAGATACTATCTCTTGATTAGAAGCAATGTTTCAGAATGTTGTTTTCCTTATAGAACACGATTCAACTCCTACATGAATAACACTTATCTCAAACTGTGACCCTTATAATCTAATGAAAAGTAGATTTTCTCTAATCTGTGTGGTCCAGGAAGAAATCTGACATGGCAGAGAGAAGTTAGCTTGGAAAATTCAAGAAATAATACAGCATTTTATTCATGAATATGAATAAACACCTATGAGAGAAAGAATCTGTAGAAGTCTTCAGACCAGGATTTTCCCATGGCCCTCCTACTGTTATGATGACAGTTACAGAAATACTGGCATTAGAAACTCCTTTAAATTCATTTGAAAACTTATTAAAAATATATTAATGCTACTATCACTACTTTACCCAAACTGCACACACTCTATATCCATATAGACCGAATGGCACATAGCATTTTACATTCATTTTTGTTCTGTCCTAGCTCCAATACACTACAAGAAACTTTTCAGATGTACCATGGTATATACCTGTGCACTCTACTAATTCAACAGGCTAGAAACTTTGACAGAAAATCATGTATTGACAACAAAGAAATAAAAAGGCAAATGCTATTTGAGTGGAATGGGAAATATTTTTTTTCCTGTGCTTACCCTAGTGCAAAAAGAAATGTTTCTAATTTCAAGAGGTCTAGTGACTGACTGATCAAACCTATCCCTTTTCCTCACTAAGAAATGAAGATAATTTTCATGTATTAATTCACTAGCAAAAATAAGTAGCTATTCAGTATAGTAAGGACATAGAGAGCAAGCAGTAGGGACAACGAATTCAGATCTTTATCTAGGACAAAATACAGAACCAACAAAGCTGATCCTGCCGTGAAATGTTTGGTGGATTTTGTTGTTGCTGCTGTTGTTATGCATTCATAATTCTGTGAACTGCTGCAAGATCTAATATAATGCAAGCATTACTACCACAAGTTTTCATTGATGGTATAGGATGTCTCATGCATTTTCTACAGCATCTGTCTGTCGTTCCAGAAGCACCCTCTACCAACAGTAATTCTCAGCTATCAGTAACCTTCTCCCATGTAGTTTATAGCCTACCGATCAAGTGACTACCTGACTTCAGGGGAAGGAAGATGGATGAATTAAAAGATTGAACTTTAAAAAAAAATAAAATAATCTAATCTTGTAAATCAGGTTTAAAAAACAGATCAAAACCCCCCACAAACTAAGCCCCAAAGCACAACTGTATAAAGCATTTCAATAAAGTTCTTGCTAAAAACCATATAAAAGATAATTGTATTCATAATTCCTTAATCCCAACACTATTCACTGATGTATTCAAAAGTGATTCTTGATGCCTTTGCAGATTTATACAAGGATATCATGTATTGATATTTATTTAACATTTAATATTAAATCATAGAAATATAGAATGCATTGGGTTGGAAGGGACCTCTAAAGATCATCTAGTCCAACATCCCTGCATAAGCAAGGACATCTCTACCTAGGTCAGGCTGCTCAGAGCCTCCCTGAACCTGGCCTTGAATGTCTCCAGGGATGGGGCCTCCACCACCTCTCTGGGCAACCAATTGCAGTGATCTCCCACCATCATATTAGAGAACTTTTTCCTAATGTCTAACCTCAATCTACCCTTTTCTAGCTTAGAACCATTAGTCCTTGACCTGTCACTACAAACCCTTGTGAATAAACCCTCCCCTGTGTTCTTATAGGCCCCTTTCTGGAAGTACTCTATGTTCTGCAAGTACTTTCTGAAGAAAATGCTTGCAGGATTACAGCTCTACAATTTTCATTTCCATCCCACAAAAACTACTACTTTGAGAAAACAGTGGTATATTATTTTACAACAACACCCTGCACAAGAGTGAAAGTTTTTCTCCTAGTTTACAAACTTCTGCTGTGAATGCTTTGCCGTCCAGATTTTCCTCTGTATTTCTTGATTGACAACGAGATGAAAAGGAATAGGTGCTTAATGGGAAGTACATTACAAATGCCCTCTCAAAGATACTGCATGCTGCCTGCCACCATACTGGTCTGGAAAAGATCCTGATAAGCATTTAATGCCAACTTGTGTCAAATTAAATACACTCTACCATATGAAGCATACCTCCAAAGCAATATCCATAGGTTCTAAATTCACTTCTTTATAAGTTCTTGTAAACAGAAGGCAGCATGGGTAATAAAAACCACACACATGCTATACAGGAAGAAATGGAGCTGGAAAAAATACCCTACATACTAAATGACAGTTCACTAAAATATGAAGGAAAGTATAACTTAAGGCAAGCTCATTCTCTACTCTTTTCCCAAGGTTGTCCGAGAAGTGCAGAAAGCAGAGAAAGAAGATATGCTCCGTCACTAAAGCCTAGATACAGAAACATTTGCTCCTAGAAAGAAACATGCAATGACATATAAAAACCAACAAACCCAAACAACAACAACAAAAAAACACACCTCAAAACCTGAATTTAAATCTTGAGCTACCTCCAGGCTACATGGGTGGATTATTAGAAGCATATTTACAACGTGCACATAATTTTGCATACCCAAGAAGGAAGAAAAAGTGCATAAGCTGCTGCCACAACATGCATCATCTATTCAATATGTATGAGTAGATGCACGTTATCTCCAAAGATAACATTTGATAAACAAAAGACCAGAGGTTCATTCAAATTAACTGCAATGAAAGTCACAGGTGTTGCAAAAGGATTAGAAAAGTTTTAACTTCCTTTTATTATTTTAGTAAAATAGGAATAAACAGCTTAGAAGCCTTCACAAATTCTAATAGCATATCACACTACAGCATTCTGAAGCTTCATCAACATGACAAGTCATGTCATCATCTAAAACCATAAGAAATCACTAATTAGCTGTTGGCTTGACTATTGTGACCAAGGACAGTCTTTTCCACTGCTTAGAGCACCTGCTGGATCAGGTAGAGTTAACAAGTGAGTGCATCTCACAATTTATGTCATAAATATCTGCAGGAACACACACCTACTACTGATTCTGGCATGGGCAATATACAAGGGAATCTGATTTCTGTTGAAAGCAATAATCCCAGTTTCCAAGACACATTAGCATCCAAACGTTCACCTTAAACCATTTTCATCACCCTGCCCTTTACTTCCTTGACCAGACTCTCAATGCCTGTTGCAATGGAGCTGAGAGAAGGCAATGGGATGTTATTCCTTATGTGAACTTAGTGTAGCATCACAGCCTACTGATCCAAACCCGCTGCAAAGTTCATTCCTGGCCACCAAATATACCTGCCTGGCAGAGTCAGTATCAGTACGAACACACCCACACATATATATACACACACACACTCCTATGTGACCAAGTCTTATAACTGGCTTTAATTTATCTAAGGCATCTCTTATTTCTAGTATGTGAACAACTTTAAAAGTCTGGCTAGGGTGGTTTGTACTTCTGACAGTTTTCTAAAACGGCCTCTGAGTCAGAAGACTAAATTCCATTGATTAGAATATTAGTGTAATTCCAACACTAAGTAGCTTCTGCAAAGTGTATCCTCTACCATTAATCACCTTAAAAATCAGTTAATGTCTACAACAGCTAAAAATAAGATTAATTCAGTTGTCTCAATCTAGTTTCTGGCAGATATTTATCAGCATAAACAAATTCCTCTGTGACTGCATACTAATACTCTATGTTCACAAATGAGCTCAAAATCCGAAGGACACAGACCAAGGTGCAATTTTCAGAAGTCAGTTGTCCTACCATGGGATTTTTGGTTGGATTTTTTTTTTTAAAGAAATATCCTCTCCAGTGTAATACAGTATCACATAGGTAAATCTGGAGAAGAAATTGTATTTCAGACACGCAGTTTTAGTAGACTCAGTATCACCCTCCCATCAGTGCAGAGTTCACCTAAAATTATTTTAAAAGACATTTTCAAAAATTATTGAAAATAAGAAGCCAATTTTAAAAGGTGACTACCCTTGACAAAATGAAACTTGAAAAAAAAAAAAAATCCTACATTTTAAGAATCCCTAAGATTATAACCATTCATACGTATTCTCTTTAAAAAATAACATGAATACACACATTCGAACAACTCAAAATATCACCAGAAGTGAAATCCCAATCAGAGGCATGTATAATAATTTTATCTTCTGACTCTTTTTCTAGAGTATCTCAGAAATACAAGTGATCATTTACTACAGATTAAAAAACAAACAAACAAGCAAAACCACAAAAAACAACAGGTTAGGTACTTGTTGAACCAAAAAACCTAATCAGCTTTGTATGTTCCTAGTTTATTATATACAAGTCAAGAAATGTAGTCTTAAAATACATATATTTTACATTTCAGGAAATGTCTGTGCCAAGAGATTTCAGATCAGTTCAGTATTTCAAGCGGTTTTAAATTCCGCTTGTTGACAAGATGACTCATCTCCACAAGGAACAGAAGAGAGCTATTTACCTTCACTTTATTTCCTACTGGCAGAAACAAAGAGTGATCCAATTTATTTTCTTTATTCCCTTAAAACAATGTCTTTTCCTTCAAAACTTTATGGATAGCAAGCATTCCCATTTAGCAGCTAAAACAGAAGAGTAAGTCAATAAACGTAAAATGTTTCTGACTCTTCCAAGAACTAATGCAGATAAGATGCAGATTCCAATAAAAATAAATAAATCAATCTTAAGAAACTTAGTGTCCAGGCTACAGGGGACAAAATCTTGTCCCAGTTACACAAAGCATTTGCTTACAACAGCAGTTATTTAAGGGAACCAGACATATGCCTGATGATCACTGGCCTAAGTAATGCCAGAACGTGGCACTGGAATAGCATCTTGGCTTTTGGAGCACAAGAAAGTCTTAATATACTTTTCAGCTGGACTTGCAGCTCAAATATCATCTAGCTCCCTCTCACATGTTTTCCATGAAAAAACACAGACCAAACAGAAGTCTTACACATCATACACATTGGTTAAAAACCTCAGTTGAGGCTTTTCTCAAAGTTTTAAATTCGATAAGAATATTTTTAAGTTTAAAGCACAATTCTGTTATTTGCCTAACATTCAGGAGGCTGAATAATGAATGGATGTGTTCAAACACACACAGAATTCACACTGCAAGAGAGTACAACTACTCCAGTATATCAACATTTTATTCACTCTTTAAAAACATGAATATTTAAACAGAAGACATTTTTCCCCATGCAGAAACCTAAATAGAAGCTCTTATCCGAGAGAGTAAAAGCTGCTATATTTTTTTTTCCAAGAGGTTTTAGGCTGTATAGAGATAGTTACATACACAGGCATCTGAAATGAGAGGGCACCATACATACATGTAATTGGTTGCTTTTTCTTTTTCCTCGGCAGTCTGTACAAAACGTGAAAATGTGCCTGCTTCTGACTAGCCATTAAAAGGCAGTGGTTGCACCATACTGTGATTTGGGGAGCTGAAGAAAATAGCCAGAACTGACTGATATCTGATAAACAGTAACAGGAGTCAGTTTATTGCACCAATCGTTAAATAATGGTGCTGATTATAAGGCTGCTAACTGCAGATGCTGTAATTGTCTGTCATAAATCTTAGTCATTTGTGACAGGAGCACAATGAAAGAGAGCATCTGCTTGAGGGCAAATGACTTCTGATAAATATCAGCTCTGCTAAAATGTACTTGGATGTGTCTCAATATTTTGGAGAGCCATTCATGTTGCTTCCACAAATGTGAAGTTATTATTGGTTTGTATTGATTTTGCCACCTTGGTTTTTTTTTTTTTCTTTTTAAAGAGACAGAGTGACTCAAGGTTGAGTTGAATTGAATCTCAGCTCTTTATGTGATCTACTCATTCCTCTCAAATGCATGTTTGAGTGGAAAAAAAAAAATAATTGCACTTTTTCAGAAGATTGCTGTGCAGAAACACAGCCTGGAAAATTCAATGTGTAGTCAGCTTTTTATTTTTTATCTTAAAGCAAATCCTTACTGAAGGAAAATAAATGATTTTAAAGCATGAGGGTTTAACATAATATTTTTAATGGATTAAAAGTAGTTGAAGTAAGAAAAAAATAAGCTAGTTCTGAAGGATAATAAAATTCAAATTTAAAAAGCTATCAGAAAATAACTTTCTTTGTTTTCAGAATAATTAACAACATTGTCATTTCCTGTTCAACCTATATGATAAAACCCACTAGGTTCTGTCATCCTGGCCCTGGCCCTTACTGAACAGTCCTTCAGTTCCTGATCTTATAAACGTTTACCATTCAGTAGTCTATCGCAGTCTAGTTTCACCATCAATGAAAGCAGTGCACACATGCTAATATTTAAATATGCATTTCTTGGTGATATTTAAGACATCATCAGGGTTACAGTCAAAATATTTTAAGTAGTAAAATTGAACCTGAATTTAAAATTGGGAATTTTACTGGCAACTGTCCATTAGAACATACTTCCCTCCCAGCAATTCCTTGTTTAATTCAATTAACACTGCTTAGCCTTTTTAACAAATGAATTTGGGATTTTACTGGCAGCAGTTTCCTCACTGCACAGTCACAAATGTTGCCCAAACAGGTACAACTCACATGTTGAATATGCAAAACCTGGTAGAGTAAATCAATTAGAGCTACTCCATGAAAGTCTGACCCATGTCATTTATGAGTCAAAGCACCACGTAAGGTTACACAGTGCTTAGCATAAAGCTGGAAATTTTAAGTGTAGTGAAAAATGAAATTTCCTACTTCTTAAATTACTTTAATGGAGGCTAAGACAAATATAGCATGGAACCATAGCTGATCTCCCAAGCTGAGCCACTGGTGAGGTTTAGACTTACGAGGTTTACAGAACAACCCCCTATCGCTTGATTTAATAAAGTGGCAACAGAGGCATCACCATGTCCTGGTTTAACCCCAGCCAGCAACTAAGCACCATGCAGCTGCTTGCTCACTCCTCCTCCCTCCCAGTGGGATGGGGGAAGAGAATCAGAAATGGTAGAACACATGGGTTGAGACAAATTTAATAATTAAAAAAAATAATTGTAAAGTGTAATGATAATCATAGTAATGAACAGGAGTAACAGAAAGAGAAAGTGATAAAACCAAGACAGACAAGTGATGCACAATACAATTGCTGATCACCCCCTGATCTGCCCCCCAGTTTATATTCTGAGCATGACATTCTGTGGTGAGGAATATCCCTTTGGTTAGGTCAGGTCAGCTGTTCTGTCTGTGCTCCTTCCCAGCTTCTTACTCACCTGCTCACTGACAGAGCATGGGAAACTGGAAAATGCTGAACTTAGGATAAGTGCTACTTAGCAACAACTAAAACATCATCACCTTAGCAACATTATTCTCACACCAAATCCCAAGCACAGCATTGTGTTAGCTACTAGGAAGGAATTATCTCCATCCCAGATGAAAACAGGACACAACTGCCATATGGGTCAGCAACTTCAAGCTAGCCAAAGGACATGAAGGACACAGGACCCTAGAATCTGCAGTATATTCCCAATATCTTAGACACCTCAGTCCCAGACTATAAGAGTCCAAGCAATGGGCAGCAGCAGCAGCTCATGAAGATCTATGATAACGCTCACACTATTTGTAGCATTCAAAAGAACTAGGTCACTACAATTAGTGGAAGAAAAATCCCCAACTGGAGAGTCATGGAAGCAAGTGAAAGAGCAATAAAATAACAGAAGAGATTCATTGAGGATAAAAGTTAAGATACACTTGTGAAGAACAAACCCTCCCATTTTTCTTATGGATACAGAGGTTCTAGGGTGAATATTGCCATTTGGTAATAGACTGCTTTTTGAAAACACCTGCTCAATGCTCACAGTCAAAAAACAGTCAGCTAAATGTTGTGAATATTTAAGAAAGAGAGAACAAATTAGGAAGTGACATGGTGTTTCTGTATCATGACCACAAAATGCAGTTCTTCCCTTTCTTTCCTCAAAATACATAGCAGTAAAGGTATGGAGAAGGCAGCAAAGACTGTAAAAATCTGGACCAGAGTCCAGAGATGAGGAAAGTTAAAAAGCTACAAAATTTAAGAAGAGTTTTACAAAAAAATACATGATAGAGCAGCACAAAAGTCCACTATAGGTTATAGAAAAAAACCATGATTGCCTTGGAATGAGACCCTGTGAATTGATGGAAGCTGAGGAAGTACCATGGTGTGAGTGCCTTGTTGCATTATCTTGGGTATCCACTACTGGTCACCGTCTAAAATAAGTTACTAACCAAAGTACCTTTGATTCATTAAGGAAATGAATAAAAATGGGTTTATATTCAGTGAGGACTTTGCTTAATGAAACAGCCAAAGGAAATCTCTCCTTCGCATTAAGATTGCATGTGAACACAAAGAAAATATGTTAAAATTTTAACAAAAATTGGTTTAATGGCTTACTATATTTTGTCCTCAAGGAACATTTTAATTCTCTAATTCACTGGTTTTAGTCTCCAAAGATATATTAGACACGAATCCACCTCAGCAAAGTATGCAGACAGAAAAAAAGCTGCTTCTTGCTTTCTTCCTCTCTCCTTTGAAAGTAGAAAGGAAGAAACTCCTCATTTGAGCTGCTTTATTTCCATCAGCACTCCTACTTCCTGCAGTAGACTGCTGTAGCTTCCACCTCCCAGGTCCCATGGACAGGAATTTGTAGATGAAAGCTATGGTGAACACTGGATAGGCAGTTAGAGAATACATTAAAGTCTAATGAGGAAGCATGACCCATCCTTTCAGTTAAAAAAACCCAAACAATGACAAAAAAACCCCAAACACAAAAACACAGAAAAGCAAAGTAAACACCAAACTGGTTTTCAAATTTGAATGTACAGGGATCACTATATTCAACATCTATTTTTAATCACTTAAACCCACCTTTTATTGGTGCAATATTTATTAGACTTGTTGAAAGTATGATCTTGGTTCAAAATCTCTCTTCCAACTTCCAGCAACAGGTTTTAAAGGCTCAAAAGTATAAGATTTTTTTTAAAAGCTAAGCTAAGTTTTCTCCATCACCTCCTTGGTAGCAAAGATTTGGTAAAGAGGAGAGTGATTCTGTTTTAACTATGATAACAATAGTATTTGTTTTGATCCTTTAGCATTCCCTTTTTCCTTTGCAATCAAAAAGCTCAGATTCAGGCATAAGTCAAGCACTAGGTAGCCTGTTTCCCCTCACAGGAAGTTAAAGCAAGGCAGCTTTTTTGATGTTCACTAGCTTTCAATCACCATCAATGCCACACAACAGCTCCATTCCAACAGCACCACGTGATGGCAAAAGGTCTGCAAATGGAGGAGATCACAATTCCAGAGGCTAGAGCACTTGTTCTATAGGCCATACAGACAAACTGATGGAATATGAGAGGATTTAATCAAAGTATTTGTCTGCAATTTAGGTCATCAAATGATGGCAGTAGGAGCCAGGTTCAAAGCAACAGAAAGCTCCTTATGGCAAACAGACTCCTTAAATATGTTAATGAAAAACATTATAAAAACCCCACAACTTTATGGGGGGGAGGGGAAGGCAGAAACCTCAAGGAAGTTTCATATACTTCTTTCCTGACCTTATGCTTTGTTAGGAAACAATTCATTGTTTGAAACAAGACACAGGGAAAAGAGCCTTTTGTGATGAACACATTCTCACATGCACCAAAACTACTTCTGTGCACATCTCCATGTTATGATAAGTATGAGGGACCTCCCCTTCCAACGGAAGATAGACAGGAACCCCTACAAGTCAGTGCATACAGGGTCTGCCACTGTGGGATGGTCTACTTGAGCTTACTCTTCCATAACCTGTTTGTGTAACCACATCCTTTCATTTATCTTCCAAGGAGTGTTTGTGTTTTCAAAACCCCTATTTCTGTTCACATTTCAGCTAAACTCACATCACTGTGGATACGAATTAGCTGTAAATTTCACTATTACTGACATATATCAATATCTCTTATTTTTACTGACTTCCTCAGGTTTCTTTAGCTAGCTTGTTTGCCACAATAGTAATCTGTGCATACAAGCATTTCTAAGAAGCTTAGGTTACCCTGGTGCAGTTGCCTGTTCAGAGCAGCCGGGCACCATTAAAGCCTCTAATAGAGGCTCACCCACAGACAGCAGCAGGTCCTTGATCCGGTTGCTCCCTGGAACACCATCAGCTACACTGGCTCAGGAGCCTTTTCCCAGGCCTTCCATTTGTGCAGTACAACACACAGTCCATCAGCAACCTGACTGGCATTTTCTCAGACTGCAGTCCAACCTCGGCAGCAGAACTTGGCAGCACAAACCTTGTCCAAATACGCTCAAGAAAACCACGGCAAGTATACAGGACCAGGATAAATCACATTGCCAAGTTAGCCCTGGGGCTAAAGCAATATCTTAAACTGTAAGCTTATTTCACTTTAAAAATAAAACCTCTAACCTCTTAATCAGCTCCAATGAAAATCTTCCATAAAAATTACTGTCAATCAGCATGGGAAAGTGGTATTCATTTAAACTGTTTCCAAAGAACGCTTTGAAAGCTTTCACAAAGCCCACAATGAAACCATCCAAATGACTTTTCTCTGACTGTTGAATCAGATGCTTTTATTCCCTCTCTTCCCCAGTATTTAATTACCAGCTTAGTGGATGTCTAGTAGTTTTTCCTCAGGTTTTACCCACAGTACATCACTTGTCAAAGGTACACCAAAACATTTGCAGACCTGTAGACAATTGGACTTCTTACAACTTCTTTAAAGGAAAAGGTGACTGTGGGTGCTATGCTTTAAGCTGATGTCAAAAATCTGGAGCTGGGAGGAAATTTTTGTTGTTTTTTATGAGCATTTCAGAGGAATTTGTTATTTACATGAACAGAAACTCTCCTGTCTTCGTGATAATTGCACAAAATCACCTCAAATAACTTTCACTAATAGATGACTTCATCAAATTAATGGATTTTTTTCAGAACAATCTGCATATAAAATAATATGCTGGAGTGGCTTCATTTCCATTTAATTTTTTTCTTTTACTATTCAGCTTGCATTACAACTCTTCTTCCCAGAGCCATGTATTTTCTTATCCATTCAAAACTAAGAAGTTTTAGCCTCAAGTTTCTTTAGAATTAGCATTAAGTGATGTCTGTGCAACAGCCATTCCAAAGCCTCTTCATCACTTTCGGTGGAATGCCAGCAGATCAGCAGGGTGTGCAGCCTGTATGAGGCCACACAGGCATTCTTGCCTTAAGAGTAGGAAGCCTATCCTAGGGCCACTTAACGGGTTAAAAACACTGCAATATGCATTAAGCACATGTTTCAAGTCAGCAGGGTGCCAGTCTAAGATGTCCTCAAAGCCTAATTTGATAGATATTATGCCATATGCTGCTGCAAGTAGTTAGTAATAAAGAAAGTAAAAAAATTTATGGATGAGCAAAATAGGAGCTCTTATGGATGGAGTGTTTTTAAATCAGGTGTATAATTTACCTACCGTCAGACCACATGTAGAGTACATTACTCAATTGAACTTACAAGCAGATAGGAAGGCAGTTTCTTTTAATAAGCACTTCTTCAACTTATTGGCTCTACAATTACTTGCACCAATTACCAGCAGCTGCTGCCTGTTTGGTGTTTTATCTTAGACAAGGAGTTACATCAGTTTCTAATCAACAAACCATTCTGCTACTCTTTAAAAATATTTAAGTTTAATTTCCCCATTTATTTTTAATTAACTGAAATACTGGATATTTTCATTGTAGTACTTGGATTCTTCTTAGGTTCTTCTCACAGCTTAATTTATTGTTGTAACATTAATTGTATAAAATCAAGAATATATATCTCAAAATATTTGATACAGGCTTATATATGCCTTCGGTATATACAGCATCACTGTTGGTCTTATTAAGCATATATGGCAGTAAATATACAGTTGATTGTTACTGATTTTATCAAACAATAAGCTTGCCATAGAATGCATTGCATTCCAAGACCTGTATGACTAGTTCAAGTCTTGCAACTTTATTAATTGCTGTCTGCCTCATACTTAATAGGGCGGTGGCTAATGTAGCAAGATAACAGTTACCAGTGAAAGCATTTTAGTATTTTAAAAAAAACCCAAACAAAACAAACACAAATCAAGACACTCTTTTTTAGAGAGGAAAAAAATAGCCATCCTTCCTATCTATAGATATTCAAAATTACACTTCTATAAATTTCCAAGCAACTTAATGATACTTGAAAACACCATCTTATTGTAACATAGAAATTGGTATTTCTTTTGTAGGTTTTCTTCCCAAATATCTCAATGGGAAAAAGAGGATTAAATAAATGTAAAACATTAAATAGCAGAAATAGCTGAAAAATGAATATGTATTGTAATGAAAGAATTAGTGTTTGCAAATAAAACTAATAATTAAAGAAAACCCAGGGTGTCTTCTAAGTTATTTCAGCAGATGTCTTGTTTAAAGTACAGATGTTCCACCTCTGCTGTTACACTAAAAGATTCTACCAATGTAGAATAAAATAAACTCTCAAGCCACTTCTTGGTCGTCTGTACCTACTCCTACATATGCCACCTTCCTCCCCTCAAAAAACCACCAAGGGCTAGGGACAGGCAAACTTATGCAGATCTGGTGCAATTTAAAAGGCTACAGTGTAGAGCTGCTGTTCTGGAGCAACAGAGACTGTTCTGGAAACAGCCCTCCTCATAGCAAATCCCTGTGAGAAGTCTTCCTTTCCATGGAGCACACTATGTTTACTACAAAAAACAGCTAGATAAAAATAAAAGCACAACAAAACCAACCAGACAAAACCAATCCACAAAAAAAAATAAATCCACCTTTTGCATTTAAGTTTTTATACCAATCGTCAGACTTTTGGAGTTTGACCTAGGTATGAGTACAACTTTCATACTATACAGGAATAGCACATGAGGAAGCTTAAAACCAGATGCCACTGGGATAAGTACCATTAGTGTGAAGTTCACTTCAGAGAATCTGTCAATCACCACAAGAGAGTTTAGAAAAAAACAAAACAAAACATTTCTTTACAAAAGTTAAAGAGTGCTATTTAGGAAATTTTAGAGCATAATTTTCAGAACCAAGACTGGAGTCTGGAGAGATTTTCAGTAACATGATGCAATTTAACATAAAAATTCTTGTGCATAGCCTTCGTTAAATTCCGATACAGAAGTTTTGCAACAGCAGCCATCTTCTGGGCAATAGCATGATGTCAGGTCTAATACCCAGGAGAAAGGTGCAAATTCAGTGATGTCTCAAATCCATTCGTACAAAGTGCTGTAAACCCAAACTAGTTAAAATATTCCAGTTTCCCATTCACAGGGAGTTTGTTCTAGACATACACTGCAGCTGTTTGAGGGAAACAAAGAAAAACCTTTCTTCCTCATAATTTTCTGAAATTATGCATCAGAGCATGTAAATCCTGCACCTTCTGTAAAATAATTGGATCTAAATAAAGCAGCCTAATTTTTTCATATGATTATCTCTTAAACAGAAATAATCAAGACTGATAAAACCCCAAGAAAATTCCTTAAAAGAGACCTTGAGATCAATGCCTCATGTAATAAAGGACACATCTGTAACTATCAGGATACTACAACTGTTTTCAGAACAGTGACAGAGGTATCTTCTAGTATTCTGGATCCGTACATGGACTTCAAACTCTAATCACAGAATAATTGGGTTGAGGAAACTTTTGAAAGTCATCTCCTCTAACTCTTACACTCCCCAAAGCAAGGTCAACTTCAGACTTAGTCTTGGTGCTGAAAATGGCAGCAGAAAATGGGAAAATTAGTCTGAAAATGAAATTTATTTAGAAACTTTATAGTGAGCATCACTTAAAAACAAGTGATGAATCACACTTCTATGTCTCAGAAGCTATTACTTTCATATCTTTCCTTGCTCTTTTTCTCCAAAGCATTCTAAAGAAGTGTGTAGAGCATTTTCTAGGATTTAAGTAAATGCAAGGAAATAGTCAGGTTGTCTTCACTTTTCCAAGAAGAAAAATCACCATTTTCCACAGAAGAGGAAGGTCCTGCCCTCTCTCTGATATGGACTTAAATTTTAGTTTCTTCATCACACTACCAATGTATTAAAGGCACAAAACACTTTGCTGATAAAGTTTAGAAAGAAATATATTCATATTTTTATTGCAAATTCCTTTAACTCATAAAATTAACTTACAAATTTTCCATCTTTTAACCTGATCTCTCTCACAGCAGGGAAACATCTAACCCTCTCAGGACTTAAATCAGATATTCACATCAATTTGTTTAATTAACACTGAGCTTAATATCCCTCTTAATTATGACTGCAAACACCTTCTTAAAACAAATCAAACTCACTAACTTAGAAAAACAAACCAAAGAAATCTTACACCATTTAAAAATTACTTGCATGAATTTGAGAAGATTAATTCAATCTCTTCAGCACTGTAAACAGAGAAAAAGCAGAAGATCTATAAAACCTGAGGTTCAAACACCAGAAGGGTCTGCTCAGGTTATCTGCTTGTATCCCTTCAAGGAGTGAGTAGTACACAAGCTTATCAGCCATGGAGCCCCCAACAAAAGAAAAACAAAGACCTGTTTGAGCAGGTCCAGAGGAGGCCACAAAGATGATCAGAAGGCTAGAACACCTCTCCTCTGAGGGTAGGCTGAGAGAGTTGGGCTTGTTCAGCCTGGAGAAGAGGAGGCTACATATAGCAAGACCTTACTGCAGACTTCCAGTACCTGAAGGGGACCTAGGGAAAGCTGAGGAAGGACTTTCTACAAAGGGCTGTAGCGACAGGACAAGGATAATGGTTTGAAACTGGAAGAGGGTAGATTTAGATTGGAAATAGGAAGGAAATTCTTC
>VWZY01007367.1:506738-520422 GCA_013399075.1 Chloroceryle aenea | reverse complement strand
CCCCCCCCCCATACGTGAGGAACAGTATAGTATTCTTGGACAAAGACACACAGTTCTCAAGTGCTTCTTGAAAGAAAGGTGGCCCATCATATCAGCAAAACTAAGATCACCATATATATATTGCTGCTCATAATTTAAATTCCACCCAGTCTTCTGATAATATCCCAAAGAATGACATTATTTAAGCATATACACACTACTATCCTGGGGAATATACGATGTTAAAAGACACCAGGATTGTAACTGCTGGTTTCTCCAGTTGATACATTAAGGTACTCAGAAAATTGTACGAGGAACTCACCCTCTCTCTGGATCAAATCTACAAACTGCAAAGCAGTTTGTATGCACAATCTTCTAAGCACATCAGTCATCCTTGGGAATATAAGTTTACCACATACTGAATTTCAGACACATCTATAATTATAAAAATCCTTGTTTTAGAGCTATGATTGTGTGTAGATGATATAAACAATAGGAAATACAAAAATATGATATCACTATGATGTCACTAACCTCTTATAACTCTACAACACTACCTGGACATTGGTATGCACCTTACTGTGTAACATTCGTTCAGTTATATACAGAACAGATACTTAAGAGCAAGAAATTAACTACACTGTTATGCCTTTCTTACATAAAATTTTGCCAGTTGCAAAGGACTCACAGTCAAAGCAATCCTGTTAAGCTTCGAGTAACTGTATCATGCCCCATACTAATACCAGTTTGACAATGAAACATTAGACCTTGCTCTTGACCACACACAGCTATATATTGCATGAATTAAGGACCTCACTCTGGAAACTCTGCCTGCCATGCTACTAGTGACCTCTAGAAGGAGCATTAAACAGTAATATCTGAAGCTATAGCAACAGAAACTATTTCTTAACTATTTTTTCCCCCTGCAGAATATCAAATGAATAACAACTTTTTTTCATATTTTATATCCATTTTGATTGCCTCAGAAAGAAAATTTAAAAACCAGCGAGGCACTCACATGACTTGATCTACTGGATCTCATTAAATGATTATGCTCTGAAAGAAAACATAGAATAAAAAGATGGATGGATGGGAAGGGAATCTCAGTCTTTAAAGAAAATGTCTGGAGGGTTCTGTCCCTTTCCTACAAGCTGGTTTTTTTTTTTTTAAAAAAGTACATCTTGCATTCCTCAAGGAAAGCAAAAACCCAAACAACCACCACTACCACCTACGCAGTTCTTGAGTAAAGAAAATGTGTTTATGAACGAACTCTGTTTATACAAAAATAGTAGAAACTGAATGGTCATTTCTTACACAAGAAACATGGATTTTTCTTTACAGATGGTAGATGTACAGTTGCAATTCATGTCACCATACCCAGGAAATCTTTAACAAGTTAAGGTTGGCACCACATGGTTCACTGCCAGACAGACGTGTGAGAGATGGCCACTGCCATGCTATTTCCAGTATCAAGATATCCAAGGACTACATTAAAAACACAAGATAAGAAATGCAAGAAAATTTTTAATTAAGTCACTGGATTTAAGCTGTTAGGCCATTCATACACTGGGGTGGAGATAACTGTATTGTTTTATGATTAGTGCCTGCTGTCTAGCCCCCGCATCTGGTAAAGTCCTTTCCTCAAACACGGCCCTAGCAGAACTACCTACCTCATCATCTTTTCTAGTTGTGGTCAGAGCTATTTTACCAAAGCAAACCCATTGTACAAAGAGAAGTTAATCTAATTGGCAAGGGCAGTGCTAACCCTTTATTTTGTTGTTGTTTCTAGTCCAAAATATGGCTTTGAATAGAGATAGAAAGTAAAGAGGTAGAAAGTCATGCTTTGTCAGAAAAAAACCTTAAGGCTCAGAGATTTGAATAGTCATGGAATTCCTGAAACATCAAGAGTGTTTTCTCTGGTGAGGTGTACTCAGACCATAACGTTCTTCTCTAGTAAAGCACCACAAGAGCCAACCATCACTTCTCATTTCAAAATACTTAAATGACTGAAGTCCCATGTTCAACCTGCAAAATCCCTTGGTTTAAATACTGAGTTTACTACCATGTATGTTCAGTGTACAGGTTTGTCAAAGACAAAAGGAAGAGGGTAGCATCAAAAAGTACTTTCATAAAGTGCCTTTTTAAAAAATCCCACAAACATGGCCTCTTGTAGCATAATATACAGCATTGGTTTAAAATAATTTGCAAGGTGTGCCTGCTTTCATCATATTTGATTAAAGCATGTAAGTAGTCTGAAGTAGAAATAAGATACAGATGTTAAAGAAAACTGAGTACCAAGAGTGAAGCTGAAAATATTTCCCTGTGAAATTATCCACCAGTTAATGTATTTTTAACACAACTATATTTTTTCCTCTAATATCACGTAACAAAAATTGCCACATTGACAAATTAGGTGTATTAGGTGAGAAGTTTATGATATTTAAACTTTCCAAACATTCACGTATACAAACCAATGAAAAGTAGATGATTCACTAGAAAGCTGAATGTGAAAGAGCTTCTCTAAACTGCCAAACAGGTACAAAAGGGAAGGCAGCCCAGCAAACAACCCAGAATTCTGATTCTATAGGCAAGAAAGATGATGAAAGAATTTTCAGTCCACTAAAATATATAGTTAAGAGAAGAGTAGTTTTGCTATCAGAGTTTTGAAAACAGAGCCACATGATCTGCTAAGAGACACAGACTGGACAATTCAATGCAATATTAGACAGCTGATGGAATAAAGAAGATAAGATGTATAATCTGGGAATTACTCATCAGAAAAAATTCTCATTTCCTTTATAAGAACTGCTTAGAGGATTTAAAGTAGGTACTCCATGCAACCCTATAAGCAGTCACCACCCATTCTTTAAAATGTTCACATTAAATTTTCCATAGGAGTAAGGTTTGAAAAGGAGCTTTCAAGAAAACAAGTACAGTTGACCCAATTCTTCTCTTGATTTTTACTCTATACATTCATTTTGAGGCTAATTGGTTATAAGATTATGGACTGATAGGAGAGAATTATTATGTGTTTCCTGGCAGTATTATAGTCTATCTGATAAAAGCCCATATAGATGATAATACTTATTGATGAAATGTACAGAGGACTGACAATTCTGAGAACTCTTTCAAACTAAAATAAAAAAAGTAGTTTAATTTGCAGCTAAGCAAGAAAGGTCTATTCTGGTAAATCCAGTTTATAATGTAAAAGGTGGTAGATGTGAAATGCCTAATTAATTTCTCTTAACTAAAATGAAGGACTCTACTAAGTATTTATTTGTTTATCCTACAGACTGTTTTGTACTGCAGTATAATTGTGGGATTATCAATTCCAAGATTATCATTTCCACACAAGGCAGAAATGCCTTTATTTGATACCATTGCATCAAAGTATTATTCTGTACTGTCCTGTACTTGTTAAGTAGGAAGTGTTTATCCATCCTGCAATACATTCAGACAGAAGTTCATTTTATAAATCATATTTTAATCTTACATATTGATTTCTCAATCCAACATACACAATTTGTCCCAACACTATTCCTAACTGTGGGGAACATCAGATAAAATCCAGACTACAAAAACCAGTCATCACATTGGGAGATCCCCCTTTCCTTCATCATCATCATCCTTCTTGTTTCTGTGCTTATTAAACCAGACTCATATCTTACAGATCTCTACATTGTATCTGCCTTGAAAGTTATCACAAAGTCTAGATTTGTCAGGCCATTATCATGTTCCCAGAATGGTTTCAGAGCTGACTTCACTTGCAAAAGATGACATATTTCCCATTTAGAATTATGCAGAATTCCAGAACACACTAAAACTAGAAGTGAAGGGCTGCCATGTATTCTTTCTAAATTCTTTAACTGCAAGCAGGGCCTTTCTGAACACAACACCATTTGTGCTCTTAAGGCAAAAAAAAATTACAAATAGGACAATGGAAAACTCTCTGAAGACATCATTGCTGAAATCATTATCCAAAACACATTCCATTTCCAAATCTGTAGGGCAGAATAGCATTGCATTCCCTGCCTTCCCTTCTCCCCTGATCTACAGATACTGATTCCAAAGTTGACATTAATAGTGCAAAGAATAAAAAATGTAAGAAAGAAAGAGAGGGTTAAATTCCTGAATTTAAGAAGTGTCCTAAACGTCTAATGGACACAAATGAAACAAAAAGGCTTTAGGAAGCAAGCAAATCAAAACACCAAAAAAACCAAACCAAAACAAAGTTATTTTCTTCCCCATATAAACTTTACATGTATCCAAATTGTCCAGAACTAGATCTTTGCAAGGATCAAGAAAACCAGTCTCATTATGGCATGTGCAAGTAAAAATCTACTGAGTCATAACTCCCTACGATTAAGTTAATATTGGTCATTTATAAAGGTCAAGAAACTGTGCCTTTTTAGCTGCAACTTCTGGACTTCTTTAAGTGTACTTCTTCCAAAAGAAAGGCTTTTATGTGAGTAATCTCTCCTGCATTGTGATATCATAAACCAGCTAATTATCAAAATCACTTTGTAGGTAATAAATGAGCTTCTAAGTTTAGCATAGTAAGAACAAAGTGTTAAAGTTGCATTCATTCAGCATATAATTAGCCATAGGTATAGTGACTATAATACACAATTGTTCATGACTTTGGTAGAAAGCTAATTCACATTTTGTCCACTTTAATAATCTGCTCAAATTTTAAAATTTTCTATTTTTTAATCTAAAGTTACAAGGGTATCAGATTTTGAAACATCCTGATTTTTTTCCGACTTTATGTACCTATAAAAATATTTAATCAAGTTATTGTTCACCACTGAGTACACAAGTACTGAGATATGCATTTGGGCTAAATACAAACAGCTATTAAAGGAAACTTATTTCTACAATAACCACTCTTTAATAGAGCCCATGTCTTCTTTTAGTCTTAAGGTTACCTTAAGAATCTCATTTGTACCTCAGAGGCATTAAAAAACAAACCAAAATAACACAACAACAATAAAAAAATCAAGTACATTGCCAAAATGACGTTAATGAGGGTGTAGCTACAAGGAAAGTAACACTTTGCTATCTCACAGAGACAGAGCTTACCTCCAACGCAGCCAGGCTGACATTCCCCATGTGGGCCATCACCCCATAGACACATCGCTGAGGGGAGGCAGCACGAGCAGCCCCCTCACTTCAGTCTCAAGACTTGTAACTCAAACTGGAGACAAAACAGAGTTCCTTCTGCCATCCCTCCTTCTCAGCCCACTCTTGGTGAGTTTACCTGAAAAATTTCAGGACACCTTTCCCCCTGCCTTTCAGTAGTTTACTTGTGAAGGCTGCTTGGTTTTAAACTAAATTCTTCCCACCTGAGGTGTGCTAATTGCTGCTGGAGTAACAATACTCAGCTGGTAGCTGGGTCCCTGATGCAATTTACCTGTGCAGTCAGGCGCTGAAATCAGACTTGCCGTGTTCCCCTTCCCACTAACAGCTGTAGAGCTGCATTTACATCACCTGTTCACAAAAACCTGAGCAGGGAAGTTTTCCTTCAAAAACACACAGGAATAAAAATTAATTCCTAATGGGACTGTATGGAGTGTGATGTAATTATATCAGGGATATAACCCAGTGTCTTTGCTGTCACTGTAGGACCGTAAGAAAAGTACCGAGATACTATCCAGTTTATTTTGTTTGTTTAAAAAGAGAGAGAGAAGAAAAGTAAATGAAACTTGTTTCATGTCTTAATAGCTGTCATCCTTCCCACTAAGAACTTGGTCCCTCCTCTAGAAATCATCCTTTACTAACTCTACAACAGGGTGGACAAATTCATCTTCTATGGTGCATAGAAGGGGTGCATACAATTGTTGGTGCACACAGAAATATCAGCTCGCTGGAAAGCTGGATGAACTGCTTTCACCTGTGCCATTCACACTCCACCCTCTCCAAATACACAAAAGTTTTATATGTAAAATATGTTTCCAATATAAACCACAAACCACTTTTATTCTGTGCACCAAAAAGAAAGGAATTTCGGAGATGTTTCTTGTACTCAGGAATGATTGTTAAAGCTTATTTTAAGTTGCATCCCTAGGGCAACCCTTAATTATCCAATATGCACTGGATAATGAGGTAAGGGTTGCAAGATTAATATTGTTCATATAAAAGTAAAGGAAAGCATCTAGATTCAACTACTTCATATCTATAGTGGCAAATGCAAAATTCATCCTGAAGACAGAAAGCAGACATCCTTCATATTAAAATACATTCAACTCTGATCTCTTTCCTTAGAGGGCACCTCATTCTGAGAAAAGTCTCATTGAAAGCATTGATACAAATTCCCAAGCTGAGGTACTACACAAGACATAATACAGCCTTTCCCCTTTCAGGCAGATGGAACTTTGCATAGTCACACATACCCAAAACTCTTGTCTTAAATAGCTACCTATATCCAGGTTCCTTCTTTGATTAAGAAAAAATAATGATTCTGCAGGCCAATTCTTGTCTGTATCAGCAAAATCAACTTACTCTTTTCCTTCACCCACTTCAGAAACACAGAAATAGCAAAATAATTCTTTACACTCATATGCAGTTTTAAAACAACACTGCAAATGTAGTGGCCAGCCAGCAAAGAGCAAAGCTGGCTATTAACATTTCAGATATTCTCCAAGCAATGCTATCATTTTGTTGCAACATATTCATGTCCATTTGAGCCTCTCTAAGATAAGCAATATATACTAAACACTTGAGCAGAATAAACACCTGTATACTACAAGAAGGAGATTAAAAAAAAAAAGCAAAGTACATTGCCTTCTCCAAAATATTTTTAACTCTACATGAGCTGTGATCAACGTAGAGTTTTAATTTTACATTTGCCAACAGTGACACCTGCTGGAAAGCACCATGCTCATATTTTCTGTATTTCCAGACTCGGGCCATAATATGACAGCTTAATTTATGCTGCTGTGATGTAATTCAGTCTGCAAGTATACATGCAGCGGAGGCACTTTTTATTATAAAGTTAAGTCTTTTTTGTATCAAAGGTTGGAGTATTCTGAGGAGCAGATGATGTTTTTAGTACTGTTTCAAATAAAAGCGATCAGAAAGAAGCTTATTTGAGAGTAGTTATTAGCTCAGTAGGCTTTGGGACTTGCAGCAGAACTGGGACTGCAACGATCTCTTGGTTCTTGCTTCTACTCAAATTATCCTCAAGTCATTCAAAATGAAATATTTCCTGCAGAAAGCTGGGACATGAGCTCAGTGCAAAAGTTCTCTAACTAGACATAATTATTTTGCTCAGCTACACTCATGTAAAAAGCAACCATCTGTATTAGCAAAAAAGCAGTTGTTTTGGCTTCTAATAGTTGGAGGCAACTGTGTAAATATTCTTGCAATTTTTTAAAGTAAAATAGATGATATGAAGAATATTCTCTCTACACTACTATTTATCCACTAAAGTAGTTAAGGTGTATTATCTTCTTTTCATACTGTTTTTAACACACAGAGTTTCACGCTACGTATGGATCTTATGCAAATGCTCTTTGATTTCAAATGAGACTTTGCATACTAAGGAGTCTATTTTCCCATCAACGCAGAAGAGATTTACGCACATAAGTCCCATTACCATTAATGGGACTCACCCACATAAATCCCCTGCACATTGATAGACCCTTAGGATTTACATTGAAATGGGTCCTTTAGAGCCATTACAATGTCAACCTTTTGCCAGGATTTTGCGTATTAACAATACTAAGCAATACGTGGAAATCTTAATGTGTAAAATCCTAGCAAAAGGCACAACATAGAATGATATGAACAGAGCAAAAAAATCTTACTCTTACGCTATTTAAAGATGATCTCTAATTATTCTTTACCTGTCCATATTCCTACTGGTTGTTTTTCATTATTAGCTGCCTTATTAAAAAATCCTGCCTTCTGTTTTACATGATTATCCTCTTTCCTTAGCAAGCACTACTCAAAATCTGCTCCAAAGCATCTTAAAAAAAAAATTAAAAATAATTGTTTTTATTTTCCAGCTGCACAACTTTCCTTCCATTAACTTTCCTTTTACATTGTTGCAATTGCTTGGCTTCTTTACCTTTTTTGTATGCAATGAAACATAATTCCCAAAATATGGCACAGTATCTCTTTATCCCTCGAAGGCTACAGGCAAGAAAAGTAAGGTCACCTACAATCTCACATGTGTTGAGAACAACCACATATCACCACACTAAGCTACGAAGCCACTAGAAAAGCAACATTTATCACCTGTGCTATCAGAAACGCTTGAAATCTTTTATACACATAAAGGCAGTTTGACACTTAACTCCTAATCTGGTGCCTAATTTTCCATAGATTCACATGAGTGCTTTGGTGTCTAAACAGAAATTAGAAATTAAAATACTACTACAGAACTTGGTCTACTAGTAACTTAACTGCTGAGCAATCTCTGTAACAAGCAGCTCACACAGCTGTCTGCCCATCTCTCATTCATTGCCACTGTGACATGATCAAGAAACAGGAGGTACACTTGATGAACACAAATTTTTATTCCACTTGAAAGCAGTCTTATTTTTTATTATTTATTGTTTTTAATATGTTATATATAGAGAGAGTTGGATTACATTGCTAACACTGTACAATTCAGCAGTCACTTAAAGCATAATTGCTAAGAATTGTTAAGTGACAGACACCAAGGAGATTGGCCATAAATGTGTCTGAAGAGAATGAAACTTCATCACTTATATCCTGAAAGTCTCTCCTCAAGTACTAAACAAAAACTCCAATCTGCAGTTATGCAAAACTTAACATCCAGCTATCAGGCTGCCACTGCTGTAGGAAATGTCCAGTCCAATAGTATGAGGGAAATGGTGCTACAAAATATAACTATTCTATATTAAAGAAGTAAACAATTCTTATTTTACAGCGGAGATGTACAGGACAAGAAGCGTGCTCCGGGTGACCAGCAGCATTTCCAGCACATGGTATCAGCCACTGCTTCCAGATACTAACGGATACATCACTGCTGCAAAGCAATAAACATCCAAAAAACTCCTGCCACTATCTCACAAAGAAAATTGTTTTACACTGTAGATGTAGGATCTGTATTCAGTAGAACACAAACATTAAAAAAAAAAAAAAAAAGGAAAAAGGGAGAGAGCACACAAGAGAGAACACACAAAATACCGGATAAGTAACCATGGTGATTCTTGATCTCACATACACGACAGACTATCTACATTTTATGTGACCTTATTCTACTCCACAGATGAATTAAGACGCCACTGACTTCAGAATCAGTACTATGATATGTCATGATTCTTACCAGATCAGGCTATTAGGAGCAAACCTACAAAGTTAATTATTTATTTAGGACAATGAGAGTTAAGCATGTAAATATTTTTATTAATTTTAGTCCTAGTGAACAAAACCAAACAACAACAACAACAAAACCCAACAACAAACACCAAATAAAATGAACCACAACCAACTACTATGGTCCAGATCCACAAAAGAACCAAATCTGAGAGGCATTGCATGTAATTTAGTAGCCAGACAACTAAAATCTGCAGAAGAATTGCCAGCATTTTTCCCCCAAGCCTGGCAATCATCCCTTATTCCTCGCAAACAAAATCAGGGGAGGAGATATTTTCTTACTCTACAGTAGGCCTAATAAGGATCCTGCCTGAGTAACTTTGTGGTTAAATCTCCAAGCAGTCCAGTCCAATGGCACGTTCCGAGTGAGTACCTACAGGTCAGTGTCTGGGTGTTGTGATGGTGCTTGAGAGACCCTCCTCCCCTTTCATTTTAAGGGAAAACACAAGATGGTGCTAGAGGTGGTGATGCTCCTTTTAACACAGTATCTCATCCACTAGAGCACTGTCATTACAGATTTTGTAAAAGTAGTCATCATATATCCCAGATGAAGGGCCTATAATCACGTGGTAATATCCTATCTGGCACTACAACCCTTTTAAATTTCACATGCCCCTTTTGCAAACATCTTGTGATTCAGCAAAGGGGATCATTGTTCCATAGCCAGGGGAAAGCCCTGACCTGCAAGAAGGTAGGTCAGGTACTGAACCTTACATGGGAGTTTACTTACTGACTGTAAGTGGCATGAGAGTTAGACTTAGATGAATGAACCAGCTGGAAAACAGTTCTTCCACAAAGACATTACCTTAAAAGTTCTGCTGAATGCTAATGTAGGACAGGACAGAACTGACTTCCAGGACTTGACTCAGTTATTCTATATTGCAGCTCAAAAAGCCCACAAAGTTAAAAACCTCAACTAAACCAAAAATCCAGGTTATAATGGGTTATTCTTGCTTTTGTCAAGCAGCTATGCTTCTATAAGAAAAATGCATAATTAACATGGTCCAGCTATTCTGAGTTAACTGAGCTCTGCACAAACTCCTACAGACCTGCACTTGCAGGCTGTTTGGGTTTTGGAGTTCAAAAACCATTCCATGTTTACCAATAAGGTCTGTCCATCTTCCTGCCCAGCAACAGCCTGATTTCTCCCCTTCCCAATTACCCATCTTCACCCAGCCATCAGAACTATGTAGTTTTTCCCATAGTCATATTTGTCCCTCCTGGAGCTGCATGGAAGCTGCAGCTTCAGCCCTCAAGCTTCTTCTTCCTCCTCTTGATACTCAATTGAGCAAAGGGAGAGAGAAAAGACAGAAAGGACAGAGACCAGCTTAGAGCTGAAGAAGGTAGCAGTGAATGTGAGCTACTAGATTAGATTTTTTTTCTCCTCTCTCCTTCCTTTCTTTGCCAATGGATTCAATTACTGCCTCCTTATGGGAAAGTATCTGAGGCTTGCCAACAGGCCTGAATGGCTGCTATACTCAGGGAAGTAGCCACCAAAAGCAGACCTTTAATTAATCAGGGATAAAGTGTGTATCCCTCTTACAGGGCTGAAATCTCAGGTTTCTCTCAGCTTGCTCCAACCTCAGTTAAAATGAGATTAACGAGAAGAATTTGAGTTAGTAAAACAGGTCCTAGTGGTCAAAATGACATTGCTCAGGTTAAGTTGTTCTTGCTCGAGATAGAATCCCCTGTAATCAGCTACTTCTGTAACCACCTTCGTTGATCTCCACTATGTACCAGCAGTAACATATGTCTCTTTGATGGTTTATTTTTGTATTTTTTTTGACACAAAGCAACCTTGCTGTGATGACATAGCCACTATATTTAGTTCCTGCTCTGTACTAAAGTATAACACTCAGCTAAAAGTTTTTCCCTCTCTCTCATTGTATAGTCTATATATAAAACTTAAAATACAGTTTCTTGCCAAAAGGCAGGAGGTGGTGATATTTCTGTAGCTATAGATAGTAGTTACCAAGTACTCAAAATTACACTTGTATTAAAGAAAAAGACAGATTACTACCGCACGGTGAACTTCTACGTCTTCTGTGTCATCTTCTTAATTTTACTAGTCAAAATACATTTTTAGCTATTGTTCCTCAACAAAAAAAAAAGTGTATTACTAATGCTAAGGTTGTGACAAGAAGTGACAGAAACCAGGAAAATTCAAAGTTAAGGCTGACACTATATCCTTTACTCACACCGCTGGTTTAAGACAAGACAATGGCTGTCTACATTTTGGAATTCTCAGGCTTTGTTAAACATATATCATAACATCCACATTAATTTAAAGAAATAACAACAACAAAACATATCTCCTTTCCTTNTGACAGCATCTCTCATGCAAAGTGATGTAAACCCATCATCGGCAAAGAGAACGCTGATACTTCAGCCATTGAAAAGAATGGCATTGGGACATGGAGCCTCACGGGGCACCTATATAGAGCTCCACAACCTACTGTCACCAAGGACCTTCTACTACCTCACAGGAAGCCTGAGATGGTCCCTGAACGACTGGATCAGAATTTCATATTAGGAGATTACAATTTAATTCACTACTCTTCTCAGAAGTTTGTGATAGCCTAAGAAGAAAATGGTTTCTATGTCCCAGGACCTCACCATAAAATGAGAAGGCAGGGCACTGCAAGTACATATAAATACTGACATGCCCAGATAAGACAGTGTGGGTAACTAGAAAGTAACCAACATAGCTAGAATAAAATGCCTAAATGTGGAAGAGTAGTAGCCAGTTTTATACCCTCTTGTATCAAAAACCTTGATACAACCCTCTTATGCATAGTGTTTAAGTAATTTTAAAAGTATTAATTTATCATAAAAATACTAAAAGACTATCAGGGAACAATAAACAGATTAAGTGAGTTTTCCGTGGCTATTAAGATGTCTTTGTTGCAAATCAAAAGAAAGTGAAGTAATTTCTCCATTCTTTGGCCTTCTCACATGAAGACTGCAGTTGCTAAGAACACAAGCACATAAAAATGAAATGATTCAAGATTTTTATGAAGGTCTTTGGATCATATTTCAAATTTGATTAAAAGTCAGTCAATTACAGGAATCACCTAATGAAATCACACACAGGAAGAGCTGATGGAATCAAAGTTGTCTAACAGTGTAATAATTCCCTTCACAAGCAATCCAGCACACAGAGCAAATATTTTGCTACCTGTGGTTATTATGTATGTATAAGATGCATAACAGACTGTAAGTTTGGAATCCATCAATGCATTTTACTGCATTAATATCTCCCAACTTTTACACAATATCCCCCTTTAAAATTACTATATCTAGCTCTTTATTTTAATGCTATGATGTGACAGATCTTAAGGAATCTGTTCCAACCCAGTAACTCCTACTTTCACTCCCACCCAAACATTCAATCTCTGTTTTACAGATACTTTTCATTTCACAACTTCTCATTTTCCTTTATCTCTAGCAGGCTGAATTTACACGACAAGCTCGTGAAAGCAAGAAAAAAAAAAAAAGATGCTGCTTGTTCTGTTTAAATCACATACATTTTAACTTAATTCTCTGCTACAAATCCATTCAGGGTTTACACTGATTTGACAATTTCCTTCATNTAAAAGTTTTTCCCTCTCTCTCATTGTATAGTCTATATATAAAACTTAAAATACAGTTTCTTGCCAAAAGGCAGGAGGTGGTGATATTTCTGTAGCTATAGATAGTAGTTACCAAGTACTCAAAATTACACTTGTATTAAAGAAAAAGACAGATTACTACCGCACGGTGAACTTCTACGTCTTCTGTGTCATCTTCTTAATTTTACTAGTCAAAATACATTTTTAGCTATTGTTCCTCAACAAAAAAAAAAGTGTATTACTAATGCTAAGGTTGTGACAAGAAGTGACAGAAACCAGGAAAATTCAAAGTTAAGGCTGACACTATATCCTTTACTCACACCGCTGGTTTAAGACAAGACAATGGCTGTCTACATTTTGGAATTCTCAGGCTTTGTTAAACATATATCATAACATCCACATTAATTTAAAGAAATAACAACAACAAAACATATCTCCTTTCCTTAAAAAAAAAAAGGGTTTAAAAAATGCATTTGTTCCTTGATACAATTTTTAAAACATTAAGGGAATGGAAGAACAAGGGATAGGCACAGCTGTAAAATTCTGATACACTTTTGGATACATATTGCACCATCTTATACTGGATGTAGTTCTGCACTGCAGAAGATCCAGGCTTCATGGTTCTTCCCAGTTCCTTACTCCTCTGTAACATATAACAAACAGGACCTCCCATCTTCAACTTGTATCTTTCTTAGAATCACAGAGTAGTTTGGGTTGGAAGGGACCTTAAAGATCATCTGGTTCCA
>VWZY01007367.1:484681-506596 GCA_013399075.1 Chloroceryle aenea | reverse complement strand
ACATAAAAATGAAATGATTCAAGATTTTTATGAAGGTCTTTGGATCATATTTCAAATTTGATTAAAAGTCAGTCAATTACAGGAATCACCTAATGAAATCACACACAGGAAGAGCTGATGGAATCAAAGTTGTCTAACAGTGTAATAATTCCCTTCACAAGCAATCCAGCACACAGAGCAAATATTTTGCTACCTGTGGTTATTATGTATGTATAAGATGCATAACAGACTGTAAGTTTGGAATCCATCAATGCATTTTACTGCATTAATATCTCCCAACTTTTACACAATATCCCCCTTTAAAATTACTATATCTAGCTCTTTATTTTAATGCTATGATGTGACAGATCTTAAGGAATCTGTTCCAACCCAGTAACTCCTACTTTCACTCCCACCCAAACATTCAATCTCTGTTTTACAGATACTTTTCATTTCACAACTTCTCATTTTCCTTTATCTCTAGCAGGCTGAATTTACACGACAAGCTCGTGAAAGCAAGAAAAAAAAAAAAAAAAGATGCTGCTTGTTCTGTTTAAATCACATACATTTTAACTTAATTCTCTGCTACAAATCCATTCAGGGTTTACACTGATTTGACAATTTCCTTCATCGAGTTTTGTATGCTACCAATCCCCTCATATTTTCATATTTTTCTTGCATATGCAGTTTATGCTTTTTCCATAAACAGAGTCAAAAATACTCGACTGAAAAAAAACACTCAAAAGAACATTAATTTTGGGAAGAATTTCAGCACAAAAATGTTATAAAATATATTGAAAACTAAAATGAGAGCTCAGCCACTCGCCACATACATTTCACAGGGGAAAAAAATCCAGATTACAAATTCAGTTTCTATCAATTGTTTTCATTTTACTCTGCTCTTAAATACCACAACATTTTCCGTGTATTATGTAGTCAGTAAATAGCATACCTGTTCTACAAAATAGTTTCCACATTTCCCTCTAGTCCATATTTGCTCCCCACCCATTTGATGCTTCTAATTGACCTGCAGTGTTACCAGAATGCATAAGAGAAGTCACACCTACCTGTTAGGCCTGACGGACACCAGAAAGGCTGCACTGCAAAGCTTCGATGAGAGAAGCCTCAGGGAGATGTTTAAGCAGAGGAAATAGGAGGTATTAGAGCACAATAGCTGATAGAACAGACAGAGCTCTCAAAGGATTTGCTCCCTCAAACTGTAAAAGAGCATTTTTTGCACAAGGATATTTATGTTTTCTATGTGCATAAATCAATCAAATTTAATTACATACATGTTTCTAACTCAAAAGATGCCATCAATACACTGTCAGATCTATCAACAATGCAATAATGATGGAATTTAGTCTAATGCTCTTAGTCCAGTTCTATTACTTTTTATTTTTGAAATAAAGAATGATAAGAATACCTAAGAGGTATCTTGCTAAACACAAAATAGGCAGTGATGACCTCAACCACTTCACACAGTAAACATAAATTGTAGATGTGGCCAAATATTTCAAGAGCTCTTCACACAGAGGTACCACCTCCCACTAGATGCAAAAGTATTTTACTGACAGTACCAGTCTGCCAGGTTAGGTTAGGAAAATAGTGCCACGTTATAATTAGCACATTTCCACAACACACAGAAGGCTTACGGGAGACCAATAAAAAGTTTTTATTCTGTTATTGCCTGTAAAATTATCCTTCCTTGATCTGCAAAACTGAAAAAGCATAACATCAATGCTAAATATGACTTTTGAAGTTAAGGTTGCCAGTCAGACATTATTTTCCTGGTACAATTATTTTTATACACATATACAAGGCTAACATAAAATATTACTCTGCTTTCATGGATAAGAAGGCACTGAAGCACCCAGAAACTTGATGATTTCAATCAAATTCCTCACAGTAATATTTACATACAGTTTATTGCAAACAGGAATCCAAGAGGCAGTAACGTGCACACGGCTGTAAACGGAACATGCATGGCATCCTATGATCTAGGAACTAGTTGTGGGGGGTTTTGTCTATAAAGGCTTATCTGTCACAGGAACATAATGAAAGGACTTTACACCATCAGGGGCTGTGCTTGCCTTTTACTTTAACAGATATTCTTTTTCTCAGGCTCAAAAAAAAAAAACATTTTACATAATTAGCCAAAAATAACTGAATGCTGTTGTCTGTAAAATTCAGCTATAGCTATCCAAGCATTAATGCAGTGGTTTAGCACCCAGTCCACTATCCTTCACACAGAGAAGTTCCACTTTCTTATGTATGTTTAAGCAGTTTGCTGGCCTGAGAGGCTACTGGAGCTCCATAAAGCTACTGCCATTCCAACAGTTTACTTGCTGCCTCTCTAAGTGACTGGCTCCTGTCACACACTGCTAAAAAACTACAGCTACATGTCATATACATCACATAAAACTCATGACATTTTTGACCAGAAACAGATACTGCAATCTACCACAGACTCTCCTTGTGACAGCAAGGGAGGGACACAATAAAGCAACAGCATTTGGAATGTTTTGGCACATAACTTGCTCCCACCCAAAACTAACCATTGCTCAACTCAGGATAATTGATTCAACCCACTTGCTCTAATATACCACCTGTACAGAGACTGACCACAACAAAACTATTTCAAATGGAGTTCTACAGTTAAAAATCAGAAATACCACATTAAGGGCTACAAGCACTCAATGCTGAAAAGGACATCCCTCAGTATTAATGTTATGTCAATCAATGTGCAGCTTCCACTTTCTGAATCAGATGAGACCACAGTGGAAGTCTCTCAGGTAAAAGGCAGGCTAGCTGTATGAAAGCAAGGAGCCTTGCAGCAAACACGACTCTTACCTTTGAACCCTATTACAGATCAAGTTTTTTTCAGTGTAATTACTAGACAGACCCCTTTCTCTTGTAGTTCTGCCCTCACCCGCCAGCTTCCAAAGTCTGACAAATTGTCAGGAGAGGATCGAACCAGCTCATTTCATGTTGCTCTTCATATGGTATTACAGTCTCTGAAGAAGTTGCAGCCCCAAATATACCTGTGTCTCCTGGATCTGCTTTAGTAACCAGGAAAATCAAAAGACTACAACTTAGTTAGTCTTACAAGTTAGTCCCAGTTGTGCTACAGATTTTATGATCTTTGAATAAAAACCAAAATAATAGATAAATAACAAATAGCTAATTTTTAAAAAGTCTTCCTTATCAAAAATAAAAACCAAACCAAAATGCACACACAAAAAAACCCCAACTACAAAATAGCATTGGATATATGGATTTTTTTTTTTTTAATTGGATGAGGGAGGAGAGAAAAAATATTAAACCAGACACTGATATTGTGAGTGATGGCCACATTATAAGCACATACACTCTGCAATGAATTCCAACACTGTCCTTCAGAGGTTTTGTTCCACTCAAAACAAAAGTGTAAACCTGGCAGAAAGTATTTTAAAGCAGTATTATCCAGACACCATAACTTGACTGGATAGCAATGTATCCTACAAGAAATTTGCAAATAGAAAAGGCATTTTTAAAGACTAGTTTGATGAAAACTTTATCTCAAGTCCTGAGCATTCATAGTCACTGGGTGGACTACAATGGGTTCCATGTAGTAATTTATCAGACTATTTTATCTTCTAACAGTTTTGTATGTAAGCCCAGTCTATAAAAACATCTGTTTCCGTATTATCTTCTACTTAATACAAAGCGTTTGCTATCCACAGTAAAATCTGGCTAAATGGAAAGTCCAGGTAAGTGCTCAAAACAACAGAAGTAATTTCCTGAGATGTTTTACAGGTCTTCTCTGAATCCAGAGAAGGAATGAGACGTTTAAATAAACAAACAAAACAAAACAAATACAAAACCCATAAACAAACAAAACAACAAAAACAGAAAAAAAACAAACAAAACCAACCAACAAACAAAAACACAAACCAAACCAAACAAAAATCAAACAGCAGAAACCCACACAGAAACTCCAAACACAACCCATTTTATCATACAGTTCATGCTGAAACGCAAATTTTATCTGCATTATGTGCTTGACTACAGCAAACTCATGGTGCATCAGGAATGCCACAAGTACAACAGTTCTAAGTGAAGATGATAGCACTCTATATTTGTATTTTGATGCATTGATACTACTGCTCCATGCATGACAACCACTGTGCTCACTGGAAGCCAGACCTGAAATTTGAAGAATTCTGGAAGCATCCTAAGATGTTTGGGGATGGGCTTCATGCAACAAAAAAGAACACTCTGCATGTTACTCTACTTTTCAAATTAAGATCAACAACATCACAAGGGCCCCAGCCCTGCAACCTGATGTCACTGAGCATTGGCCCCAGGAAAAATATGAAACATGCGATTGTCCAGCACTACTGCCAACATACTCTGTTTTGCTCATAAGCACCCAAGCTCAAAGTCTCACTTCATTAGTATTTCATAAAAGCACCTCACATCTCTTTTAATAAGATTACACTGAATTAGGGTGATGTGTGTGAACACATACATCAGATTCCAGTCAATACAGCAATCAGCCCTGGGACAATCAATCAGGTGGTTAGGACCTTGAGGAGAAGGCCTGGGCCCAGGGACACCCAAGTGTTCATGTGCTTTCCTTATCTCAACACCAGCCACCACTCTTTGGATTTCTCTTATCTCTTCTTTAACACTCTATACTCACTCCAATTCCCATATCTTTCTGTAGCATTTCTCTCTTTTTGTTTTCCTCTAAGGGACTCTTTCCAGTTGTGAGGCTGTCTAGTTCTGCATTTTCTTACGATCTTTATGAGAACCCAGTTACACCATAAGCTGTTACATATATTCACTAAAGCTGAGTATGCTTTTAGTGGTCAGTGACTGAAAAAAAAATTATTGGAAGGAAAAGTGTTTCTTGCAGGCAGTGCAGAACCCTAGAGGGCACATGAGACTCAGGAATTATCATCCTTTGTCCCCACTTATTACTGTTTAAGACATTAAAAAAAGAAAGCCACTGAAAAGTCCATTGAAAATCTTTTCCCAATCCAACTCAGTGTGACTAAACACCCAAGCCATCTGATTTAACACCCTAAACTTAGGCATTGGAATTATCAACATACTCAGCAGTCACCTCCACATATACAGCCACAGATAGAGCAGCTCACTCATGGTGTTGCTAACCTGTCACTGGATGCATTTCCTGCTGCAGTCTGCTGCAATGAATTATGCTGTCTACCAGAGAAAATACTTTTTAACTTATTTGATATAACTTGATTTTCCCATTTTATTGTTTTATTACTATAATATCATCTCAAAGATTCAAATCAGAGACTACAGTAATTATGCATACAAATGAAGTACACGATTATACATATTCTCTAAAAAAGGAGTAGTCATTTGTTGCTGTGAGTCTCTCTTGTGACAAAGTCTTCTGAACAGGTGACTAAAATGTTGGAGGACATTTATTTAAAAAGACACTGCAAGTAATTTATTCTACTAATTCTTCATACTCTTAATGCAAAATGTGCTTGAGCTTGAAAGGTTCAAGCACAAGACTTGGCAACTTGAAATAGGGTACAGCTGGATGTACTCCTGTAAGACCCAATCCATGTTTAAAAACCTTCCAGTGGTTTACAAACATTCTGCCACAAATGGAGCACTGTCCCTGAGGGCAACTCAATCCAGGGAAAAGTTCAGAGCGTATCCATTAATACACATAAATAGTAAAGGGCAAAGTCAGTACTACATTTTAACACACTCATCCCAATTCATTTGTCCTCCTTACAAGAACTTATCCTTAAAAACTGTGGAAGAATTTGTAAGAGGGAAAAGACTGCACAGAGATAAAAATCCCTGTTCTCTACACATCCCATATAATTCTTAGTATTTATTTGTATTTTAACAGATCCCAAAGTTTTCAAGTAAACTGATGCTGCACTGTGCTAGGAACAGTACATAGTAAGGCAACAAGCCTTGTTAGCATGCTAAGACTATGATGGATGCTATCTCGCTTTGTTATTGCTTCATTTGTTAAATAACCAATTAAAACCTATTAGGTTTGACAAAGTCTGTAATCTTAAAGTTTAAGAAAGTATAAAGGAGGAAGGATACAGAACTAGAGAAAGCTTATTATTAAGTTTCTTATTTTTAAAAGAGGGGTGGGGAAGAAGACAATCATTTAACCAAAATATGCAGCATATGCTACTGGTTGGTATGCATGCCCTTGAAAGCACAGATTCTTACGTTATCTGAATGACACAGCCCAAGCCAAGTCAACTACTTGTGTCTTTGTTTCCATAATCAGCCCTAGAACAGTTCCCCATAAGGCACTGTATACTGTGTTTCTCAGGGTAGAAAGTCTGTTATTCTGATAAACATTTCAAAAACTAAAGCTACTAATATCACAAATTTCTTCATGAGTTCTAAATATAAGAAAACTAAAATATGCAGCAGTGAGTGTTCCAGAAAAAGTTTTTTGGAAATTTTCCATGTTTGCTGTTTTATAAGTCAGTCATTAGGAGGCAGCAAATGGCTCAAAACCATGTGAGAAAACAAATACTGTAGGAAATTGAAAGTGAATAGGATAGTAGGAACTAGAAGTGGGAAATTAATACAGATACAAAAGTGACTTCTTGACATTCTCCAACTCGATCAGATGTTAGGTTGCATCAAAGAAAATACTTTGGAAGCTAATTGCTAAATAATTTGGGATCTCATTAATGGAAACCACACTCAAATTCATACAGCTGACTTCAGATTTTTGGTACTATTAAAAAGCAAAAGACTTATCTTAGCCTGTTTTACTATAAGTATGCATTCTAAGTGGATATCATGACATGATACATACATATGCATAAGGAATACAAAATAAATCATGTCTCATACCATTTAATCTAAACCAAACAGCTTATAACTGAAAGATCACAGTTCTGAATTATTTCCATGATTTCTCTTTGCAAAGTATAATTTAAAAGTCAACGTGGTTTTACCGGTGCTTCATTAACAACAATAATGAGATCTTAGCCAGTAACATTCATACCTCTCTACTCTTCCTACCAGAATACAGCATAAGCCAAGCTAAAAACATGATAAACTCCCCTAAAAAATAAACCTACACCCCAGAATTTCTACTACAAGTGCCTACATTTCTGTAAAATTGCCAGTAATATTTTATGTTGTGCAACCAGGAAGCTGTTTTTCAAATGAATTTATATCCTGAATCAAAACACAAGTGGAAAAGGAGAAACATTTTGCATTCTAGCAAGTCTGTAAATACAGAGATTAAAATACAGGCTCGGTTTGCTCACACCTTTCAACAGGACATGTAAATTAGTGTTTATTTCAGAAGCTATATTATCTTCTAATACAGAACAATGCACTTATCTGTATCTGACTAAACAGTTAGGGTAACAGAGATAAGAAGAGTTAAACCACGTCAGTATTTCACATTAATAGATTCATACAGCTGTACAACATTCTTACAGAACAGAATTTGCAATTAATGAAACATTTTCAGATTTGCCACATTAATAATGAAATGCGAATAGAAAAACAAGGCATAAACTTACAATTTGTTAGCTGTCCACACTGTCCTTTGGTCCGAGTCAATTGGAAATAATTACCACTAGGAAATCTGGTAAGCAGAAATACAATAAAAATAAATATTAGCATGCCCAAAAGAATCAACTCAGCTCTCCTGCAAGTATTTTTCCCCATAATACTTCACAGGCAAGGTTAAAAAAAAAAAAAAAGAAAAAGAACCAAAAAAGGCAAAGTTGAAAAAATATATATACACAGTTAAAACATAGTCCAGCAGTGTTCAAGGATCCTTGCCTCTCAAACTTTAAAGCAGCACAGACAAATGTTGAGATGCCTATAATAGAACAAAAATCCAAGTTCTCAATCACTAGTTACGCAGTATGTGTTAGTAAGGAAGACAATTTCCAAAATAATGATTAATGTATTATCCAGATTTTTTCCCCTCTCTCTCTCTTTTCCCCTTCCCATTCAGGTTTTTCTTCTTATAAAATGCACATAGGTTTTTTCTTCCCTGTACCCTGACTCAGGCCTGGCTTTGAAATGCATTTCAATCTCTCAACACAGACTGCTTTCACTGCATTTAGAGTCCCACCAAGGCCCAGCTTTAAAAGCTACTGATTCTTTTTTTCTTTAGCCTTCCTCACAAAGGAAGGGTATTTTGTAAATTACCAGCTCGTTCAGATCAACAAAAGGTACTTTCATAGAAAGCCCCATTTGATTTTGCTCAAATTTGATTACAAGGATGGAGAAAAGGAAAGGAAGTCAAAAAGAAAAACCCCAGATGGCTTTTTCATTCATCTCAGTGAATGAGCTTTATCTGTGCCTTTTGAAACTGTAGCAGTGGAAAAGCATTTCTGTTGGCTTAAAAAACTTGACAAAAATTATTGGTTTGCCATTTCTCATGTAACTGCCATTGGGAACTGGATGAAAAGACTTTTTCATGGGATCGCCTGCTTGGATCAAAATAATGGAGATTAGGTATTTCATTATAAATTACAGTGGGAGATAGAGCAGGCTGTCATATTAATAGCAACCTGCTCATGGCCTTCAATGGTAGCTATTCTCCTAGACAAAGGACCAAGGGGGTTGTCTATTGAACTTGTACTTTAGGCCTGATCAATTTTCTATCATCAAGGCAAAAGGTGAGGTGACTAACAAAAGAATTCACACATGACTGACCTCATAAGCCTATAGATAAAACAGCTTAAAGAAACAAAACACATCCTGAAATTATGGGTGATAAACTGTATAAAGGAAAAAGAAAAGGAGAAATGATAGAAAAAGAGAAAGAAAGAGCATGTGGTCTATAATTCTCCCTCCCTTCTTAGGTGAATGGACATATTAAAAGCTACTTGTTTTCAGCTGCAGATAATTGCAGCCTTTGCTTTGCCATGTTCTGCCTTAAATCCTTCCGTGTACTTTTTCCTCCAACACTGTTCCAGTAATTTCATTCAAGAGTAACCACAGTACTGAGTTTAATATAGAACTTCCAAGAGCTGTAGCCACACACAGAAAGGATTACACAGAACATCATAGGCAGAAAGGTGTCACACAGTCATTACATTTATAATCAAATTACAGGAACAGCTATGAGCCTTTGGGTCGATCTGCTTTTGTACAAAACCTTGCTAATTAAGTGAAAGTTGGACAACTGAGTTACATACCAAGAACATCCCCCAGAACCTGAAAGTCCCGACATGTTTTTCTTTCACTAAGAGGGCATGTAATTTTACACAGTGTGCCAAACAGCATCTGAAATGCCCATAACATGTTTAGGAACCCTTATAAGTATATTATCTGCATTTCTTCTCCTGCTTCCTAGGAGATGAAGGCTCTTCTCCAGCATTAGCATTCAGCTTTGCCAATCAGCAGAGGGTGAAATCTTCACTATCCCGAAGCCAAACATATAGGAACAAGATGTTAACTGATCTCTGTCAAGACCAAAATTTCCTCCAGTTCTCTGTACAGATAAAAGCCTCAATTATCAGAATGCTTTTATACAAAGAACTATGGTTCCTAATACAACTTAACCCTGTAGAAATATCCCATAAGATGTTAAAGTGTTCATATCCCCTCTCATGACATTTGCATAACTAAGGCAAAATTGTAGAAGGATGCAAATATTTGTATTTGAAGGGCAAAACACTAGCTAAAGCAGCTAAGAATCTCTCTTACACACAGTTAACAGCAGCTCACGCGTAAATGGTACCCAGCAGTCTACTTTCATCAGATCAGGGAGAGGACAGTAGTCCGGAATTTGGTTTCAAGTCCTAGCTACACAGCCACCAAGAAGTCACCATGTGCCAAGTTTTCTGAAATATTTAGGAATCTCTACTTCCAGCCCTACCAGGACAGTGATACTGCAGTTTCAGAAATGAAGCTAGCCACTAATTCATGTGCCTTTGCCACAGATCAGAGATCCACCCCACCTGTCTGTATGACAATACTCGTTGTAAAGACACTGAAATAATCTAGGCTAAAAATTAATGTCTTTCAGTGAGGTAAGATCCAGAAACAGCTGGACAGAACACATGGGAGGCTACAAACTGGTGCAGGAGAGGAACTTCTGAACCTCAACTGCATTATAGAAGCCAAAAGATTCTGGGATTACAGACCAAGTCCTAATGAAATCAAATGTACATTCACGATTACAGAGAAATGAAGTAACTCATTGTAAGCTCATTTCTGGAAGTACAGACAAGATGGAGACAGGCAAAAAACCCAACATTATGCATTTGGGTTGGCAGTCAACACAAAAAACAATTAGGATCACTGCCACAGCACAGAGATACATGACATTATATTTGAAATTAGTCAAAGCCACAGTGGTAATAGTATCTTTCAATTATCCCAGAGATGCACTGATGATTACCAAATGATTAGCAATTAATCCCAACTTTGCATCCTCTATGAGGGGCTCTTACTGAGTAGTTACAGAAGAAAGAGCTCTTATAATAATTGTAGATAGCTCTCTGAATGTATTGGGTCTGTGGTCAGCAAGAAAGGCAAATTGAATATTAAGAGGTATTTGAAAAAAAAAAATTAGCCTGAGCAGAAAATAAATTTTGTTACAGCATCGATACAGTTTGAATATCCCCTATTAAATGTCACGAGCAAGGCAACATAACAAAAAAGACAGGTAGGTGCAACAACACGCTTCAGAATTGCATGGACTGCCATTAAGACATAGATATGACCCACAGAACACACCTTCCAGAAGACACATGTAATAAGTAATCCTGTAATGCACACTGCAAAAATAATCAAAAACCAACAACAGGAGGTTTTTCTCTGTTTTGCTTTGCTTATTTAAGGAGGACTCCATTCACACCTCCACATTATAATGCTGTGGTAAACTGTAAAGATCCACACCTTTACCTTCCACTTCCTATCTTCGCAGACCTGCCTATAAAGAGGCATTACTGTATCCGCCCATGCCACTGCTGCTTATGTTGCTCTCAGAAGCAGGTAGGAACAGGAACCAACCCCAAATCCAGTTCTGTCATTCAAACAACAGTATTATTTGTCTAAAAGTACTGTCTAAAAGGCTGTATTTCCCACTCTGGACTTCTCCGTAACTAAAGTATTGCTACCCAACCAGTTATTCTTTGTTAAAGGGCTATTTTGACACTACAAGTTTGGATACTGCTGAACACCTGCTTCTGGGTAAAAGAACCAGTAACTGGCACAAGGAGACAGATTTAGTAATATTTGAGATGACTTTTTGACTGCAAACTTTTTTTTTTTTTTCCCTAAGCTTTACAAGACACTTTTTACAGTGAAGGAAGACAGTAACAATAATAATTCTTAGCCCAGCTTATGAACAAAGTGGTAAATAAGCATATGTAGTAAAACTATTCATAAAGTTAATTATTTTAACTAGATAAGTGATGCTACATGCCTGTATATTTCTCTCAAACTTTTTAAACACATTGGGATAGAATTTTCTCAGAAAAAAAACAACCAAACCTCCAGCATTTGATAATTTCCCTCTTCTAGTGTTGTAGAAGGTTCATCATAATCTTTAATTGTACTAGGCAGGAAGGGAGCTAATATGCGTAAAGAGTCTGTCACATATCATTAACATTTTAAATCACTGGGGTAACTCAAGCAGTACTAATAGCATGTGACGAAGCAATGCTATAGGTCAGAGAAAGTGAAAACATCAGCTTCCTTGTTTTGTGGCTTCTAGCCACAAAACTATAAATGCCTGCTAAGTTATTGCAGGTAGAGCAGATAAATTCATGACCTAAGACAACCAGAGAGCGCTCTCCCAATAACTTGCTCACATTAGTACAATTAAAGATTTTTTATGTAAGTGATTTAATTCATTTTGATTGCTGCACTGTGGCACATAACATGACTTGCTGGGAAGCCATTCCCAGAGTACTTGAGATTGTCAAGTCAGTGCACTGAATTCCACCAGCCACCTAAGGGAAGGTAGTGCAAGTCAAGGAGCGCAAGCGCAGTTCATTCAGGCTAAGCACGAAACTGTACTGAGCAAAAGGCTTCCTCCTCCACACTCACCCCTGACCTACCTCTTTGCTCTTTTTTAAATTTCCTGGTCTTATTTCCAGGTCTTTTCTCCTTCTTACACTCCACTGCATTGCCTCCACTTTCCTGACTGAATTTTTTGAAACCACTGTAAATAGGGAACACGTGGTTCAGGAACTATAAGGAACACCTCATGTAGATGCTTCCTGAAAAACATTCCATTCTAAAAGGGAATTTTTCCTTATCTCACAGATTAAAATAAACCAAATCCTGCCCAATCTGGGTACTCAATAATTTCAAATTAAAATTCTTTAAAAAAGATTAATCAAAGATGTGGATGAAAAAACCCCACATTTATTCTACTTGGAAAATATGGTGCATTACTAGCAACCTGTAAGTTAGTGAAAGGCAACAGTCCTGGACACTTTAGGACAAGGTACTTTTTTATGTTTGTCTTGGTTTCAGGAATTGAGAGGTGCTTTTATTTAGGCACTTATAAACAAAGTCACTTATGCAAATACTACATGAGAAAGTCTTACCAATATTCATAACTTCCTTGCATTTTTTTCACTGATGTATCACTAGACATATATATATAATATGGTGACTTTTTAACTCAGAAATGCAGTATAAGAAATGAGGAGATCCACAAGTAGAACTGATGAAATTACCCAAATTGCAAACTGAACAGTTCACTAGTTTAGCATTTGAATTTACAGATAACCACAAAAAGGAAATCATCTAAGACAAGAGCAGATAAAAATAATGCATGTTAAAATGTAACATTTTAACTTAGAGAACTGACAGACAGGGTTGACTAAAACAGATATATGGAAAAAAAAATCAATAAAAAGACATATTTTTTAAAAACAAAACATCAAATAAAGAATAAAAGGAGATGTTGATTGCCCCAATACAAAGGAAGGCTATAAATAAAGATATGAACATTTTAAGTTTCAGTCATCTCAGCTAGAAGTTAATTTCTTCATTGACTTCAAGCATAAGATGTAAACATGTGAAAGTGGAAAGTGTCAATTAAAAGTATAAAAGAAAAGCATGAGCATGCAAAGGCAGGATCAGAAAAGTGAACAAATAAATTGAGGTACAATTAGCCAGAGATAAAGGATAAAAGAAGTTCTACAAATACACTTCAGAATAAGAGGAGGACCAAGGAAAGTACTGGTTGGTCAGCAGCGTGATGGTGAAAGCAAGCTATAGACATAGTGCATCAAGAAGTCTGAACTGCTTACTGCTTTACTGACAGTTGTTACTAAGAAGGTCAATTGTAATTAACTAGCTTGCACAATTAAAAGCTATCAAAACAAACCAACAACAACCAATCAAACAAACAAAACAAGAAACCAGAAAAAATATGGGGAGACAGTAACAGGATGGAAGAGGGAAAGAAAAGATTAGGAAAAATATTTAGGTCAAATCATTTTAATTTGTCTATCCCATATTAAATTTGGCCAAAGTCTTAAGAGAAGTGGATGAATAGCAGAGCTGTTACTGCGTGAAAGCTGTTCTCATTAGAATTATTACTGAAACCACATGGATGGATGGATGGATGGATGGATGGATGGATGGATGGATGGATGGATGTATAACAGCCTTTAAAGGAGCAAAAATAATGCCTGCCTTAAAGGGATGAGGAAGAAATTTAGCCTAGTTAGTTTAACTTTCTTTACTTTCTCAGTTTGTAAATCACCTAGCAGAAACCCAGGAAATGAGTACCTGAGCATAGATTCATCCACAACAAGGCATAACAAGGTAAGTAGCTATAGAAAAAAATTATACTAAAGCTATCAGTAATTCACCATCTAAAAGGAGAGAGGCATCAAATGGAGTTCTTGGTAAGCACTAAATCCAGTACTATTCTTTATTTTCATCATTAATCGTGATAAAAAGAGAGACTGCTACCCTAATGTTTGAAGGTTGATCTAAGCTAGGAAAGTCAGCAGGTGTACTGGGGGACAATTAAGAGTCCAGAAAGATCTTGGTAGAAATGGTTTGCAAAAGACTGACCGCAATTCAAGGGTAGGTGTGTTAATTCTTACTCTCAGAAATAATCAACTGCAGAAATGTAGGCTGAGAAGGAGTGCAACAGTTCTGCACTGAAGGATCTGGATCAGAAGCTAAACCTGAATCTGCAAAGCTATTGCAAATAAAAGCAGGTATCATGCTGGAAGCCTTACAGACAGAATGGTAAGGCCCTACAAGGATTACTGTTTACTAATGGAAACTGCCTGCAGGTTAAAAATAAGATGCAGTTAATTTGAAAGAGAAGCAGTCTAGAAAACAGGAAGAGACTAAAATATGGGACCTTAACCCAGAAAAAACTTCAAAAAAAATCCACCATTTTATGACAAAAGAAATATGTGCTTATATTCCAGAAATGGAGATTAGACATTGAAAATTTTGGAGAGGTAGACAGATGTGCAAGGAACACAGAAAACCCCTGGATACCTTTAGAAACTGGTCAGAAAAATGTCTGTCAGGAATGGTTTAGCTGTAACAGATTCTGGATTTAAGATAATTTCCTAAAGTTTCTTCCCGACTTATTATATTAAAATAATCATAATACAAAAAAAAAGTAGCTAAAAGTAGAATTTCATCAAATCCTGTTGAAGCTGGTTTATATGCCAAGATTTGAAGTAACTTTTCCTTGGTCTTTATGAACTCAGAATGCTCTCTAAGCCAAAGAGACTCTATTATGGCCCTGTCCCATTTTATGCTTCTTACAGGAACACTCTTCTCAAAGGGGTAGTAACAATTGTATACCTCTCTTCCTAAACCTTCCTCTTTCCCTTCTGAACCTTCAGGTGCATCAACCGAACATGAAACCTCATTGCAAGCACCTCTGAATGTATGAAATTAGAAGGAACCTGCTCACATGTAGGATTACAGCATCAAGTCCAAAAACCCCCATATATTACAAAAACACGTGTAAGTAGCCTGAAGTAGACAGTCCAACACAATGCTCAGTAATCAGAACAGTTGGAAAGCTTCTTAGATACTAATTAAACAAATAAAATAAGCATCTCTCTCCCTATAACCTCTGGCCATGTCAGCCTTAAACCAATAAAATGGTCTTGTGGTGTTTTTTAGCTAGAAGTCAATGCTCCAGCCAAACACAAATGACTTCCCCATTCTGACAACTCCAGGTTCAATTACCATGACAAACATAATTATATGCATGCATTGAACGCAAAACTAGAGGAGTAGAAAGCATCTAGAGAACTTTGTATGTGTACCTGCACACTAAACAAAAAAAGCCCCCACACCTCCAGACTGGAAGGTATTTCTTGTAAGTTTACAGGGTTGAGTAATGGTTCGGCAAAATAGTGAATGGCATTTTTTTTTAATTCAACGAAATATTAATTAAACAATTACCTCAAACTTCATTTTATTGCATTTTTCAATTCCCCTAGAAAAACAAAAAAGTTAGCAAAAAAACCTTTCTATGCAGTTCAGATTTTGAATGAGATCTCATATTATTATAAATACTTGTTATGCTGTTAGGGGCTCATTTGTTTTAGCAGCTTTGTCTGGGAATTTATTATTATCAAAATAAATGAATTGATTAGAATACTTACATAGTTACAATTATAAGCTTGTATAAAATATATTTTTTTTTTAATTTGTAAATATAGTTTTCCTGTAATGGCATAACAAGCCACACTTGAAAAAAATAAAATACCATTATTTTCTTAAATATCATAGCCTAGTCGTCTCTGTTCCCAGTAACGTATTTCAACACAGTTGTAAATACTTCTAATTTCAGTCTTTGTGCTTATTCATTGCTGATATTTTATCCCTGCAGTGGTATTAACAAATATGCCAGTTATTACACGTTGTAGCAGATGTGGTGGCTTTTGAGGTAAAAAAAGATGTCTTCAGACAAGGACTGAAGTCACCAAACTCATTTAACTAGGAGCTAGTAGCTAACCTGGGTATTGGTTTCAGCTACTGAGCAGGGAGCAGAAGTCTATTACCATAATTCTGAGAAATCAGGACAAATCATCAAGTGATATCTTTGCATTTTACCTGCAGGAATTTATTTTTTTTTTTCTGTAAAATGTCAAAGTGAAATGGAGTTATGACTTCAGAAGTATAGGCCTAGTCACTGACTATGTTCCCTAGAGAAAACACCCACCTTTTTCTAGGACACAGACCTATTGACAAGCTCTGGCTTCAGCAGCATGTGGAATTTGGCCACCGCTCCCACAATCAGGAGATCAGAAGATCCTTGTCAGTAACATGTATTATTGCTCACTGGTATTTGGAAGCACCTTTGATATTCCTACTTTACCAGACTGTTATTATAAAGGAGCTTGGGCAGATAACTAACTTAAACCAGAAATAGAAAATAGTACTCACCTGGCTGATTTCAAATAGCAGCACTTACATTATTGAACTGATAAGACTATTTGTATGCCTTACTTGTCACAATGAATAGAATGAAAGTCTTTGAACATCCTTCAGAACAGGACACAGAAAAGAAAATCTCTCACAAGTATGAAAACATAAAACAAGCATTTCCACTGCGGGGGGGAAAGATGGGATAATTTGACTCCATTTAAATGAATGACAGTACTCCCCTGGACCTCGAATGGGAGCAAGACTCTGAGATGACTACTAAAGAGATAAAGTGAGCTAGGGTAAGAAAGAGGGAAGTTATTTCCGATAGGAAGCAATGACTAAAAACAGGCTTCACCCAGTCCTGCTATGACTAAATAAAAGTCTTTCACGAAACAAGAGAGTAAAAAGATGAGCAATTCACTGACAGTGCCTCTAGGACAACATACATCAGCATGGATTATTTAATCCCCACCAAACTTCCACAATTCACAACAATCCAGAAGGCGATCCTGTGAAAGTTCTTTAATGTGATCATTTCAAGCCCTTAAATGGTTCCACTACCAAGGCAGAGGGTCTCTCGACAGACATAAAACAGCAAGAAGGGAGCTATGTGGACAACTGGGAACAAAATAGTCCCACTTTCAACTCCCCCCTGGATCCTGCAGGAGAAAGTTTAGCACCCGCTTCAGCAGCACTGGTGGAGCTGAGGGCGATTACTCGAGGGCAGCTGGCAACACCTGTGGCAGAGGAAGGGCAGGAGGCCTCCACCCACCCAACACTCCTGTAGCCTTCAGGGACAGCAAAGTTCTGTTCACAGGGCACCAACTCAGTTGCAGCCCTCAAGTTCCAGTCTTGAAATACATCACACATGACAGAGCTTTTCTTCCTTCCTGCTGGCACTGGTCTTTTCCCATGTCCTCTGTATGAAACTCACAGATGAAGTTTGGCAACAGAGTACAATAAGGAAATTGCAAGGCTAGAGAAGAACTCTCTCCTTCGCTTGCTTGCTTGCTTTCTTTCTTTTTTTTTAATCATATAGTTACTATTTTTTCTATGGTTGATTATAATCCTATAACAGAAATCCTCTCAGTATTTCTCTGGAACTTGAACATCTTCTAAACACTTTCACAGCATATATTAAAGAAGACGACCCACATATGGTGGTGGCTGTATTTAGAACAGAGCTTCAGTCATTATCATTCAGGTCTAATTTCTCCATAAAGACTGTGTTAATTTGTCTGTGAACAATTTCATCACACTAATGAATTCAAAAGATTTTGCTGTTTTATAGGTGGTGACAGAACAGCAGTTTGATCTCAGGATAATGAATGTAACCAGCTTCCTGATTTACCAAGCCAAATATTCCATCCTCTGAGCACCTGAGGTCATCATCTGCTCTTATACCATAAGATATAAAGCTTCAGCTACTTCTGTTATTATTTTTTATGAGTAAGCTTTTGATCTCTAGTAGAGTCCTACACCATAAAAAAGGCATAAGGGCATTTTCCTTGCATGAAGAATTCAAGGGTCAAGAACAGGCAGAGAAATGCTTGATCCAGGGACCTTACAGGCAACTTTAAATTTTTTCAAGCCTTTTAATAAAACTTTTACAAAGGGAATTGGAATCTGCATGCATAAGGATAAGTGAAGGCAAGGTGTTTCTATCTACAGCAGAGGGGCAGAGAAAATAGATCTTTCAAAGATACCAGGAATGACTTTTTGTTGTTCTCCTGCCATTGTCACCCTCAGCCAATGTGGCACTTAGTATACTCCTGAGGCTTGCTCCTTCTACATCCAGGCTTTCAAAGTGTTCGCTGAGAAAAACACTCCTTTTAACGTTAGGAAACTAGGAACCATGACCCGTACTGGGTGCTGGTGGGGAGCTGTGGGCAGTGGGGACTGCAGGGGCATCTGAGGAGAGGTCAGGGCTGCCCCGTGCCAGACGCAGCCGGTTCCCGCCAGCTCTGCACCAGCCCCGCCGGACACAGCTGGGTGCAGCTCGGGGAAAGGCTGCTGAAGAAAGGGCGAAAGGCCGCCCAGCTGTTTTCCCCACAGGACTGAGGAAAAAATCGCTTGAGAAACAGCCACGCGAGCACCCAGAGCAGGGAGGAGCTGCTGCGGGCACCAGGGCAGCTGATCCTCTGCAGCTCTGTGGACAGACCACACCGGGTCAGATACAGCCACGCTGCAGACTGGGCAATGTCAATCTCTACCTCTGGACACTTTTAATGGGATAAGCATTTAAAAGATTTGCCATTTTCTATGCAGTGACAAAATTAGTAGGTTGCTTGACCATAACAAATAATTTAACCCGTTCCTGATCAATCATTTATAAAAATTTATATTCACTGGAAATTTTCATTTCCTCTTCAGAGTCCCGTAGTCATTTTCTAACACTTCCAAAAAGGTGTCTTGGACACAAAAATGTTCAGATAAAATTACATTTGGCAAACGTGTTAAATCGGTGTTGCCAAGAATCCATTGCACGCTCAGTGGGGATGGGGGATGAGCGCTCCTTTCACGACAGTTCCTGTCTGCTGCTCCTTCCTCCTCCCACTTTTCCCATGCCCCAATATAGGTCCTTCCCACAGGCTGCTGTCCTTCAAGAATGGCACTTGCATGAGTTCTCTGAGGGCTGCAGCTTTTCAGGATAATCCTGGTCCAGGGTGGGCTCTTCAAGGGCCACAATTTGTTAAGGGAATATCTACCCACTGCATATTCCCTGAACTTACCTCACAGGTTTTAAACGGAGAAAGTTAAAATGTATCTTTAGCTGTTACTGAAAAGTAAGGTCCTTTATTTTCTTTCATACTTCTTCACCACAATGAGACGAGATTTTACAACATATAGACCTAGTAGAGTATGGTCTGAAGTAAATCCCACAAAATGGAAGAGCTCAAAGACAGCATGCCAGGACATTTATCTCTTCCACTTAAGCATAGAAACATTAAATAACTATAACTATATATATAGTCTCCCAAAAGGCTGAAAAGTCCAAGTTGCAGTAATAGGCAATCTCAATGGCTCAGGATGCTGCCTAGAGATGATGTGCTCTTGCTCTGAAAATCAATTAGGGAAGAGAAGGCTCTTTTTGCTCACTGTGTTTGGACTCACTTGAGATTCATTAATAAGGAATGTTGAGACAGAACTTGTCTTTCTCTTGTGCACTAGGTCCAAGAACTGCTGGATGAAACTGCAGTACGTAGCATTGCCTTACAATAAAGCAATCCCTGGATGGTTCAATAGAGTAAGTGAAGACAGATCAGAAAAAATAGCAGGCCCACTTCTGACAAATGGGAGCAAATCAGAAAAGCGTACTTCCCAACTCAAGCATAGCTCCCTGGAATGTATAAACATAGTTGGGGCAATTAATTTTTTAACAAAAAATTACATAATAACTAGTATTATACATCCTATATAATAAATGGCTCCAGAAAATATATATTTTTTTTTAATTTGTACAAAAACATATGGTCAAAAGTATGTACTTCATTCTATAGCTAAAAGTCTAGGCACTGTAGTTTGGTGACATTGGATTACATAGGAAAAAGACAAAAATATTCTGCTTGTTGGATACATAGAAAGCTTTAATAACTCACATAAATTCTTTTTAATAATAAAATTTGAGAAAATGCAGATATACTCAATCACCATGGTCCACTGAATACACAGTGGTTCTAGGCCTGGGCCCTATCCTCACTTCTCTCCACAAATCTCTTCTTGTTTCAGAGAAGATAAATGCAGATCTGCAAAATTATTTTAGGTACATAACCCCTCAGTCATCATATCTGAAAACAGCATCATGGATCATGAGTTTAAGCTTCTGAAACCTAGAGAAATGGAGCAGTTCCTATTTTATCTGAATATATTTCCAAAACCAAAATAGTTATCACTTTGGTATTTCTGTGAAAGCACAATCATGGCCTGCGTCCTATTTTTCTAGTTCACTATACTATGAACAAGCAAAAGTTCTTCCTTCTGAATACAGAAACTGTCATAGGCAACTTATAACAGCCCCCTCATTACAGAGAACCTTTTCACCATATAACTGTGTGCATATGAACAATTAAAAAAAAAACAAAAAACACACACACACCTCCCCCCCCCGAATTCTTGGCATTTTCTTTAAATGCGCTGACCGGCTGTGAAAGGTGCTGGACTGACAGCACTGGTGAGTGAAGTCCTCTTTCCTCTGAAGTGATACAGTACAGAGAATAGCAATGCAATTTTCATTCACGGTCTCCCGGGTATGTAATTTATCCCTGACCTTGAGAAGTGCCTGTTTAATCATTAGCCTCTCTACTGAAACTGCTAACAAGAAAGGCAACCATAGTAGCACAAGGCACCTGTTCATTAGGGAGTAGACAGAGAAAGAGCATCAGCTCATCGCAGCACAGAGCACCCCATAGAAAAAACTCTTCTATATGTGGTTGATCCTTTCCTCTGCAAGTCACACCGGTACTGTCAGTAATGTGTTTTATACAGTTTCAGGTTCACATTTCCTCTGGTTGAAAAAACAGAAATGAAAACTTATGAAAGGTAAGGTAATGAAGGAACCTATGGCAAGAAATACCTTATTATTTAAGCACTTCATATGTTCACGCTGTCGGCATAAGTGGCAATGAGCTATGTTCTTCACAGACGCATATTTTTGTTATTTATAAGACTGGAAAAGGTGTGGGACATTTGGTTTTGTTTTCCTCTTTAGAAGTATATGGCTGGATACAATGGTTGATGCAACATTTGGGGAAAAAAAATCCCTACCTCAAGTAGTGTTTTGTTGCACAATTGAAAAAAAAAAATTAATTATGTAAGGAGAAAAGAAACTGGAACAGATAGGAACAAGTTACATGCAAATTTGTTGAACAGATTACTCTATTGTTCAACAACAATGTGCAATTTTCATCTCAGATAAACAATTTCAGTTTTAAGAACAACAGAATCTACATATACTATAAACGCGACATAATGAGTGAGATCCAGTCTTAAAACTCTCCTCTGATCGTAACTGTCACACAAGGAATAAGCATTAAATACTTCTGTGTATCTTTAATCTTTTAATTCAGAAGAGATAAGGGTGAAGAGGCCAAATACTTTCAGACATCAGTGAGGAAAATAGAAGATGAAAGGGAAAAAAGAAGAAAGAGGAAAGGAGACAGAAAAGGTAGACTTAAAAACCCAAAGTTAAATTTAAATGGTATCTATAACCTGGGAGACATTAACAAGACATTAACACCATGATATGAAATTTATCATGTGAAGTGTCTACACACATTACTAAAACATCTACTTACAGACGTTTGAAGTGAAAGCTTCAAATCTGAATGTGCATGGACAAATCAGAAGTAAAGGTTTTACGGGTGCCATTTTGTAATTGCAGGTGAAATTCATACTCTCTGTGACTGCAGGCAACACTTGCTCTAGGGATCTCAACAGGATCTTTATTCAGAGTCCCATTGTGGAAATTGTACTGAATAATGGTATTTGATATTCAGTTGTCTCCTGCAAACTGCCAGTGCTGGAATTTCCATTCCTGAAATGTACTGGATATCTGGACCT
>VWZY01007367.1:475791-484613 GCA_013399075.1 Chloroceryle aenea | reverse complement strand
CTTTTAACCCCCAACCCTTTTTAATTTAAATAAAACTGAAGGAAAAAAAAAAAAAAGATCACAGGATGTGAAGATGCCATTCAGGGAACTAGCAAGCAGTCTCAACAGTAAAAGAAGCCAAGTGATCTTTCAAGTGGGCTATTACTGTAGTTGTGGGAGCAGAATAATGAAACTGAACAGAATAATTGGCCTAAATATCTGGTTAGAGGGCTGGTACAGAGAAAAGAGCATGAAAGGCTCTACTAAAACCACAGAAAGGTGGGTGTTCCTGCAATCAGCACCGAAAAAAAAGCACCGGAGAAGTCTGTAAACTAAAGAAGAGGGGGAGGGAAACAACTGGAAAGAAATCCAAGCAGAGAGGGGGGATAATACCCACTAAATCTGAAAGTCTAAAGGAAAAAAAAGCAAATTATTGCATTTGCTGACATTCCGAGAAGGCAGCTGGGAAACGGCAGTCAGAGGTGCAGGAGATACACACTGTAAGAGAAATACAGGTTGCTCCTGAGATACGTGTAAGAACACTTGTATATATTTTTAAAATAGGGATGAAGACACAGGCTGGTGAATAGTCTCATATAATGACATATTATTAAAATAGGGACTTCAGCTCTCACTGCCAAAGATAAAATAAGCAACCATCCTCCCTAAAATGGTCATTTCCATCAGCTGAGGACTTAACAAATGAATTCTGCATAGAAAAGCCATGAAGTCAGTATACTGAGATGTTATGACCACACATGTTCAAGTCAACGCTTTATTACGTTAGAAAGCATCTGAAGATATAAGGTCCAGTTTAACCATGGTATATATCTATAGTATCAGAGATTCTTACAGTTACTGAGAGAAAAGATTAAGCTACTAGCATTTTCCACACCCTTACTTCTGAAAGCAGCTCTGTAAATTACCAGTAACTGTCCAAACCCAAATATATCCAGTTTACAGTTCTGATGACAGAAGCACACCATGCAGTTGATATTTCTGTGGTTTATGAATGATGATTATAATGATAGTATCAACAGATGATAATTAGAACTACAACATCATACTTTCAAAAAACTATAGCAAGGTATTTTTTGTGTAATTAGCATTCCAAATTTTAAGTGACATAGCAGAAAATAAGTGACTTTTCACTGGCTGGTTTGTACAAGAGTTCCTTAAATAACACACAGACCAAGATCCATCAGCAGAGTCCTAGAGTCTTCATGAATGCAAGGAGCACGAGAGTGCTAATCAAGAGAGAGAAACATGGCAGAAAATTGAGGAAAACTACTGCAAGTTTCAAGCATTTCATAAGAAGCCAGTGAAACTGGTTCATTTAAACTTCAAACTGTCCAGACAATATTTTGAATACTAATCCATATGCCAGCAGCTAAATAAAAGCAGCTATGAGAGAGTGGTTAACAAACAAAATTATGTCTAAATATCATAAATAGATTGAGCAGGAAGTATATTTCTAGGTCAAAAAGCAAAATATACAGCATCTTTTGGTAGACTGGCTGTTATAATTGGGAGCATAAACATAAGACCATTTTTGCTTTATGTCACTTCAAACAGAGGGAAGGCAGGACAGTAAGTAAAGGTCCTTAGTGACAACTATGAAACATCACTTTTGTCTCTTAACTATCGCTTCAGCAATAATTACACTGCTAATTTTCTTGGAGCTATGTTTCCTGTTTAGACAGTGACATTTATTTAAGAACAATCAGAAATAACAGAAAAAGCATCTGCCTCTCTCCCTTTCATCTCTTCTGGTTTCCACATGACTACCTAACTTCTGCTGTACATTAAAAAGAACCCACACAAGGGACAACATCACTTGAACAAACTACTACTATTATTATGATGATGATATTTTCAGGCAAACACCCTTCAGCTACTTCAAATAATTATGCTTTTATATTACAAATGACAATCTATTTTAGTAAAACAAATAAATAACAGAAGTCTCCATTACTAAGAATTTTCAGTAATAGTCAATAAACAGTGCTTCAGCTTACAAACAACTTATTCACACAGAAAATATGCAGAGAATTGCATTAGATAAAAATAATTAACAAGTTGTAGTTCAGAAATGTTGAGATAGTAACACCAAGGCTTTTATAAACACATATTTTTGTCACTGCTTGTACTACAGCGGCCTCTAGAATTTTCTCTGAGATCAGAAGTCATATTAGGCAGCACACAAACATATACATATATAGCATAAGAAGATGTAAAAGTAGAAATCCAGGGTAGAAAGACAATGGGTAAGAAACTATTTATGTAAGAAACTGTTTTTCAATTCAGTGATTATGGTACAGGAGAATCAGGAAAAATAAAAATCTATTAAATGCATTTAGAAGCAGGACAGCTAATCAAGGTCTGACTACAAACTACAGAACTAAACATGAACACTACAAACAGAATGGTTAATATAGACATATTTTAAAGAGGACTAACTCCAAAGTAAAGGACACAGATGTTAGAGGAATAGAGAAGTGATATAGGCAAGAAGTTGAGGTGATGCATTTTCACAAATATTCCTGGAACAGATTTATTTCTTTTATTTAATAACTGTTGTATACTGCATTCATCCAGGCAATGCTTATGTGCATCCTTCAGGCTATTATATTCACAACATCCTCAGGAAACTACTACTTACCTATTTCTCTCATTTTGCACTCAGAAAAACAATGGGGGAAAAGAAATAATAAAAGAGAAATCCCATTTCCACTACAATAAATGGCATAACCATCACTGACTCCAATGGAATGACAGCTCCACCCAAGTGAGTTGTTCAAGGTCGTGTACAAACTCTGTGCTATCACAGAGAACTGAGGATCACTTTCAGAGTACCCAACACAATCATAAGTAGCTGAGTTTATAATCTTTTCCACAGGTAATGGCTCCCCTAAAAAGCTTTCTGGTTATACCTTCAGCTTAGAAGGCTGAATGGAGAGGGAAAAGACTAAAAAGCACATGGCTAAGAAGAAAACCAAACAATAGCCTGCATTATGGCTCAGTATACCCTACTGTCATGATTTCTCTTGTTAAGAGATTCTGCTTCTCTCCCAGAATTGCTGAGGGTCATAAACAATAAAGCAGTTTAGTTAAAGTACTTTCTTTTACTGGAGCTGAAGGAAGTAGGAGTGGCACTGTATTTGCTTCACTTTTCCAAGGTCCACATCATAGAAGTAAGGCAAAAGCATGGTATGATATCATAGTATGAAGTGGCAAAAATAACTAGTAGGTATACATTCAGAATTCTGAGTAATTGCTCTTTGAATATTTTTTGCTCTGTTTGCTGATTGAACTTCATCTTAAAAATTGCTAACTCCCAGAAAACTCAAACCTGAACGATGCCAAGATGGTGCTAAGCTTGCACACCAGATACCATGCACTTCATCTCAAAAGGTCGTGTTTACCTCTCTGGGGTTTGCATTAAGGGCTATATGCCTTTGGCAACAGTAAAACCAGTACCATTGGAAAACAGAAAGGGAGAGGATCTGCACAAATTGATTCTTCTATAAAGCCACAGACTTTTTAGTTATCCTCTTTCTAACAAAACCAAATACTATCGACATTCCAAGCGTGCAAAAATACATAAGGCATTTTTAGAGAAATCTTTCCCACATGAGGTTACAATTTCATTCATAGTATTTCAGGCCAGAAGGAACCTGTATGATCACCTCATCTGACCTCCTGCATTACAAAGCCTGCAGAACTTTATCAAGCAAGAAGTACTTCTGCTTAAAATATAGCATATGCCTTTGCTACTGGGTTTACATGTGGGAAAAAAAAAAAAGCAAGATGTATAGTGTTAGAAAAGAATGTACTTATTCATGTACTACATTTCTGTATGCTTATAGACAGGAGAAAAAAAAAACCAAAAATAAATCAGGAGTGCTTATTTATTAGTTCTTATTTTGTAATTTATCAGCTTATATAAGAGCAGTGCTGGAAAGTGGTCTCTGGAAAACAAGAAAGTGTTTCATAGAACTCTTATATAACACTGCAGAATAGGATATTGTAAATAATTAAACCAAATGAAAGAACTGGGAGATCTTTGGGCAGAAAATAAACACACACACAAAAAAAGAAAGTGATTTACTAGATATACGTATTAATTAAAAAAAAAAATATGAATAAAGAAATTAAATACAAAGATAGCAACAGTGTCTGAAGAATTACAGATTTTTTGGTAGGACTTTTATGATTTAGAAGTGTTAAAGTGTATTGTCTCTTAAGGGTCTTTTCCAATGTAAATGATTCTGTGATTATAATATATAAATAAGAAGTTAGGAATAGTTATGTTATTATTTCCTAGTACCTCTCCTATAAGGACAATTCATTATGCTATTTCAAGCCTAGTAGCTTTCACTCTTAGCTTCAGAGATATATTTTGTTTCAAGCAAAATTTTATTAAGGTTCAGATTAAATTTACTGCAAAGCAATAAGCTGGAACATAAGGGAGATGCTCAAATATATTTTAAATATTTATAAGGTTCTACCTGGTTAAATCAAGTTATTGCATAACCCATCACTTTGCATTCATCAGAAGCCAGTTATCATCTACCATCAGAAAGCAGTTTTATCTTCCTGAGCCTCCAAAAACTAATAATAAAAATCATCCCTGTAAACAAAAAATGAGAACTTCCTCACAAGACAGTTTCAGAGTTAATTTAGTTTTGAATCCTTCATTCCAAAACTCATGTAAAACTTTTACTGGCCAAGCAAATGATGTAGAAACTTGCTTTGAAGAGCCAGAAGACAAGCCCATTTCTGGCCAAAGCCTGTCAAATTACTATCAGCATGTTAGCTGAGCAAGGAATCTGGCCCACATTTCTGCTTACCTTAACATACAAGGTTTCCCTAAATTACCAGCTTTGCTATCATAAGAACACCTATAGAGGGACATTCCCACCCTATATCCAGAGCCATTCAGGCAGTATTTCTGCATTTCTGGGATGCGGAGAAGGAAAGAGGTACTTAACTGCAGACCAACATAGGTAATGTTGTTGCTTTCTCTGTACTCCGTCTGTAACATAAACGGCCCAGACAAAATATTCTCTAGCTGTGAAGTTACTGAAACTTTAGAGCAGGGATGTTTAAAGGTGGCCAAGATCAGTGATGCCACTCCCACCGCAAATCAAATCCTGAAAATTCTATTATTCTGCAGACAAAATATACAATGGGGAGCAAGTGGAGTTTTTTGATGTTTTAATCTATTGCACATGTCCTGTTAGGGAATCTTGATGTTTTGAGGTGGAGGGGAAAAAACCCAAACAAAACATCTTCTATTCTAAAAGCCTATGTTAGGCATCTATTTTAAATAAAGATAAGGGTTGGGTTTCATACTTCCTCACAAAAACGTAAGCCTTTCTAGTGATCTCAGACCACATAAAATTAATCTTTCATTTTCAAAGCTCTTAATTTACTATTTTTTCCACTGATGTAATTAATCAGTTGATCCCAGATTGTTCCTTCCCTTCTTACAGAATCTTCAAGAAATTTTCCCTGTATGACTCAAAAACCTTCTCTGCACCTTCTTAATTTTCAAACTACTTGCTTGTACCTCTGCTTCACTGACTTCATAATTACAAATCTCATCCGAAAATAATTATTCTCCTTCCTAGTATTTTTTTTTTTTAATATCTGTTAGCAAGAAAAGTGTTTTGCTAACCATTATGCACAATCCCTTTCCTATTGTATTGAATATGTTCTGGAAACCAGTATGTAAAAAAATGCCATGAAGAATTGTGTATGCTGTGCATAAACAAATGGTATGTGTAAACTATGGAGATTGCTAACGAAAGTACTAGATTACAGAAGAATCACTAGTAGTTAAAGGGAATCATTAAGGTCCTTAAGACCACAAGTCTTCATTAGACCCCAATAGGATTTGTTTTTCTAACACCCCTTGGTGGCGTTTTGTTTTGTTTTAAATACTATGGCTAGGAAAAAAGGACCAGCACTTGATTATGCTATACTCTTACACAAAAATTATTATTAAGGTTCAGCACCTTGAAGGAAAATAGTGTAATGAGAAAATATTTGCAATAGAAACTGAGGAAACTTACACTAAAAAAATGAATAGGACTTAAGCTTCTGAATATACCAAAGCTCAGATAACAGACCACAGCAAGATACTCTCTCTGACCATACAGTAACATGGTCTTTCCTTTCATCTTCCTTTTATAACATAGTTGTAGTGTTACATTTATATAATAGTAATTTTGGGTTTCCTGTTTGTTTGTTTTTAAACTGCTCTAAGCAGTTGGAAGACAAACTAATCATGAGTGGCACTTTGGATTTTTTTTTTAAAAATCATAAAGCAGAATTTCATAAATGTTTTTACACACATTGAACACTCTTTGAAACTAACTACAAGGACACATCCATTTCACTAATATTATCTCTTCTACATATATAAGATTGTCTGGAAATCTGTAGAGTCTCCTAATAAACAATTTAGGAATATCTTACTGTGCCTATCTCTAGCCCTGTTGGTGTTACTCTAAAAAATTCCTGTGGCTTCTATTCATTTGCAGCTAAGACTCAAGTGTAAAGCTTTCACATAACACTTTTTTTTTTCCTTTCAAAGCCAGCTATGGGAAAAATTAACCCCTATATTGCACTTATGTTCCTATCTGGAGACTGACAATTTCATGATTTGGTGGTGCTGCACACATGGGAGCATATTAGCTCTGTAATCAATTTTATGTGCATGAAAGCCTAAATACATATGGCTATACACTTTGTCATCTGTTTCTTTCCCTTAATGAAGACTGTGATTCCATGAGATGAAGTAAGAAAATTCTCTTGTCTGCTGACTCACTATAATGGTAGTAGAGATCCTGACCTGTGGTTGACGTGAATTAAAATTGGCTGCTTTGTCTCTATTTAGAATCATGGAATGGGTTGGGTTGGAAGGAACCTTAAAGAACATCCAGTTTCAACCCCACTGCCATGGGCAGGGACACCTCCCAGAAGACCAGGATGTGCACGGTCCCATACAACCTGGGGTTTGGCACAGTACTAAATATTGCATCAGTATGCACAACTCAAAGGACTCTTCATCTCTGAAATAAGTACAAGAGTTTATAACCTCTCCTGCTTTTGAAGCTTTCCCACTATGAGAAGACTGATAGTGAGGCTGTCTGCTGTTCTCACTCATTAGTAAAGTGAGGAAGCACCAATATCTCACACTATTAAGCACATCACAGGGAAACTCTTTTCAAGAGAAGGCAGCATGATTTTAAACTAAAAATAATCATCGTCCCTAATTAAAGATGAATAACCAAGGAGGAACATATAAAACATTTCACTAAGTTTGGGAGATTCTCAACTTTCCTTGTTAAGGCTTTGGATTCCACTCACCAAACACTCTGTATTGAGGGCTAAGAGTTCTTGATGGTCTATTTCATCCACTTTCTCAGGACAGGAACACATTCAGTCAAAAGTGGTTTGCATTTCCAACAACACAGAGAACCATGCAAATTAGTGTTACTTAACCTAATAGCAAATGCAGCCAGTAACAGAACAAGACACTAAGCTGGAGACTGACACATTATTTTTTTTTCCAGTGCCAAGTCATGTTCCAAGGCAGATTGAAGCTGGTGTAGGCAAGTTCCTTTTGACTCAAGATCTTTTTAACAGATTTTTTTCAGTTAATCAATGCCATGCATTATTGCCATGCACTAATTCTGCAGGTCCATACTTAAAATCATGTTCCTATCAACTCAATGTTTTCCAGTCCAAGCACAGTCACTAGTCTTATTTGATACTCCATGAGCTCCAAACAATTGTATCCCTACAAGGTTTTTAGCCTATGGCACCTAATGATGCAGCTTCTTTACTTAGCTCCAAATATAGTGTGGAGTTGCATTCCAAATCATTACAATATTATCAAATATGTCAAAGTTAAAAATGCATTTATGCTTCCCAAATCAATTGCAACTGAAAATAATCATAATTTGGCAGTGAATTCAACTGGTTTGCTAATGTAATCTAGAAATGTCAATACTTATTAGTCATGAACAAAATTTTACTAAGCACCTTTCGTTCATTTGTCCATCCCCGTTTTGCACTCTAGCATTCAGTCAGATTGTTGCGAGACAGCCGGAAAAATTATCTGCAATCTCTCTATTGCCATAACACCGACAGTCCAGCAGTTCTCTTCGTGAGCTGCAGAAACAAAAGCAGACACCTATCCATGCTGCACACTAGTGTGAGTTTTTGCCATCTCAGGCAAACGCGGGTTTGATGAGGCTTTTGGGGGAGCTGCAGTGCACGCTCTTTCTAAGTGCCATTTGATGGAGAGTCTGATCCTGGTTGGTAACAGTAAAATATAATCTGAAATAGAGGTTTAGAACCGTGGCATATTTTTAACTTCCTGACATATGCAGCATAGTCTGCTACTGAGGAATTTTCCTCTCGACAAAGTGATGAGCAGACAAGGCAACACTAATAGTACTCCATGCTTTGCTCAGTGGGAGGTAATGCAAAATCAGTGCAGTAGCAAATATTATATTAAAAATGTGGTGCTCCTTTTTCCTTCCCTCTCTCATCTGAGTTTCAGAGTTGGAAAGTGATAACATACAGGACAGGCTACATTCTTCTTTGAGCAAAAGGAATGAAGCAAAATTGTTTGGCCAGTGATCACTAGGAAAACAGAATTTACTAAAAATGCCCTGGGCTGATGGTAAATAACTAACATCCGTATTCAGTACGGCGCTGAGCAGCTAGAGCTAGTGATACAATCTGACAGCAACACACGACAAAATTAATCTAAGTTATTCTGATGTTACTAAAGGTCCTCTAAATTTATAGCTGATGTTCCT
>VWZY01007367.1:445791-470791 GCA_013399075.1 Chloroceryle aenea | reverse complement strand
TCCAAAGCATTACATGTAGTACTGGAAGCACACACATGACCCACACTCCTTTTCATGAAAAGGAATCTCAGACCTGACTTTCTTCTATGGTCTTTCTTCTAAGGGCTTTGTACATATGAAAGTAAATTTACTATTAATATGCAATCCATACAGCAAATGACGCTGTAAATTTAATTCACAAAGTGTTTAGCTTGTTCACACTTGTTAATGCACTTTCTATACATGTTGGCACATGTGGAGATTTAGGGCACAGGCTGCATAAATTTACCAGTACAGACTGACACATCCCCTAGCTGATGAATTACATAATTAACAGGAAAATCCATCAAATTGTTCTGTAAATTCAAATGAGCAGGTCACCAAAGTTTTTTTTTGAATTGTTTTGGTTTTTTTCTGTGAAGGCAACAGCAGTGCACATTCTGTACATTTCACTGTTTGTATTTAATATCAGAGAAAGATGCATTAACAGCAAACCAGAATAAGAGCTGTATACAAAACAAAAGCTGTGTATAGAATAAACAGATTTGTAAAAGGAGACAACCCTGTTAGGAGTGCATTATTGTCAAAGGTATCTGTACCCTCTTCCTTCACCCCATTTGCCTAAAGAAAGAACAGAACTTGCAAACTCTATAATATATACTCCGATAACCCATGCTAACAGCACACCTAGACATTGCCATGAATTTGCCTTTTATAACGTGAGGGAAGAAAATCCTGGTTTAGAGGTGCAAAAGTGAGAACAAAGGTTACCTGTGCTCTCCAGGCATTTGGTGTATGTCTCCACTTAAAGCACATGTCCCTCCTGATGGGAACTGTGGGACTCCCTGGAGGAATGTCACGGTCAGGACCTGAAGGAACATTTCAGGTAGCATTAGAAGGGAAGTCTAGATACACCCCACAAAAAAATGAGTGACAGTGACTTTCTTATTTCACAGATAGGTCACTGGTAAAAGACCCTGAAACTAAAGGGGGTTCACATGTCAGAGTAGTGCCCCTAACCAGCTGAGCATCATGCCTGAGTGAATCAGCAGTTTGCCAGGCCACCTGTTATGCACAATTTCAGTGTCAGTCATTCAACAAACATAACAATACCAGGTTACGGAGGCTCATGCATGCTCCTCAGTAGGCATAATTTCTTTGGGACAATGAAATTATATACAAAAAGGATACTTGAGACAAAACTCAAAAATGGAGGTTTTATACAAATTAGAAACACTCCTAAATAAAAGAACCTAACTGTCCCAATGTCAACACTCTGAGACATACATGTTTACCAAAGATGTGAGAGATCAGCAGAGCAAGTTTTCTGAGTTTGTGCTCTTTCTCTTTTCTCTTTCTCTCATTGGTGACCATGCTTACCACTGGGTTGTCTTAAATACTCTTCTGCTTTTAAAAATGACTTGGTAAGGCCCCACCTCCCCAGTGTCCCTACTCTGCAAGGAAGGATTCAAAGGTGTCCCTAATCCCTTCCCCTCCTTCCCAGATAAGGTGCTTTCCAGAAGACCTAGGTTACCCTTCCTGCTTCTCACAGAAAAAAACCCCAAACGTTTGATGTCCTGATCTAATCCTGCTCCCTTTCCATTTGCTGTCAGAATGTGACTACTGAGATGGGGAAAGCAGGATATGCTTTGTGCAGTACCCTTCACTGGCTAGGAGTCCATCAGAGAGTACGTTTCTTCCTAAGTGAAATCCAGATAAACTTTAAAGTTTCAAGAAAAAAAACAAAAAAGAAAAAAAAAACAAAAACAAAAAACAAAACTAACCCACAACAAAACACACCGAAACAAACCCCTAATCAAAAAACTTACACCATTGCGAACACATCATCTGCTCTGTTCAACAAAGGTCAGTCTCTCAGCAGCACGTTTATTCAGTACTCCTATCCAAATAAAACAACAGAAAGGATTATACACAAATTATTTCTTGTCCACTATATATTTAGAGGGTTGTGTTTTCCATGCTTGGTTTCAGTTAATTTGATGGCTGTCTGGGTTGAAACAAACTGTGCCATTCCTAGAAAATTTTCCTTCTTATCATATATATGTCTGGCCGTATACCCTCTAAACCCTTCAACTGTATCTCCACTTGAGCAAAAGACTCCCTGTTCATTGCCATGGTTTTCTCATTTCTTTCTTGTTCTGCCTATAGTCTTGAGTCTTCTCTCCCAAAGCCAGTCAGCTGCTCTTAAAGAAAAAGAGCAATCTCTCCCTTCCTTGTGATGGTTCCACCTAAGCAAATCTTTCTTTTTAATGCAGTGTAACATGCAAATCAAGAGTGAAATGCAAACCCAGCACTGCCCATTACTGCTTCCATCATCAACCTGTCCATTACTGTTTCAGCTTTCAACCTTAACATCACCAAGAAAACCACAAATGCCTCTGCTCTCTCCTCAGAAAAACAATATGTAGAGAAAGCTCCTTACAAACTCATGGCTGAAGGATGCTGTTAAAGCTTTCTCCTAGGCTTGTAGCTTGCTGCTTCTTGCTCTTCCCTACCTTCTCTGCTCCACCCAATTTCTACTTGCTGCCTGACAACGTTGACATTTCAATTGTAATTTTTAGGTAGAAGAGAAGCAGATTTTGTTGCAAATTTGACCCTACATTATGCAAAAGGACCAGCACCTACCTGATAGAAAATTCAGGCCTCTACCCCGTGATAGTCTCCATGTGAGGAAAATATAAGAATCAGGACCTTCATTTGAATAACTATTTCTCACTACAATTCATTGTCAGTGAAAATAAAGGCTTTACTCTTTCCAATTTCTGTGCTACAACTACCACAAGCTTGTTTTCCTAATACTTAATATTGACTCTCACAGCACAGACATACAAGCTTCAGTGCCAATCCACACAGAATACAGATTTCAGAAATGTATACTCAAGAGTAATAACAATCAACATAAACCCAGAAATAACATAATAGCCCTGGTAAAACACAGCAGCATTATCTCATTGCTTTTTCCTCAGATAAGAAGCATAACTTAGAACAACGCAGCTAAGATGATAAGTATCAAACTTGACTTTAGAAATTACTGAGAGAACATATTCCGATCTAGCTTCTATATTCCTTAGTTCAGCTTCAGAGAATTTTGTGAATAATTTACTTACAACTACAAACCTTCCCCTTCTATCACTTTCCAAAACTCTAACTTGTTTTTAACTGAGCTAGGAAATCAAATAATGCCCACTGCAAGTCAGATGGATTCTCTCATGATTGTCACAAACACAGATATGCCACCTGCCACACAGAGACTCCATACCTGGCTACAACTTGCAGTGAAATCTTGCTTTGTTTGATTAAAAAAAAAACACCTGCAACCATTCTTACCAAATGAGAGAATCTCAGTTTATAATTAGTGTCACCCACACTATGCTCTAATAATGATGATTATCAATTTAATGACAAAGTGATGTTACATATACCAAGCTAATTTAACCACAGGTAAGAGAGTGCAGCACTGCATTCTGGCACAGATCTGGAGCACACAAAAAGACAGCAGAATCTCAAAAAGGACAAATGAAAATTAAGAGAGATGTGAAACATATAATTGGCAAACTGGCATAGCCAGTGAAGGTGGACTATGGGTAAAACCAGCAGGAAAATGGTTTGCAGGGAAAAAAAATCCAACAAGATACCCTATTTAAACTTTATTTTTATGTTATGTATCTTAAATCATAGACAAAAAATGTGCATGAAAGTGCCTAAGGATCTCCGTATCTTGGTGCCCCAAGGTGTTCGGCTGTGCACTCCAGCAGCTTGGTAGTCCAGCCACTGCACTGTACAGGAATAAAGAATGTAAGGTTTGGCCAGCCGTGCACATGGCACCATGGAACAGTCGTTTTTCACTTAAATGTTTAACAGCCTTATATAGACATTTAACAGCCACACCGTGAACCTCCTGAAAGCACAACTGTCTATTTCACCTTCTGTCCCATCTGTGGAAGATACGGTTAAGCAGTTAAGGCAAAGTACTAATATATTTCTGACAGAAATGGTCTGCTTTAAAAGAAAAGTACTTACTACATACCAGCTGCTCTGGTATTTTAACCCCAGAGTGGAAAACCTGAAGATAGCAGTAGGATAAAACTCTTGGCAGAAAAAAACTTCAAAAACTTCAGGAATTCTCTGGAAAATAGAAAGGGAGCAGTTTAGAAACACGGTAGGGGAAAGAAAGAAAGAAAAAAGCCAAACAGGTTTTGTATTTTATCCTGAGAGTATATTTCTTAAACACTCAATGATTTTGCCTTTCTTCTGATTTCAAGACCAGACATTTTGCAGAAGGGATAAAAATGTAGTGTATCTATTTCACTTGAGCCCATTAGCTCTTATTCACTTTCCCCTGTGAATGACCTTCCATAAACCACTTCTGTTGGCTGACCGGTAGAAGATCCAGAGGAATAAGGTGCTATAAAACAAATTAATCAGGCAAATAGAACAAAACTTCAATTTCTAAATAAATGGAAACTGGGATGGCAGAAGAAGTCACTTCTTTATTTGTATGGAAAAAAAATAGTAATTCTGGTTCCATGTGGTTTTCTGCATTTTCTGGTTTTGTTTGATTTTGATATTTCTCTTTGAAATTTCTTCTCTCTTTTCTGCTTCCTATAAATCAGCAATAATAACTATTACTTCAGGATCACGACCCTGTTTTTATATGGCCACCAATGTGGCCATAAAGCTCTATCTGTAGTATCTTGAAGAGCCAAGGCTTAAAAAAATATGAAGCAACCTGTTGTGCAACAAGCACAAGATTAATATTTATGTACAGAATCTGAATAAAAGCAACTTTCAGCATTTGGCAAGGCTTAAAACTCCATTTTCCAAGAGAAGCATCTAGATGATTAGGTTGTGGAGAACATAACCTATATATAGGTAATAATTCATAAACCTAACAGTTTCACAAATAATATATTACAGCTCTGATCCTTCAAGCACTTGTTATTAGAGCTAATCAGATGTTTACTGACGTTGTATGTTGAAATGTGAACTGACATGAACTTAAACATAGCTTTTAAACACTCAGTTGCTTTCTGCACTGCATCCAGGTTTCCTGAGCAGCAAAGGAGGAAAAGGGAATAGATTTAGACAAGCTTAGAGCAGCTATTTGAAAATTTATGCACATAAAACTTATTTTAAACCTGATACAGATTTGGAAAGCTTAGTGGTAGCATTTAGGTACTGTGGCCAGTAAAGAGATATGATGGCTGACACCCATCACCCATGCCCAAGTACTCTAGAGACAGGCAGTGCTAAGGATGGGAAAGAACTGCTTCTCACTTTTGCTAGCAAAGGTATGAGAACATTTCATATATCGTATGCCTCCTAGAAACACATGACAGTTAAAGAAGCCCTGAAAAAAGCATACTCAAAACATGTTAGAAGTCTCAAAAATATCCTCTTCCTTAGCAAGTGTGGCATTCTATAACTCCAGCTTTGTCTTCTTCATCCAGCATAATCTATCCACAGTGATATCCAAGATGGGACACACTAAGTTCTTTAGCTCTGTGAGAAGAACAAAGTTTGGACTGTCTCATGGAGTAAAAATATATACAGCATATTTTAAGGGAATTATAACATTGCATCTTCAAATGCTATGTTATAATTTATTTTATTTAATAGTTTAAAAAAATGAATTATTCCACCTTTAGGCTCAGTGAACAATCTTGTCCAGCTGCTGGTGTCAAACATGAACCAATAAGGCAAACCGCTCCATCCCTCCTCAGCTCCTGCCAGGCCTTCCTGCTTTCAGGTGAAAGTTTTCCATCTCCTCAGTAAAGATGAATTCTGTCTCTTAAGCAAAAAGAGACTTCCCACGATCTGCTCTCCTGGCTTTTCTTTAACGGGCTGTCAAGGAGAAGGATTAGGTATGTTATTAACCTGTTCCCAGCCCACATGGAAGTTTGCATATTTTGTAACATCCGTCTTTTTTCTCTAAAAATGAGAAATTTCACAATAGAAAGAACCACAAAGTATAAATCTGCAAGATCCTTTTTGCTGGTAGAGCTACCAGTCCTTCTAAACAGGGATTCGGTAAAGTGAGGAAAGAAATAAAACTCCTTTTCAGATAGTTTTTTCCTGAAAGCCACTGAGATCAGAACCTAGCAAAAGGCTCTGTCAAGATGGAAGAATGAGCTCTCATGTAAACAATTACAGGGAAGGAGCCCCTTTCTCATCCTTTATTTGTTTAGGTGATACAAAAAACCCCACACTAGTCATACGCTGGTAAAATCATTACAAAGAGGAAACCATCTTAAAACCAAATCCTGCTCTACAGATGAAGAAAATCTCATTATCTGCCAGACACATAGATCTCTACAGAATTTTTCTTTTTCCCCCCTCATAAAACAAACATCTAGTTGTTTTCTACTTGTTAGCTCCCTTTTCATATTTGAAATGTCTTACAGGCTGTCAGGGGCCTTGTACTCTGCAATGAATGGATTTGATTCCTTTATCAAATATAAAAAGTTTTCATTTATTTCTATCTCACGAAACGCTTGTGCAACAGTACAAGTGCTCTAACCAAAATCTTTCTATCCTCTTTAAAAAGCAGCAGGTTATTTTCTTGTAGAATTACTTGGATGACAGGGAAAGAAAGAGACAGGAGACTACCCCCAAACATTACCTCAGAAGACATTAAGGCACTTGAAATTTTAGTGAGAAAAAAAAAATAATTCAAGCTCAAACTGAAGTTTTGACATATTCAGAATGAACTCAGTACTTGCAGAAACTATACAGTAGAAAAGAAAAATTCTATCTTTCACTGCAAGAGCCAGCAAAATTACAAGCTTCTTAGCCAACAATCAGCTCTCATACTAAACTGCTTATGTGAGGGCTTGTGAGTCTGGGGCCTTAAGGAACCAAAAGCTGTCTGCCTTTGATCAGCAGGTCCCCCAGGAGCCCATGAGGACACTGATATGTTCTGCAAGCACAGAGGATGAAACTAAAGCTTTTCAGTCCTGCAAACTTAAGTATCAGTCAGACAGTATCACTCGGAGCTTTGGATTGTGACCAATTTCAAATAGCACCTTAGGGTTAAAGGTCTCACTGCTGTGTTATTCAGCTTCCAAAACTGCAACTTCAGACTAGAACTATGGGGCACTCGACCATTGTGCTGCATATGAAACTGTATTATTAACTGATGACACTATGCTATTGATAATTTTCCTATTGATAATAATATGATTACTGATAATACAAATGTCAGGCCCATAATTTCTCGCTCATTTCATAGTAATCTCGCAGCAGTCAAATAACTGAGCTTGTCCATCTAGAACCAGTGCCTGCCGTGACATCCCCGTGCATGGCCCAGGGGGGTCAGTCCGCTGTGCTGACAGCACGGTGGAGAAAGCTCCGTCCGTGTGGAAACATCCAGGGTCCCGTGGTGATGTGCTGGGGACAGAAAGGAGGTGGCAAGAGCACAGCTCACAGAAAAACGGGACAAAGAGGGGGAACAAACTACTGAAGACAAGAAAAGTACGAATACCAGAAAAACTGCTTTTTCTAAAAAAGCAATCTGGTGTGTGAGAAGGCCCTAGATGAGGAACCAAATCGCTTAATTACATCAAGAATAAAATCTATCACTGTCATAACGCCCTAACACTGGCCTCTGTTGCTCTTGTAGCGGTTCCTGTCCAAGGTCAAAGGCAGCCCTCTCCGTAGGANGCTACCCCACACAGACCCCGTCGGAGCTGCTGGCTCCCACCTCGGCCCCGGTGCTTCTGCGGTTAAAGCGGGGCGGCGAACGGGCCGGTGCTGCCAGGCGGGCTTTCCCTCGTCCCCNGGGCCGCCGCCCCCGGCCGAGGCGGTGACACTGTCCCCAGGGAAAGGCCACTGCTGGCGGCTACCGCACACCGCACCACTCCNAGCCAGCGCAGCTGCGCTGCTTTAGCGGCGCCTCTGCGGCCACTGAGAGGGGCACGGCCCAAGGAAATCGTATTAGGGCCGCTCTTCGCCCCTTTTCCCTGTGTATACGTGTACGGCCCCTTGTAGTTCGCCGGGTGGGCTTGGTTTATTTTTGTGGTGTTTTTCTTCCCTTTTTTTTTTGGTAAACAAATACTTTGTCTTCCCTGTGTAGGCCAGTACAATGGTGGCGGTTGGCCTGACCATAGCAGCAGCTGGATTTGCAGGTTTGTAGTTGATGGGAGGGCACCGAACACCCCATTGCACTCACCTGTGCCTGCTTCAGTACTGATAAATTTTAACGGTGTTCAGTGGCAGATACGGGACCTCCTTTGCGATAGCCTGTATTGAGAAACATGGCTGTAAGCAAACAAAATATCAAAAGTTTTGCTTTTTATGTCTCCCCAGAATTTTATTCTATATTCTAATCCACAAGTTAGGAGTTGCACTGAATTGCTATAGATTTAGGAAACTTTGTATTTAGCCATGTTCTACACTCATTTCTTTAAGGTCGCTACGCACTTAAAGCTATGAAGCAAATGGAGCCACAAGTAAAACAAGCGCTTCAGAACCTACCAAAATCTGTAAGTGTTTCTTTTAGCACTAGCTTCTTTTTGTTTAAAAGTTTACTTGGTGAAATAACTATAGGCTATTGTCTCTGTAGACCACTCCTGTATTTCCTTCTAATAACATAGTAACAGAGTGCATTTCAGTGACTCGTGATGGTCAGCTGAGAGAGAACTTGTTTTGGCAAGCTGAAGTACTTGTCTAAGTGACAGTACTATACTTCAGTAAACTGAGTTTCTTACAAGCAAAAAGAAGCTTTGCAGTATTCTTACAGACTAAAAGCTTAGCAGCTATTCAAGCAGTAATTAGTTGTTTTAACTGATAAAAATCAGTATTCTTTAACACATTTTCTCTTTCAGGCCTTCAGTGGTTATTACAGAGGTGGATTTGAACCCAAAATGACTAAACGAGAAGCAGCTTTAATACTAGGAGTGAGGTAAATTTATTACAAATGAATGTAAAAAGGAGGCTACAGTGGTACCCAGTTGTTGGTGTGGCTTGAAAAGGATGTAATTCTCAGTGTTTAGGACTCTCCTAAGCCTGGTTTCCCCTTGGCAATGTCACTGCCAAGTCAGGGAATGGGAAGTGGCCTTTCAGGAGGTGCTGTACTTGCTTGGGGTTCTTGGCTGCATGTTTGCTTGCTCAAAGCTAACTAACTGGACTTCATACATCTGCAAATCCCCATCACATTCAAAAGTCACATACAGCTTCATGTAAATGGGCTGTTTTCAGGAAGCCTGGGGTTTTACTTGGTACAGGGAACACGACTGTGCTCTTTGCTTGTGTTACCCATCACTGCTGGCGAATTAGATACGTACGCAATGTGAAGGTGCTGCAGGCACACATCTTGCATGTGAAGTAAATTCATCACTTCCGGAATGTCTTAGATATGAGTAAGGAAGCTATCCCTGTGAAAACTTAAAAGAGACTTATGACCAAATACACAAATTTATCTAATAAAATAGAGAATAATTTATCTAATAAAATTGAGAATAAAACTCATTTCTGTTTGAAGGCAACTTCCAACTGCGAAGTTTGTACAAACTTCATCGTTGGGTTTTGTGTTTTTTAAATAAATCAAGAGCATTTTATTTTCTCCAGCCTTTAGGAGATTTTTCCTAATAAAAATGTTACAACATCATTCTGTTTCCTTTTGACCATGTGAATGACTCCCTTGGGTCCCCAGCCCAGCCCCTCCATTATTAGACTGCTCGAGCTTGTTGTCTTCAGCATGGTGTGCTTTGGAAAAATGGGAAGAACCTTCACCAGGATGTAGATGTTACACATCAGTAGTAGGAAAAGAAAACCATACACTTAATCCACAGAGCTTATGGCTAAGGCAGAGGGCTTGCTTGTTCTAAGACAGCTTTTAAAGATCAGAGGGATTTTATGAGGTTCCCTTAAGTAATTTTTTCTCTCTTTTCCAAAGCCCTACAGCAAACAGAAGTAAAATTAGAGAAGCTCATAGAAGGATCATGCTTCTGAATCATCCCGATAAAGGTAAGTAAATTAAGTCACATTGTTTAAATAACACAGATAATAGAACTGTGTAGGAAAAAAGTGACAGGACAACCTCAGCTACTGAAAAAAACAATCCCAGAAAATCAGTGAAAACAAATTTTATGGTGCCTTAACAATATGCTCCAAAACCCTAAGAGTTCCGTTTTTATGCTCTAAAGCAAGCAGATCCAGCAGGACTTGCTGGATCTGCTGTGCATATCAGATTAAAATACAATTTGTTAAAATGAGACTTCAAATTGCCTTAATTTTAGATGAAAGCTCAGAGTGTATTTGTGCCCTTTATAAGTACCCCGAGTTTGAGTTCATTTGAATGCATCAGGAAATGACAATCAGTGGCACGCATTGAGCCTTCTGTGTCTGAACTAGGTACTATGTCTCTGTGCTACTCTGAAGGTTCAGACTAGTTATTAACTTTAGACATCTGTACCTGTTCTCAACTCTCTGTACTTCAGCGAGTCAGAATCATGGGCTAGTGCTTCGCACTTGACTTTTTAAACCTCACTTTAAAGGAAGCCATTTTACATTTTAAAGTGACTGTTGAACTTCATTACTTTGCTTCTATGCACCAAAATCCAAACTAATCCTTGGGATATGCCTTTCACAGATACGTAGCGCAAGTTAACTTGAAAATTAACTTTACTGAATACATGCAGAACCTAAAAATACCTATCAAGACTGCTAGGAGTATTTCATGTTTTACATGACTTAAATTAAGTTGTAAGTAAATAGTCATTACATGCTACTAATACATGCTGCAAGTCTTTGCACCTCAGAATCAATGATGCTTTCAGTGCATTCGTGTTGTGGATTCTGTTTCAGTATCTTCATAAGTCATTTGTATGTCATGTTCAAAAACTGAACTAGCCCACTGGTGCAGCACTGTTTTCTAGGCTGGCTGTGAACTAAGGGGAAAAGGCTTAGCTGTAGACTTGAGTTTAATGCTTCCCTATATAACTTCAGGCTAAGTCATTAGTGACTGACTGATTTATGACTATCAAACAGAGGAAAACACCCCACTCCAATAAACTAAAAGCAACCTAAGACGAACCATCTCTCTGCAGACTGAGCTGCTGCACTGACTGTTTGGAAACTTAAACGGCTTCAGTCATCATGCAGTTTGTTCTTTAACTCAGTGTTCAGACTATACTATTACTTTTCCTGTGTACAGTGGCATTATTAAAAATGCAAAGTATTTTCTTCCATCTGATATGACATGGACTTATCTTTCTTCTAGGTGGCTCTCCATATGTAGCAGCCAAAATCAATGAAGCTAAAGATTTACTGGAAGACCAAGCTAAAAAATGAAAATCAGAGCACTTGTCCATGCAAATGAATATTTTTGATAAATGGCTTAAGAAAAGTTCTCATGTCAGTCTTTGACTTAAATGAAGTTGGAATTGTCAATGGAGGGATGTACTTCCCTCCCCCCTCAGTCACTTTTTTGGGGAAATGTGTGAGGGAGCAAGGCTTGAAGTTTTTTTTCCATAGTGGTTCTTTATTAAGCAGCAAAATCTGCCACTCGTCTGTTTGCAGTGTAAAAGAGCAAGAACTCAGTTTGGCCAATGCAAGTTACCAGAGGTAGACGTGATGTGTTGTTACACATGCTGTGGCCTAATTTGTGTTAAACTAGCTCTGTTTAAAGTTCATGCTACTGTTTTTTCATACACCAAAGTTAGCATGAGGAGCTGCTTTAGGGACAGGGGCAGAAAGCAAGAGGCTGTGTTTGAGGAGAAGAACTGTGTCAGATGTGTGGTTGTCTCTGCTTGAAGAAATAAAGAATAGGAAACAACTCACTTGTCTTTGGCTTGTGAAAACAAGGTTGGTTGAGTTTCCTAAGTGTCCCAAGAGATTTTTTTTTTTTTAGTAACATTAAGTTTTTAATGGATTTTATAGAATAAACTCCTAATTTGTAATGTAAGTACTGTACTTTTATACATTCTCTTACACTGCAAAGTTAGAATGCACAGAATAAGGTTTGCAGTTGTAAATATCAGGAAAGAAACTCTCTGCGTAGACTACTCAAAACACCCAAGCTAGATTCATCCTGCTGCGTGAAGCCCAGCATATCCCAGTGTCTTTTAGGGCCAGAGGGTTCTGTCATACACCAAAAATCTCACCAGTCTTTCTGCAATCACAGCAAAACACCCATCTCTCAAACACATGACTGTGGAGCTTTCATTACTCCAGAGTAAGTGATCTTACACTCTACTGAACCTTGGCTGCTATGTCGCTGCACTTCTGTAGACTAGTTACAGACCCTTTAGTAAGTATGGCCAGAACATGGGCAAGGAAAAGCTCCACACCTTAAGCAGAGAGGATCAAACTGGTAACCAGTACAACATGGACAACACTCATAACCTAGAGACAGGGTGCCAAGTTCGCTTTACTACAGAATTTCAAGTGGGGTGAAATAGCCACCTGGAACATGTGCCTTGCAGCAGTTCCAGAGTATGCATATTGCAAGCCTTGTGCAAAATGCTACTGTACTGCAGTTTTCTTCTGCCACGTACTGCTGCCATTTTAAACATAACTCTTTTTCTTCCCCGTTTTTTACACTTTCTCCACCCTTGTGGCTGCCTTACCTGGTGAGATGCTTGTGTACACTTCAGAGTTACACCAATTTAACTGTGTTCTCCACCAGGGTACATTGTTGATGAGCATCAAGACTAAATCATATTAAAAACTGCACATCCCATTCAGTGAAATACATACCCAAAGGTAGTTAGTACAGCTCTTCTGTAGCTGTACAAGTTGTAGCAGCTGGAGTGACAGGTGGATCAGAATGCTTGCTTTTGTCCTTCTAGTGAAATCTGGTAAGTCAGCACAACTTCAGCACTACCCTTTTGCTCAGACTTGTTAAAACATTTCCTCGCTACACAGGTGTTTTTCCACACCTGTGGTTTCTGCTTCAGTGTTCCTGCTCACATGCCTGAAAAGATGGGTTAGTGTGTCACACAAACTTCTCCATCAGAATCTACATCTGCGTTAAGTCCTAGATATGTTAGTCAGGTTACAGAAGTCTTCAAGATAAGTTTGGTTTTAGACTTGTTAGCTGAGGTTTTAAATCTTCTTAAAAGAATGGAAAATAAGCAAGTTAGAAACTCTTATAGAAGAGTTAGAGGTTCAAGCTGCCTCAGGTAATTTTCAATTGTTAGGCTAACAGCTTGAAAACCTTCAAGTCAATAGTAATTTAAATTTCTGATAGAAACAGTCAACAGATGGAAGATCAAAGTTTATTTTCTTTTACTACCAGCATACAAAAAAAACATATTGCACATCAAACAACCAAAACAAAAATAAAAATACTCTACTAAGGACTAACATATGTAGTTTATACAGAATAAACTTTCTGGAAATTGATCTTTTCAGTAGTTCAGGTTATGTCTTAATGGACATGACTAATTCAGCTTAGTGTTAACTAAAGCTATGTTTGATTTTTAAATACTGTACAGTTTAATAAATAAACCAAACAAAGCCTCAATGTAGAACAGTCACTGCCAATGTCACCCAGTATCCCTGCAGATTATGAGAATTTAACAAATGTATTCCAGTGGTCTGCAGATTTTTCCTCTACATACAGCATTTAAAAAACATGTATTAAAACAGACCAGTTTCCAGACTAAACTAATGGAGAAATTACATTTCAGTGCAAAATATTTTAGACTGCATTTCTTTCTAGTATTCCTCAGGTGAAGAAGTGGTTGCATATTATTAAAAATGTAACAAAAGCAGCTAATGCTTTCATAAAGAGTATTATGTTAGGGATCCCCCTCACATCTTTGCCATATTTTGAAAACAAAATAACATTTCCTATAGCCAGCAATTTTGTTTATTTAAATGTTACATATACTATCTCAAGGCACATCTGATGATATATTTATAACACAGTAGGTGTCAAAGTATGTTTAACATATGATTTCTTCAGGATCCCTCCCCTTTCTGTATTCCAAAATGGAGGAACTGAAAGTGCGGTGTCAAGACTGGCGATCCATATTCTATCTTTGGCAAGCTTATACAAGCACTATTTTAAATGTAATGTAAAAGAACTGTAAACTAGGAACTTCAGTTTATGAAACACCATTCAGCACTGCTTCTTCCTGGGTATTTCCATCCTCTTGAACAGTAACTTTCTTCTCATCAGGACTGTGCTGTGGTTTAGAAGGCTCATCCCCAGAAGCTGTGGCAGGACCATTCACTGCCTTTTCGGAAGGGCTGTTTTCATCAATCGCATCTTTTGCCTTACAAAAGGAAAACCAGGGTAATATTAAAAAGCCCATAAAAATACACAGAGTGGAATCTAAATTTTCTTCTGGCTCACACAGCAGCTTTGCAATAGGAAGCACCTCTTGTCTGTCTGTGCCAGTATCCTGTCCTTCATAGCATCCCATCACTTACCTTGCCACCTACAGGATACTTCTCTGTCAGGCACTTAGAAGGAAATCACGCCAAGGTAACCAGCCCTCAGACAGCATAACCCCAGTATGTCCAGAATGCTTTATTTCACCTTTCCATGTGTCCAAACCAATGAAGAAGTTAACTGAAAAACTGATTTTTACATCCCTCTCAAAGTCTATAGGAAGATGAGATTCTGTTAATCATATAGCAATTTTGCTACTTGAACATAACTTGTGCCAGTAAGTTAAACCTTACTTTAGAAGTAAAGGTATTCTGCTTTATTCAGTACTAAGTACCTTTTTAAGTCACATAATGTCACTCTGATCTTCTGTTTAAGAAGAACAGATCAAATCTACCATCTTGGTAACATTAATTCTTTCTGTAATAGTTGGTCTAAAACACTAAACTTGCTACCTAGTATCCTCTATTTTATGGAGAGTTTTAACTCACCCATGGATAATTTTCACATTTTATTATGTAGTGCTACATTAGTAAGTGCAGTATTTTCAAATGCATAAAACTGAATGAGCGCTACAGTGGTGACTGAAGTCTGCAATGACAGCCTACAAATCAACATCAGTTCTGTTTACTCTAGGCTATTTTTGCCTTTAATGATTTGTTCTTGAACTCAAATGCATCTGTAGTCAATGAAGATGATCCAAATGAAGCATTCCTTGACTGTTTTGCTGCAAGGGAAGAGTGAAAAAAAAGTTATCTTACCGTTTCCTTCTTGGTTTTGGCTAGGGTCTCCTTTGGAGGGTTTCTCTGTCTACTTTGAGATTCAGCTCGTGATATATAATCAGCTACTGTTACTGTTCAAGGAAAAAAATTACAGTGATGCTCACATCGTAAGTCTAATTTAGCATTAAGCTTCACATGTCTTCTCTGTACAATTTACAGTGTAACTGGGAGACATCTCACAAAAGGCCTTCACACTTACAGGTATCGACTACATAGCAAGGATTGATTTTTTTCTGTTAAACACAATTTTCACTAAAATCAGTAGTAATGTGATGAAAGTGGAATTGTAGTAAATTAGGAATTTTGGTCAAATTGTAAATTTTATCAGAAAATAAGGTCTTTCTATGCTGGGTTTGAAAACATCAGAATGCAGTCTCTAAAATACAGACTCTTCATCAGTGGGGTTTTACTACACTGAGTGGTGAAGAATTTCACACTTTTACAACGACGGTTAAATTAAAACAGGAAGAGAACTGGGGGAGCTTCAGAGTAGGGTATTGCTTACAATAAAGCGGCATTCCAATCTCTACTGCTCGCTGAAGCAATTGGCCAGAGAACTCACCCTCCTCCTGTATTCAAATGCAATCTGCACAGTCAACCATGTTTGGCTCAGGGGAGGGTGGGTTAAGTGTGGTGCACATACAGAAATGGGAAGCAGCTCTGTGTGAGCGACCCCTCCTCAAAAGCACAACAGCTGAGGTTGCACGGCTGGGGCTACACTTACTGGATGCTGGACAGGGGCTTTCTGACCGCCTTTCTTCTTACCACCTCAGCACATGTTCTTGTAGCCTGGTTGTGTCTTATCCTGCCCTCTTGTAACCACGCCAACTGAGAGTCAATTCTATCTTTAGAATAGATAGTGCTACAAATTTAAATACAGTCGTATCTTTGAGGAGCTAAAGCACCTTAGAGTTGGCAAGCATTACCTGTTGAACAGTGTAGTCAATTATATTTAGTACATCATGCATTCAGGTGAACTGTTTTACTGGAAGTACCTCTAGTGTTTGTAGGGTGAAGTTCCTTCTGTTTCACTTACTATATGCTTATAACACATTTCTGAGAAGATTAAGTTAAGAGCATTTTTCACAGAGACAGCTAACTAACTACCAATGCTCTTACTTACTGCATGTAAAAATATTTACTATGCAAACTGAAAACGGTACCTTGAACAAAGACATCAATACAATGTCAACTGAGAAATCTTGGGATTTTTTTCCTTCCTTTTTTTTTTCCTTAAGAGTACTTTAAAAGAGAAAAAAACATAGCTTTTGTAGAGATGCCTAATACTGCTTTATCTTGCTGGCTGAAATTAGTTTCTTAGAATTAAAGGCTGAAATCCATTTTTACTTTTTCTACCCCTTTATAAACTCATATATCATTCTTAGAAGACCAGAATGGTGGGAAATAATGGGTTACTTTGGGTTTAGTATTTTTCAAGGGAGTGGGGTGTTCAGGATGTTTTGTTTCCCCAAAGTTTTAGTATAGTGTAATGCAACAACTTTTTTTCTTAATCAAAAGTTGTATGAGCACCACACATAAAAAGAAGGTGAACATGGGTGAAATTTTGAACCTGTCAATCTAGAAGACCTTCTGTTGCTACCTTTATGTGCAAGCATTTTCTAAATAGGGCATTATATTGAACATTAGCTAGTTCGCCTTTAACATTTCAGGTGTTAGTACACACAAAAGAAATGCAACAAGCCACAACAACAAAAAAATTGGAAACATGCAATTTCATTAAATTCCTCCTCCTTCCCACCCTCAATTTGTAGGTAACTTACAAATATTCACAATAGCTGAGGACTGACAGCAGCAGTTTGGCACAGGCACGGGACCGGCAGATCCCACGTGAGCTCCCCCACAGCACTCTGCCCGGACACCCGTGCCCTGCCATCCCAGCTCCTTGCTCCTCAGCCAGCGCTGAAAAGGTTGTGTCACATTCCGTGCAAGTGCACAGATGCAAGTGAGTGCAGATCATGAACCTTTGTATTTGTCTTGATCCTGTACCACTGAACTCAACAGCAGTTTGGCTGTTGACTTCAATGAAAACTGGATCAGAAGCGTAACTTCTATGTCCAGGCAAAAAGTTAGACATTATCAATTAGTGTCATTAGGCAGATTAAGAACTTTCGTAAGTTCTCCTAGTAGAAATGTCTTTCATCTTTATCTAGTAGTCTTATTAGTTATTGAGTAACCTTTTTTATTATGCAGCTATATGTAAAACAGCAGACACAACATTCTCTCATGCTTTTGACCTGAGATTACCCACAGCTCCACTCGAATTACCTGGCTGTCTATCTTCTGCCTGACCCCTGAAGCGACGCCTGCGGCTACGATTGCGTCGCTGGGGTTTTTTGTCACTATCATCTGCAATTGCAAAGTTTACCATGAACTATTTCTGACAATAAAATAAATAAATTCTTCAGCAGTTTCAGCATGGGGCATTTAAAATTGCTTCTCTTAAAGACAGGCTAAATGAGACAGACTGAAAGAAAAACATTGTTTTATACTGAAAGCACACACAGTAATGCAAAAGCTAGATTTTACTTTTTGCTCTTGGCTCATTAAAACATTTAGGCATATGCTTAATGACCTCAGATTTAATTTATTTAGTAAGTAAACCATATGTCAAATTTTAGCCACAAAACCCATAAAAGGGAAGGGGTTTTTTTCTACATTATTGAACAACAGATTATATCCTTGTCCCAGAGAGTATCAAGACAATTTACCGAGGGAAAGTACTTAAGCAGAAGCTGTGCAGAAAAACTAACAGCTACTTAAGTAGCTTTCTATACCGAGACTGAGGTTACCAAAGACAAAATAGAAACAGTGCCGATAGATCAGCATTCTGTGAAAACAGAATTACTAACGGGAAGCAACAAGTTAGGCTTTGGTGTCTCCATTACACAGTTTTTACAAAAGAGGAGTATGAAAATACTAGTGGAGCTCAGTAAACAGGACCTTTCATGACAGAGCCATGGAGAAGTCTTTGTTTAATCAGACAGCAACCTTTAACGCAACAACGCTTTGTTACTAACCAAAACGAACAAGTGTTTCACTACACATACACTGACAACACATTCTTTTCTTAGATTGTTCTGAGACTATGACCCAACAGTTTACGTACCTAAACCATTCTCATTAACAGAAGCTGTATCAGACTCTGTCATTCCATCCATGAGGACAGCATCTTCATCAGTTCTTCGCCGGCGTGACCTCCTGCGACGGTTGCTACTGTGGTGAGATTCACTAGCATCAGTATCCACTGTCTGGTCTGACTCTGTGTTATCAAGCAAGCTGTAAGGGTTGCTGTCTGGATCTTTCAGCACTAAGCAAGTAACAAAAAAAGTTTCCATTTAAGATATTGTAGTTACAGAGCAATTAATTTCCACACTGATTTACATCTGTGTTTGCAAGTTTCAAAATACAAAGCAGCCTTACCAAAAGGTGCAACAAGAGGAACTGCGGTGTTTATGATTTCATACTAGTTCCTCTCCAATCCAACACTAAGTATTCTGAGGAACCACAACACACACTTGTATTTACATTTCATCACAAAGACTTCCAAGGTGACATCCAGAGAACTTTTACTCCTAACTGCTAAAGGTGTAAAATACACCATTCCCTTCACAGAGGCACAGTACTTTTGACACTACTAAACTGTTATGAACTAGTACAGTCAAATGCTGATAGAACTTAATTTCCATTGTGATTTATTCTCTCACTCTGTATCTAAACATAAGCTTAACTCAGAAAGCAGCCATAGGTAACATGACAGAGATGTATAAACTTCGATAACACCATGATTATTTGTGTGTAGTAGAGGAAGGAAACAAAGATCATTGTGAGCAGAAATCTAGTGTGTGACAAACTATCACACAATTCTACTGTAATCCCAGCATGTTAAGATTGCAATATAAAAATGGAGACTTTAAATTAAGAAGAGGTCATACCAAAAATTGTCAGGAACAAAAACTAAACTCAAAATACATTTGAAACACAGTACCAGAGCTAATGGATGACTTGCCACCACGAGGTCCACCACGTCCACGACCTCCAGATACACTACGTCCTCGTCCTCCAGGACGTCGTCTATTGTCACGCTGATGTCTACTTTCTCTGTCATCTTCTCCTGCCAAGGACCAGTCACTAAGTTCATCTTTTCTCTCAGATTCTGTTTCAGAGGGATTAGAGAGCTCAGAGTTTGTACCTTTTACAAGAAGGAAAAGAAAATTGGAAATGGATATGAAATTTCAGATTATATTCTGGTTTCAGATTCTCACAGAAGTCTTCCAACCAGCATGGCTGGTTATAGCTATATATATGTAAGTTAAACTTACTACTATATCCTTCTCTATGAATTGACATACTTCTATGATTTCATACTACATATTTATTTATAAAAATATATGCACATATAAAATACAGATACAGCATAATTTACCCAAGTTTCTAACTTTCTCAACCTGAGTTTGTTTGTAATATAATGGAAAATAAGGGCTGAAATACTACCAAAACTGTAGTTTATGGACATGGCTAAATCAAGATTAAACAGTATTTCCTCTCTTTGTATATACACTGCAGGCATTTGGTGTAGTTTCTAGGCAACTTCGCTGAAATTCCCAAGGACAACTTTGCCACATTATAGCTGATTGTTGCTAAGCAACCTCTTCTGGCTGTTGTAATGCTGCTCGAACAATTTAACTGTTAATATTATCTAGCATACAGAATATCACACCGTCTCTGAGCTAACCAAACCCACACAGCTTTTTGATACTTGAAAATTCAACACCTACTAATTATTTTAAGCATCCAAGAATTCTCCCTACTAACCACTCTAGAATAAAGATACTTAGACTCATATGGTTCTAAAATCCAATTCTTGCTATTTTGGAGGGGGAATTGTTTACACACACACAGACTTTCACTTGGAAAACAAAGTGAACACTTTTCATTACAGTTTAGTCATTTCATTGGGAAACAGCACAAAATTAAGTTAAAAACATGAGCATTGTCATCAAAGTCAGCCTGACTAACCTGACACGATCCTGGAAGATGCAGTCAATCACAGACTACAAAATCCAAAAGAACCGGGTGTCTATTTTTGTTACAGAAGTGAACTACATGTAGGTGATCAAGACTAATTTACTGTACTGAATAAACAGGTGTCCCCCTCATTTCCTGGAGCACTCGTGTTTCTTCGTGAAATGCATCTATAGTCAAATGCAGACCATTTCCATTTGGGGAGCTGCTGCTGAATGAAAAGGGCATGTGCACACCTCAGGCAACTAACAGCAGCTCCTTGCAAATTCAAAAATGCATGAGAGTACCTCACTAGATCTTAAAACAAATCCAGTTAGTTTCTGACCATATTAAGAAACAGAATTTTGTGCTGGCTCCATTTTAAATATTTGTGCTTTACTTTTCAAAACTATGATCCTAAGAGTGCCACAATCACAGACAAGTGTTTTCTTCTCCTCCTCAAAACAGATAATGCAAATTCCAGATATTTTTGTTTGGTTTTGAATTTGTGTCTTCTGCAGAGTATCTGGAGCTTTCTCTTTCCCTGCTTTGCATGATAAAACTACTGCTCTTGAAGGACACCATCTTCCCAGTGTTCAGTTTGCTCAATTTTTTTCAACTTAAAACAACTTCAACAAGAATGTAGATTTAATTATGTGTTTTGAGCTATGAAAAAAATAAAATGTCGATTCTAAATTTTCAACCCTACCTTCACTCGGCTATGCTGAGAACAAAGAAATCTAAAGACAGATACAGATTCAAAAGCGTCCTTAGGATTCACTCAATAGATGCTCAAGAAAACTCACCATAACCAGATGTGTAATTGGGGCCTCTGCGGCCTCTCCCTCTTCCGCTGTAGGATCTGGAGCCTTGCACTGAGGAGAGGGTGCTCTCGTCAGTTGTGTAACCCTTTTCTTTTTCAGGAACTCTAGCAGAAGAAGGTCTGAAACCCATACCAATCTGACGCAGTTGTTCATCAATCTGGAGCCTTTCCAGTCTTAACTGTTCTACCTCCTACATTAAAGGAAGAAAAACAAAAATCACTGATAAAGAAATCTTTTTTCCCTTCACAGAGTGCCATTGTCATCTTAAAAAACAGCGTTCCTTTAGCAGAGCTGACACCACCTTGCAGGTGACTGAAAATAGCAGTTCAAGTAATGAGTTCTGCAATTTCAGTTTTGGAAGAAATCTAAAACTTTTCTCTGAAATCACCGTGCAGAAAGACAGGTTTTTTAAGTCTATTACCACCTTTCATAACTAAACTTCACCACATTTATTAAAAAAGGCAAACTGAAGAAATAGCATGACTCAAATGGATTCATTATTTCTGTGAAGCCAACACTACAACTCCATCCAAAGCCAATTAATCTAAAATAGTAATTGTTCTAATACTACTTAGTATTAGAGTGTTACTGCTAGAATTCCATCCTACCCCAACAGAGTATAAACCTCAGAACAACAGGACACTAATACTGACCAAAAGTGTGTATTACTTCCCAAATGCCTCTTAAATCAACTTTACAGTCTGATCCTTTCAAGACCAACAGTACTCAGTAACCATGATACCAATTTAAAGGCCTACAGAACAACTATGGGCAAGGGGTGGGTTCAAGGCACCAAACCTTAAATCCTGATATACAGAACAGTTTATTAACTGCAAATCCCACTAAACTGTTGCTCAGAAATTCTGTTACTTCAACCAAAGTTTCCTCCACAGATTCCTCCTCTGCAATACACTTACCTTTAGGTATGCGATGTGGTACTCTAAAAGAACCTGGACATTGCCAATGCTTTCTTTAGTACCAACAAATACAAACGGTACCATTCCCTATAGAAACAAAACAAGTCTTATTTTCAGGAAGAACATCATCACTGAAACAATGTTTAGGGTTTATTATAAAAAAAAAAAATCTGTGTAAATTCTGAAAATGAGCTAAACAAGCAACGATTGTAACTGAACCTTGGGCTACAGAGATTCACTAGAAATAGCTCAGGCTGGGATGAGGGCAAGAGCTTACACGTTAAAGACTTAAGACAGTCCAGCTTTCCCAACAGCCTATTCTGGCAGTTACATAACCTGCCATACGGTGTTTGCCCCCATGCAACACTACTGTTGTGTGTATCTACTGCAGTAGGTGTGTAAAAGCATCTATAGTTTACCAAGCAACATCCAGTCATTAATTAAACCAACTATAAGATGAAGCATCTTTGAATATGAGAAAATAAGATAAAATCTTCGCAAGTATGTGAACATGTACTTTACATATGTACAGGAGACAGATTAAAAAACAATCAAAAATTCTTGCTCCAGCAAAAAAAACACAACAAAAAAAACCACTTTCTTGAAAGGAAAACCCCCAAAAACTTAAAAACGTGCTCTCTTGATATCCACAGAAAAATAACAAAAGTCTTTGTTAAATAATCTGCAAGCATCTACCCTAGAAAACTACCCAAATCACAGATAGCATGGCTTTGTAATATGGACATCACCATCATTACGGGTTGCCCATGAAAAATAACAATAAAAACAGGGTGCATAGGCCACAGAGGCTGTATTTATAAACAGTCTCATGCTGCACAGATGAAAACAGCGAGCTCTTCATGATGTTACAAGGTAGCACTTCAATCAATAGAGCCACGTCCCAGAAATTCTCACTTTCTGCATGTATCTTCCTACATATTCTTTGTAAAAAGATTCAACATGACATGTTTTGAAAATAAAAATCTAATCAGACAAAGAAAGAACAAACGAAGTACTTACATCTTCACGGGGCAGTTTATTTTCATTATCTCCTTCAATTCTCACCCTGACGACTCCAGACTTGTCTACAATCTCCTGAATCACTTTTCCATTTTTTCCAATAACTTTTCCTTCAGAGGGCAAGAAGGGTTAATTTTGCACCCATGTGCAAAATATTTTCATGGGTTTCTTGATATTTTCAGTTACTTACAACATAGCTGTAACAACCACCCAACTTTCCTCTACTGGTCACTTGGTTTCAATCTTTTCTCCAACTTCACATATGTACAAGAAAAACCTCAAAGAAAACCTCACACTGTGCTAGAACAAAAGTGAAAACTTCTAAACTGATTTTTATATATGTAAATATATGCACAGAATGACACATATTGATGAAAATTATCACTATACACAAGTTTCAAACAGAACCAGCCTAATAGTAAAGTGATGCAAAACTTTTGCATATGGCTATTTTAAATTTATATATCAAAATTATCTGGACCCCCTGAATCCATGTGTACCCCTCAATTCAATCTTTCCTTACACAGGCATATACATTTGCTGGCAGCCTCTTAAAAGTAAAAAACTACTAAATAGTTTTCTGAAAATTAATCTTGCCTTTCCAACAAGTGTTACTCGATAAAAGAACATTCACTACAAGAGACAGCAACACGATACAAAGTCAAGTACAAAAAGCATTAAAATTTGTTTCCTTTCCTCAAGAGTTCAAATAGCTTAGCAGGGTTTTTTTTTAATCTTAAAAAACCCCATGTTACAGCTATCATGCTGCAAGCCAACAGTTTTATTTTGCTCAGTGTTCCTGTTACTACTACTAAAATAAACCCCACTTGTTATAGTGTTAAACATTTTTCTACGGATAATGGTCAGCCAGGATTTGGGAAAAAGTCCTCAGTCCCAGGGCAGCAGCTGAAGCTGGCAGCTCAGCAGATGGCACTCTCCTCTTGGTACCAAAAGGGAGCAACGGGGCATAGCACGCTACTTTCAATTTGAGTCATTCATGATCACTACACTTCTTTTACCTTGGTTGTCTTCATAGCTAAGTGTTTATCTGCTTATATATTCATAGCTAAATGTTTATCTGCTTATATATATATGACCATCAGTGATTTGGGCAAGATGTCTGCCTTCATCATAAATCAGTACTGTAGCTGTTTAAAAGTGCCTTTCAGTTAAATTCATTACTATGACTAGTGCCATGATTCTTCTATGGGTACATGGGCACTAATGAATGCTATCCCAGTCCCCCAAACATCAATCTGTGAAACAGTAGATTTAGCAAAGTTCCTTGATTCAACAAGGCCTGCTAAATGACATTACAGAAAAAAAACAAAAAACAACAAATCATATGTTCATGTACAAACTAACAATTAACTTGCCAAATGTTAAAACTAACTTTAACAGTAGGCAGANTATGAATTATTTAAATTATGCAGTCTGTACATGAGCTCTAAGCCCCAAACCATAGGAAGTTAAAGCACAGCTTTTAATTTCTCCTTTGGATAATTCACACTGCTGTTGAATCAGGTACAACGCCTGCGCCCTCCATACTCCCTTCACACTGCACTGCCTGCGGGCTGGTCACACACAACAGGAGGAAGCTGCCAGACTGGGGGAGAACAAGCAGCAGAGAAAGAGGAGCAGGACAAGGGAAGTGGAAAACATATCCTGGGATGGCTGGACTAGGGAAAGATGTGTTCTGAGGGGGAGTAAGATTAACATCCACTTTAGGTAGCTTATGATACAGAAGTTACCATAATATGCATTTAAGAGTTTTGGGAAGCCACATCTTTGTAAAGCTGCAATGCCTGTTTCCAGACTGAGGATGAGACTGGCACTGCGAATTTCTACAGGAGCTGAACACCACCCAACCACCATCTCTCACACATCAGAGCCCAGGAGGAAGCAATGACCTGAAAACTGTCGTGTCATTCTTGCAACTCTGCTGTAGTAATTTTACATTAAACTCTGGAATTTCATTTCAGCACTTCTAAGCAGTCAATGTTGCAATTTCAATTTGTTTTGGTTTTGTTTTTATTTTTTTTTAAACTGGAATCTGAACTTCAAATTTTACCATTAAATTAAATAGTACAAGTC
>VWZY01007367.1:420922-444921 GCA_013399075.1 Chloroceryle aenea | reverse complement strand
CTAAGCAGTCAATGTTGCAATTTCAATTTGTTTTGGTTTTGTTTTTATTTTTTTTTAAACTGGAATCTGAACTTCAAATTTTACCATTAAATTAAATAGTACAAGTCTCTAACCATTTTCAGTGTTGACAAAGTATTAATTAACAATAATATATGCATTTTCTTAAGAATTCCCTGACACATAGTTTTAAAAGATTTGTCACTTTCTACATAAAAGGAGAAATCAAATATTTTACTAGCATCTAAATTGTCTTTGCAGGGCCATGCTGATTAGGCACCATTTTCCCAAGATTTCAGGTTTTAGCAGTATTACATACCGACAAGATTTCTGGGAACTTGAATAAAATCCTCCACAAATTCCAAGTAACTTCTAGCCTTTTTTACTGCATCAGCAGTCTGGAAATTAATTAAGAAAAAAAAAAAAAAGCAGCTTATTTGTCAATATAATACATTAAAAACAAAACCTTGTAGCAACAGCTGCAAGTCAAACTTATTCTCAAAAAGAGAGGAAGAGAGACAAGATTAATCTAGTTTTGAACTAGATGTTGAAGAAATGATTCAGTAAAATGCCCAGAGACAAAATTCAGTAGCAACAAAAAGCATCAGCAATGAATGAAACAGCTTTTTTGATGTTATTTCATGACATTTTAAAATGCAATCTGCAACTTATCACTAGCAAATCCCAGATAGAATATCTTACAGATATATATTGAAGCAGTTTCTGATAGACATTAATTGTGGAAAAAACAGCTAATTGTATCTTTTCCTCCAAAATCAAAACATTTTTCAAATCTAGAGTCCATTTCTAAAAATAAAATTAAGTATTAAAATTATCACAAAGATTCTATACTGAAAGAAACAAATTTGTAAGAGGTCCCAATAGCATTCATAAAACCTTCAGTTTACAGGATTATTATATGTTAAAAGAAACTCTGGATTATGTATCTCATTTCACCTGACTTCACAGTGCATGAGTAGTTTAACCTCTTCATTTTCTTCTGAACTGCTTTGGATGCATCCAGTTTTTCTCCACTGGGCTGTGCTACAATTGATATTGTCACCAATATCAACACAATTTCAAATGCTGTCTCCAAAGTGTAGTACACCTCCCATTACCCAGAAGGTAACGGCAAAGGAGAACAGCAATTTTACACCCATTTGTCTCTTGACAGTACCTGAAGATTATGTTATGTGATAAAGGTAAGACATTTCCATGGTTGAAGGACAACCTCTACAGAGAGCTTCACAAGCTCACTGTAAGCATTGACTTGGCTTTACAGCCTTTCCCGTTAAGAAAAATGTACCAGTTTTTCAGAACACAGCAACTGCTAGAATGGTGTACTGCACTAAGGAGTCTGTCCTCATCACATCACCTCTGCACTCCAAATTCTACTACAACCAAGGTGCACTCCTTTCACATTGCTGGTTTCTGGTCACCGTTCATTTACATTTTTTTCCAAGATTGGGCAGTGTCACTGGTTAGTGCAAAATCTGTTAATGCTCCCTTACAGCTTTATTATTAAATAACAGAAGTTGACAGTTAATGAAGGCTATAGAGATGCTGAAGCAAGAAACAAAGCTTCAGATTAGTGACAGAAAAAGCACAGAACTAAGGAATGAGTATCAGCACCTAGTCCATAGCAACAGCCTTTGGCAGTTTCCATTTTACATTAACCCTTTCATCATTTCATTTTTTAGGCAGCACATAAAGACTAGCACTAGCTCCTGTATCTTTCCATCAAATTAGGGAAGCTGTAGAAGAACAAAAAAAACTTATAAACTGCTGGCAGAGGTCAAAGTGAGAAACTTGGGTGAACTGGATTTCATAAAGAAACAAACAACAAAGCACAGTGAACAGATGGACAGAAAGTCGTCAGGAGCATAATCAAAGCAACTGCTACAGCAATACAAACTTCCACACACATCAGCCATTTTTCACCTTCAACAAACTCTACCTATAGGACACAATTAACTGAAGAGTTCACAATGTCCTGCCTCAGAAGCATGTTTACAATTTCTTTCCCAAATAAAGATGAAAGAACAGTGACTGCTTTCACAGTAGCAGAGTTAGAATGAGAAAATAAACCACTGCCAGTAACTGCAGCTCTTCAGTGCACCCATACATATATCTACACTTTACCATAAGCACTTCAGAGTTTTTAAGCAAGTACAACCTGCATGACTCACTCACACCTCTAACATGAGATAGCACAAATCTGATTTGGACAATGTAGGCTTAGTTCCTTGAAGTGTGTAATTCAGAAAAAGGGAAAGAAATAAATTTTTTCTCTCTAAAAATCAGTGTGCACATGGATTGAAGACCTCAGAGAATTCTGGTTACTAGTAACTGCCTTTGTAACTTGGAATTATAGACCCATGCTCTGGTTAATTGACATGGTAGCCCATACAATGAAGACAGGTCCATGTTACTTGAAAAGGCTAATAGTAATATTAAATACAGGGTATTTTTCCAATCTCAGCATTTTAAGCACTATTTTTGCAGCAGTAGAGTTCTGCAGGACTGTGCAACAAGAACTGTATGGCTACACATTTGAGAGAAAATGTTTTCTAAGTCAGTAATGTAGATCCAGTGGCTACATGCTGGTGGAGTGCCTTCCTATTATAAAACTTGTATTTGTCTCAGGAGTCTCACATCAGTTTCTGAGACAAGGTTTGTGAAAGTCTCTCCAAAGTCCTGGTNGGGGGGGGGGGCGAACACCCAAACCAACCAACCAACAACCCCAAAATAAAAATAATAAAACACCCCAAACAACCGGAAACCATCAACCACAAACCAAACGACACTACCCTGGGAATGCCTTGAAAAGCCTTATCCCCATGCAGATAAAGGGAAAGCTCCTCAAGTCATGGCAGGGATCAATGCTTTTACCATCACGATAAAATACTCTTTCAAGAAAACAAGATGTGTATTAACCTCCTAGTCCAAATGCAATTGAGCTAATGAAAGCTCCAAAGGGAAAATAATTCATCATGTTATTCTCCCTTTGGAGAAAACAAGACCTAACTCCTGAAAAAGCTGGGATAGCTAGCATCTTGCTATTGTTCTATGCAAAGGAATGGTTGAGAAACTTTTTAAAAAAAAAAAAAAAAAAGGTGTAAGAAGGAAGAAGCTCAAGTGTTAAGAATTGCAAAAGAACTGAATGCAATTCAATTCTGCCAGTAATGAAGGTCTAAGGGAAGATTTTCTGTTTCTGGCAAGGGTCTAGGCTCTCACTCCCAGAGTAGTAAATTTCAAAAGCAGGGGCAGCCACTCACTGTCCAAGCTCTGAAGTTCACAGGACTGTGATGTCTGTAACAGGTATCCCAAGCAACAGTTCAGGTGGAAGGGGAAGGGTCTTGGAAACAAAGGGGTCTTGACCAGACAAGGGAAAAGCATGAAAAACATCCCAAAGTTTAGCTTCCTTCTAATCACAGGTTCCTAATGTTCTTTCAAATTTACTTCCCCATGTCTTCCTTCACAGATTCCCACCCTAAACCACACTGAACTTTCCTTTCTATGCAAAATGTTAGCAATGGGAGACCCTCAGACCTGGACTACAACATAAGGGACAATCGATCACTGCTCCCACTTCTCGCAGCCTAAAATTGTCTGCCCATGCATTCAGCCATTAGCGCCTGGATGCTTGCCAACTTCAGCTGAAACCAGGCAAGAAGAGTGGACAAGTATACCCAGATGCTAAAGCCCTTGTCACATGGAATATTTAGGTTGACTGGCGTTTTTAGAAGCGGCTATCACTTCTAGGAAGGACAAGGCTGGATGTGTCTAAAGGTATTTTTATTTAGGGGGCATCTGGTATTTATAATCATTGCTGTGCACTACTGTAAGAGGCTGGTGACAGTCATAACCTTTCAACAAGTTTCAGCATCACACCATTCATGTTAAAGAGATCAAAACTGCAATACAGCGGGCAATCTATCATGTCTGAACTTGTCCAATTCTTCATGGGCTATGACATGTGATTTACTAGATCAAGGAAGGATCTGTTGCCACACCCTGGAGTGTTTTAAGATTTCCAAAAAAAGGCCACAGAACTTCAGAGATACTGCTGATAACTCAAGTTTCTCCTCTCTGCTGCATTGACTTCATCTGACCCTTGGACCACAGACAGGTTCTACTCCTGACATTCATGGAGCATAATTCAAGACCACGGATTCCTGAAACAGTAGGCAACCAAGGATTTCTACAAGTGGTAACACCAGAGACCCAGGTGTTAGTGGCACTTGTAGAGTTGGTAATACAGCATAAAAACCCTCAAGAAATCTTCTGACAGGGCCCTGGTGACAATGGTATCTTTGTCACTACTCTTCTGCCCTCTGAATGGATCATTGTTTTGGTCCAAAGATCAGCTACATTTCAAGGCGCTTGTGAGCTTTTAAAGCACATCAGGCAAGAGTCACACCAATGGAATTAACCTGGAGCAAAACTGTATTATTTTGCCAAAGCCAGCATCAAACTGCCAAAATAAGAGAGTTACATGAAGATAGAGGCTTTAACATATTTCTCAGAGGAGCAGACACCACATAGCAAAAACACACATGAACTAGGCAAGGAGAGAGGTAGAGAACCAACAACAGTAGCATATACAGTCTGAAGGAAAAAAAATAATTTAAAAAAATGCAGTCAAGTAAAATAGCAGCAAACAATGCTTCTGTCAGGCTGACAGAGATGTACAATGCAGTTGCAGAATTTGTGCATCACCACAGAACATGTCTTATGGAGGTCACCACTGCAATAGTCTCATATTTAAATATCTGTAGTATGAGCTGCCACAGCTTTAACATGCAGACAGACACTCAGCACCTTTCAGTTCTTTACTCTGGGTACAGCTCTCAGCCCTCCAACAGCAGATAAAGTGAAATCCTCAGACTCATAAAAAGTTTGCCCCTTACCTCCCCATAGATTCTGAAAGTACCAGTATCCTCCTCAAGTTCAATGGCAGTAACTCCCGGAACCTTTCTGGCTTGTTGTATGTTACTGCCATGTGTTCCTATAGCAAGTCCCATTAAGTCTTCTCGGACTACAAATTCTTCATGAAACGCTGCAGCAAGCTGCTTTGTGCACTGAAGGGAAAACAAAGTAAGACTCATCCACATACACTCAATGTAATGAAGAGTTATGTGCTCCATTTCAAGAAATAAGAATTACAAGCCATGGCTTACTTCCAAGTGTTTTGTAGCTTCTTCATTCCTTGACATAAGCATAAGTTTGGTACGAATGCTGCGCAGATGCATGTCACTCAGTATATTCACTCTCTTCACTGTTGCTTCACTAGCAGACTACGAAAAAGGAACACAAAGTTTCATTTTTTAAGCAAATCCACATTTTAAGGATAAATCGGGAACCTATTTAAACTAAACCACGAACATGATTGAAATTTCTTGAGCTTCATGGACATTATTCTTCCTCAAAACAAAGCATGAGAAATTTGACACCATCTCTGCAAACCACCAATTTTCTATCCTCACTCACAGCACATTTCACACTAAAGAGTTTGCTGCTGGATATACACAGTACCTTTCCCACTGATGTTCTCCAGACTAACAAATTAAACACCATTCTACATACTTAGCCATTCAGACAGTGACAAGGAAATCAGCAAGGAAAACACAATTCTGGAGAGTGAGTTTCAGGCAGATAATGTAGTAAGAGAAACCAATCACAGAGGAACTTAAGTGAACAATTCCTTAACGGCTATGCTGACCTGGTGCAGTTCTTCATGTGAAACCCAGCTGTAGGTCAAAGTGCACAGTAAAGTACAAGGGGGGGAAAGGGGGGAAGAATCTACTGCTCCAGAGCAGAGTAAAGGTAGAGTTATAGCTTTGAGCCGTCTGCACAGATCTGTGAAACAGCACTCACTTGTGGATAAAAAAAAAAATAAATAAAAAAATCATAAAAACAATGAGACTGAAGGCTGCCCCTGAATTAGGCTGCATGCAGTACAGGCACCCTCCCCAAGAGGTCTACCCCCAAAGATTAAGTTCAAACACATCTACTTATATTAAATCTCTCACAATTAAATCTCTCACAATTTACATGTTTGACACGTTAAACCATTTTTCCATACTGTCCAGGTCTGAGTTAGAACAGAACTAATTCCATGCAGTGATTTTACTTCTCAGCTCAGTTTCTAACTAACTGCACTTTCTGAAGTTCACAGCAGATTTTCACACAGCGTCCGCTTCCAGAAGTGATAACGCTCACTGTTTACAGTTACTATCACGGACTGATGTGCAGAAAGACTCTTACTTATACTTGCTCCTGTGCAGACCAAGGTCACTGCTAAATTTTGTGTGCCAAATAAAAGGCAGCACCTGTGGGGAGGAGCAGACAGGACAGTTGACCCTAAACTGACCAGCAAGATGTTCCATCCCATGTATGTCATATTCAGTATAAAGCTGAGCGATCACGAGGGTTAAGCCTCTTTTTCCATGGCTAGTGTCCAAGAAGGACTCTGTTCATTCTGCCTTCGATCCCAATCTGTGTGTTCCAGAATCCAGCCTCTGAATCTGGTTCCCATCCACTGCTGACAGCTGGGACTTCACCCAGTGCCTGCTCTACAGCATCACTGGTGGCAATGTTGTACTTGCCATCAGGAGGGTGGGTTTGATATTGGGTGTGTATATAATGCATTTTATTAATATTTTCATTAAAGCTGCTTTAGTTTTCTAATCCATAAACCTCTCTCCCTTATTCCCTTTGTCTTCCCATTTTGGAATAGGCATCCTCTAAACCTTGACACACACAAACACACAACTGCCTATACACCTCCAATAAATAATACACTGAAAATTCATGCAACATTTACACAGAAATAACAACTTACCAGTATTATTAGTTGAGCAGATTCAGCATGATAAAAAATTCGACATGCTCCCACAGCTTTCTTGAAATCTTTATGTGCGTTTTCATTAGCACACCTAAGGAGACAAAAATCACTCTAATTCAACAAGCTGCAACAAAAGGCAACATGTAATATCCTGCTCAGAAACAATGTTTCAGAGTAGTTTATGGAAAAGACCACTCAGAAACTGAAAATTCCCCTCCTCCTTATGCCATCATGGGTATTTGGCAAGTCTCAGTAGCAGAGGCCCCCTGTGAGTATATCACCTGTAGAAGCTTAAAGGAAGACATGAAGCTCCATCTAAGAACTTACTTTATGTCCCACCTCAAGAGCTCATCAGGGTTTTCAGTCAGTATTTTATTTCTAAATGAGCTCCTGCAGCCATAGCTACCCATAAGGTTCTTCAGGAACCTGTAAACTGCCCTGTAAAATATAAGCCAAATGGGATTTCCCCCCAACCCGCCAATACAGTAAACACCTCATTAAAATGCACAGAGCTACTCACGCATCTCTCAGATCTTCAGGAACATCCACTGTGCACTTGAAAAAGGTGTTCTTTTTGACAGTTTTATTTTGATTCACAGGTCGGAGTCGTTCATAAGTGACAATTTCATTGTAAGTGGCATCACAAGCAGCATATTCAATCACATAGAACTATGGAAGAAGTTTGTTGAAATTGTAACTTCAGTAAGAACAATAAAAGACAGTGACATTACCAGCTTCATCAAGAAAGTACAAAATAGGAATATATAGACTGGAATGTAAATCTGAGTTAATATGATACTACAGTTCTACACAAATTGACCTCTACATAATTCAGTACCCATCTGATGTCTCAGTAATGTAAGGGCACCATATCAACGTATTTTCAGTCCCCCACAGCATCTTTGGTTTTTCTCATGCCCATCCCTCTTCAAATACCTACTGTAGTTCAAATTTCAACTGGGATTTACTGGAATGTTTGCTAAAGCTGTTTAATGGAGCTCCAATTCTAAAAAATACCTAATAGAGAAGCAAACCAAGTCATTCGTCACAGAAATACCTGTTCTGCAACAGTTAACAATAAAAAGACAAATCAAATGATTCAATGGGCAACCTACCCATGAATCATGCAAGATCAAAAGGAAAATAAAAACTAAATCTTTTTGATACACACTATTCCGAATTTAGGAAAGCAAGAGAACTAAGAAGGTTTAACAGCTACTACTAATCTACTCCTACGCTTCCAGCCAGCACACAGAAGTATAAAGACGCTTGTCTGCACAGTATCCCTGACCCTGGCTTTGTGATAGGGATGCAGCCTTCTCCTATCCTCCCTTCCTTCCACCAGTACACAATTTCGGACTGTAACAGTACTTTCTCCTCTTCCTCCCTCAAATCTGGTATCTGTTTAACTAACTTGTCTATCATTGAATACACAGGTTATCTGTGAATTTCACATTTACTGTGGGAAAAAAAATTACCATGGAACCATGTTAAAGATTGTACAAAGAAGCCAAAAACTGAACTGTGAGGTTTTCTGTGAGGGGACAATTCCATTAAATAATTGATTTCACTGTAGCATAGAGATCAGCCAGCTGTGGATGAACAATTGTTTGTTCCCTGTCAAAATCAGAAAATTAAAAGTTAGCTAAAACACAATTTGAATTCAGAACTAGGAATTATTTCTTTTATAGCTTTTTTTTTTTCTGAAATAAGCAACCTATAGTAAAATTCAAAATTTCAGTGATGTAAGAGAAAAAGAGTGACCCAAATGATAAACTCTACCATTCGGATCAGCTTGTGTCCTTTTCTCTCATTTTCACACTATTCCGTTCATCCACAAGCATCAAGACACAGAGTGTTCCTTTGCTGTTTACAAACCCTTGTCCTCACAGATCTCAAGTTTAGTTACTATTTGTTTACAGTTTTTAAACAGTATCAGAAACTGGTCAATTTCTGTCAACCCAGTTGGCTTTGGTTTCAAGAATCTAATACACTAGCAGCAGCAAGACATAGGACCCTTGCTTCTAGAGAGTTCAATTCTCTTGCTGTCATTTCACAGAAAAAGCTTTACTGAGGCTGTACCAGACACTGCCCCAGCTCTATACACTTAGGTGTCTGAATTGCCAAGTTACTTTATTGCTAACAGTCAAGAGTAGAATACAAACTTGACCTATGTAAAATGAAATCAACCAGTGTCTTTCTGCTACACTCAGCAGAAATACACAGGTGGAGAAGAACTGGGAACCACACACCAATAGCTGTAGTTTAGGGAGTGTAAACAGACCTTAACCACAGGTGAAGCATACTGCTTTGCTTCATTTTTAGCACCAAGTTCTATTCACAAATTAGGTTTGTTAGAAGTCCTACTCTTATGCACACATACAGTCCTCCAAGCAATTAAAATACTCCTAATAAAAGTGACTTGCCCAGCTAGAAACACGTTAACCCTCTGTTGTGTAATACACAACACAGAACATTCCAAAGTGATCTCAACTTGTAATTCTCTCTTGTCATGGTTCTGCATTTGCTGTAATTTATTCATTTTCTCTGCTGCAAAGAACTTTCCTATTTACTGTATTTAACACAACAGTGTGAAAACGGGAGGTTTTAAAATAATTTACCTCTCCTTTCATCATTCGAACTTTTGCCAGCCACCAGCCACAAGGCTCCTGGTCATTTGCTCTAGAATAAACCTGAAAATTAAAAGTAGTGAGAAACATTGAAAGCACACAGACATAATTTCCTTGCCTGCATGTGTAATAAAGAAATAACATCCCAACTTTTTAATTGTCATTAAAATGGAACAGTACTCTACCCTAACGTAGTTTTTGTATAAATTATCCAGCAATATGCTCTTCGCACAAATCTTTATTATTTTGCACTGCAAGGAGGGGAATGGATTTCTTTCACATATACTACTGACAATTCAATTGACATTTCTGTTGGGAGACACCACCTCAAGGCTCAGTGCTTATTCAGGGGCAGTTCCTCGCTAATGTCAAACATTATCTTCACACTGAAAGCTCACAAATAGTATTAACTCCACAATTAAGATTTTTGTTTTGTCCTTGGCTTACTACTGAAATGAAACAAGTCATCATATGACTACATATTCCATACATATTCCATTCCAAAGGCTACCAAGTTAATGCAGCATCAGAACAGAACAGATGATTTCTGAAAATTTCATTTCCTTCATCTCCTCCAAGTTTCGTTTACTCCTTATAGGCCTCTGCAGGCCAAAGTCATCTATCTGCATACAGACTAAAGTAATTTTGCAATAGCAAGGAGGTAGAAAATAATCCTTCGCATATCACTTTTAACAAAGCCAACAAACCACACACATTTCAAATAAACTAAGAGAAAACCTCAGCACTGATATTACATTGTTTCTGAGATAACTAGCCCAAAACGATAAATGTATCCTAAAGAAAACTACTACTTTGATTTTAGGGATAGGTAAAATAAAAAGCAGAAGTTAAGCTAATTAGTAAATTGCTAAAGGTACTACAATGAGCTGAGAAAACAATATGCACCTCTTAATTTCCTGGCTTCATTTATCATCTCTAACTCTGCTTCTCTGTGTAACAGTGTAATTCACACAGTTTCCTACCAAATTGTACAGATACTTCACCTGGGTCCAAACTACCGTTACCGGATGACATTTACTGCATCGTCACACCAAAACATTTCCAACAGTCACATTCCAGATCAAAAATGAAAATTATTTAGTTTTGCTTTTAATTCTGAAACATTCTCAGCTATTTTAAGTTTTAGGTTTTGAGAAAGTTCCATTGGTAGTTCTGTGAACAAACTGAAACGTCCCAGTTTCCCTGAACGCCTAATAAGTCCATTACTAGACACGTGTTCAGTTTTAAATCTTCCCTTTGGAAATGCACTCGCAATCATCATCACCTCCTTGAATGGACAATCAGTTACATCTGAGGACAGTTCATGAGGATAAACGCACCTCCACTTCATCTCCTTCACCAATTTCTTTCTTGATATCAGGGGGTGGTGGTAATCTGACTTCATTAAAGGGTACCTGGCGCTCTGGTTGCCAACTGAAAGTTGAAGAGACATTACACATTATTTCTAGAATTTTCCTGAGACTTTCTTAGTTTTGTTTTTAGAACTCGGAGTTGAATTAAAACTCACTCTTTCCATATAATCAAGTCTCTTTATTCATTGCTAGAAAGCAAACTTTATAAGCAAAGGAATAAAATAATCCTGGCAAGACAATAGTAGTATCTGGAAAGATATTTATTGACAAGATTTTTAAATACACGGAAAAGATTAACTTGACTGGGTTCACTAAATGGCTTTTATAAAATCCCTGTGAAAATATTAGATGATGCACTCACATTTCTACTGTTCAAATTATAAAACCTCTGTACAGATGTAAGTTTGTCTTTGCAGGTTCATCAATTTCTTCACCTCACACTTAACATTTCAAGGGCTTAAAAGTGATGGTTTAAGTATTCCAGGAAAATCTGACTTTTTCTTAACAAAACTTACATTTCTACCTACAAACTCATTAAATGCTCCCTAGTAAATGTCTGGCAAACAGATTCAGTTCAAAACATACCTTTATATCTACATATCAATACCAATTATTACTTGGAATATAAAAATTTACCTGCTTGTACAGAAGGGCTATTTATTTTACCATAGCTGGCTCTACAAAGTGCTTTACTTGCAGAAGTGTGTATTTTAGGAGCACTCTACAAAGACTACCAGAGCAATTCACATCCTGTATTCTCCTGAAATTCCTTTTCCTTCTACTCTGTCAATGTCACAGAATACCATCAGCTCTTCCTCACCCTCCTTATCAGAAGCCCAACAGAAGACTCTAACACGGGTTGAAATAAAATCAGGGGTAGGGGGGAAATATCCCCTCAAAAAACTTAGTAATTTAGAACACCTGAGGGACTTTGATGATATCCATCAAAGCATTCCCATGTCCCTCATTTATGCCCATCTTAAAATTCACACCAGACACTTCTGCAACTTCCTACAAAAAAATTACTTGCAATTCAATTGCAATTCAATTGCCCTTATTGCAACTATAATGGTCACTAAACGTATTCCCATCCCCACCTTTATGAAGTTACTGCTCTCACAGATGCAAAGGCAAATCATAAGACTTGAGGATGAAATGCATTCCCTAAATTATAGTGTATATAAACTTCAGTTTAGAAACAGTGCGAGCATAGTAATCAAACTGAACACCAGGATCAAAAATGTTGCAAACTCAAATGAACCTGCTTAAAGTTCTCACAGGAATTTCAATTGTGCTCTGTAGTTCAGAGCTTACAGAAGGTTACAAACTGCCCATAATGAGATGGTATGCTTGAAGAGATCTTGTACCTTCAATAAAATATACTTGAAGTTGCAGTAGACCTATTTTGCTTCCATCTCTAATCATCTAAAGGAACTCTGCCACTAGAAGTGGACAGGCCAGTAACAAATTACCCCTATGAGCTGCAAGATGTTTTGGCATTTTTTAATCAAACAGTTGAAAAGTGCACAGAAGACTCAGTTCTCAGAAAACAGGGAATCAAAGATTTAATAACAAAATATAAAAAATTGGAGCATCCCACTGGTGAAATGCAAAACAACATGTTTTAAGAAATAAATTACTTGTCACTAGCTACAAATTACCTACTATAAGGATCTGACAGAACTGATGCCTGAAGGATTATCCCAAGTATCTGGCACCAATTACAAAAAAGGGAGTTGCTTGCTTCTTACAACATAAAAGTCTTTCTTTCAATATGGCTGCTTCAAACTACAATGAGCCTATATGAAATTGCACCTCAAGAGCCAATTTTCTCTCTTAGTAATAAAAGTTTCTAGTTTCTGAAGCATCTGTGTTCATCCTTCCTCTCCTTAACCCCACAAAATGTCTCTAAAAGAATCAAGGATATCTGCCCAAAGATTAATTATTGCTCTGGCCACAAAATCATCACTAGCAATCTGCTAGTATACCGATTTTGGGAACCTTACAAAAGCTGTAGAAAACGACTGGTTAACAGTAGCAGAAAATGCAAACTGACAACTTAGACTGCCTTCAGCAGCGTGGATGTGTTTACTTCAATTAGTGCTGATTGCTATCATAACAGAATGATATATTCAGGACAGGACACTCTTGCCATCTTTGGGTCTAATAAAGCCCCAGTGAATTTAACTCAGTAAAAAAGGTAATAACGTATCAGGTTTACAACACGAATTTGTATACACACTCCCTGAGAAGACATATTTTTGCTCAACAAAACACTCAACATACATCGTAGCCTATCTGTTTTGGAACTTGGCAGCTGCTGCTGCCAGACCGTCTGTAAAACCCATGGATGACATGGATACTAAACACTAGAAATGTGTTTGCCAACAATTAGACCCCTGCTGTGAACCACAAGCATTTCCTTCGGCTTACTTGGTTCCAACCTGAATGCACATGCTTGGAAGGCAAAGAGCCTCCTACCTTAAAGTAAAATGGATGTTGAATATGAAAGTGAGGATTAGTCACATCCCAGATGATGAACAGGATGAAGGACTCTGTTTTTTTCTGTTTGTTAGGTTTTGGGAAGAGGGTATGAAACCCTAGGAGACAGTGACAACTTCCATAACCATCTCAGTAAGTGGCAGTATTATAGTTGTCACCTTATCTTCTAACTACTTTTCATTAAAAAAAAAAAACAAACCAAAGCTAGAAAACACAGGTTAGAAAGAAACTAAAACTTGTCTTTACAGGGCAAACCCTAGAATTACTTCTCTTCCCCTTTATTTTTTCTACATGTGTATGTATATCCCCAAACACACATGTACACACATATGTATAGACCTACACACCCTAGGATTATCTAGTCAGGATTATAAAATACTGTTTATAAAAACACACCTGCATGCTCCCTATTATTACCTTTATTGCCTAGCAATCTTTCCTGAAGAAAGCCTCAAAGACTAATCTACAGGTTGGTGCCGGCAGAGTTTAGTAACAACTTTCACATCAAAAGCTGACACATTTTTTAGGATCTCCACCTAGCAACTGGAAGGGAAACAGGAAAGAGGATGTAGCTCCCACACTACCTTAAATTAGCCCTGGAATCTCCCAGGTAATCCATGTTGTTATCAGTCTGAATGCTGAGCAACAGGTATTCATTTGTACTTTACTATACCATGGATTATCTTCAACTTGCCACTACAAGTCCCTAGTAGCACTGCTGTGTTTACACATTAAATGAAGAGGGCCTCATGGATAACTCTTTCTCCAGATTTGCTTACATACTTGCATTGTTTTCCAATAAAAAAAGGGTCTTCAGCCTACATATGTTTGTATATTTATTTTCTTAACAGTTAAAAAGAAAAATTAGTCACTGTCAGGATACTTTTATTACTCTCTGGTTGGGAACACTGATTAGCATTCCTCGGATTAGAGAAATAGAGATTTTTTTATTTAATACAAGCACTTTGGTATTTTCCATCTTTTTCTGCTTTAGCATAAGAGTATCAGGCCTATGCCACTGGATATTTTAATTAAATCTCTGTCACATCTATGGGCATCACTGAAGATACCTAAAAAAAAGTAAAGAACTGCATAACTGATGAGCTCAATTATGATACAATGATTCAAGAAGGTAGGTCATGGAGACCATGAACAGGGTACTGATCTTGTACTTCAAGAACTATGCCTTTCTAATGAAATCTATCTCCTCTTAATGTCAAAAAACCCAACAAAACACCAACACCAAAGCACTAATTCAAAATAACAACCTAACACTTAAGTGATTTAAAAGATAAAATACTTACTTGTTTTCAAATACAACGGTGAGCGAGTCCTCGTGAACATCTTTGATAAATCCCTACAATAAGAATATTTTTGTTATAAGAAAGCATAGGAAATCATAGCAAGGCAGTGACTTCAGTGCAGCCTGAAACAAAGCCAAACAGCAGACCACCACTAATACTACTGTTCCAATTTGGGAAAGTTCCAAGACACGATCCCACTGTTCACATGAGGTTGTCAATATTCTTGGTTGGCTATTCTAAGAAATACAGTGCACAGTGACTGTTCCAAAAGACTGCTCAAATCAGACCAGCATATTTACAACTGAAAACTCGCTATCAGGCTATTATTTTACCTCCAGGTATGCAGAACTGTTTTACAGGAACAAAATGAGAGAGATCCAGGCCCAGGGCAACTGGTACCACTTGCAATACAGTACCAAATAGCTGCACAAAGCAGTATTTTCTTTATGAGCGCTCTCAACACAAAACTGAATCCCAAACAACAGTTCATCAGACGGTATGACAGCAAGTTTGGATGAAACTTGGTGACACGGGCTGCCATAAAACTAGTTATGGTATTGTGTTTTCAGTACCAAACTGGGGACTGTATGAAGCCAAATACCTGTAGGACCTCACAGGAAAAAAGAGAACAGAGGATTTTTGTGTGTGTCATGATCTCAGGAACAACTGAGGAGAAATCCCATTTTCCTTCCTTTCTCTTAAAAAAAGGGCTTCTTTAGGGGGCATTGGTTATGTCAAAAACCTGAAGACAAACAACCTAAAAGAGACTGTTGTACTCAAGTATCCATGCAGAAACCACATTCCTACACCTCTTGGTTAAGGAAGGCAGTCATGCTTCCCTTAAAGTAACAAGAAGGATCTTTTGCCTTTGCTGTAGTATAGCCTGCAATTTGCCCAAGCAGAGGAGGTCAAGGAGGAACTGTAGTTTTAAAGGAGTAAGAGAGTTGCCCAGCTATGTTAAGAGAAGTTCCAGGAAATCTGCTGAATGGATTATATCCACTTAAGAAACTGCCAGCTGAGGAGGACGAAGAACGTATCAACCGTGCAAGGAGCCACCAGCCCACAGAGGTATTATGTGTCAGCTCAGGGGAAGATAAATTTTCACACAGGAGATCCCTCAGCGTAACGACAGACAGTTAAAGGAGCCCATGCTGACAGCTGGTTGCAAAGGGCCTACATAAATACACCTCCTTTTACCTGAGCTCATACTTGAGCAATGCTGTGAAGGCATTTGCTCAAAATCTGCTTCCTGAGCTTCACTCAAAACCATTGACCAACAACACAGAAGATTGGTTCTAGCAGATAGTACACTGCAGGTCACCAAAAGTCACGAAAATCACCCTGTTGAACCATTGAGTGCGTGCCTAATAAAACAGACCCTTTCAAAGGCCATCCTGACACTACAAGTGAAGGAAGGTAAATCTCTTCCTCTGAAAGGTAAGGCTAACAAAAAGTTTCTGGACAGGTAATCTAGACAGGAATACTGAAGGTACACCTATTTAAAGATGCAAAGAACATAGAAAATTTTACTGCCTGAAGAATGTGTTAGCAAACAGAAGCAAAATAGAACTTCTACTAAATTTATTCTACCAGTGTACCCTTTAAACACACCCCAGGCACAGGAATGAATTAACACAGCATAAAGTGCAGGAAATAAGAGTTGTTCTGCTACAATTAAATCAATCTATCCAATCTATTGAATCTGTCCAGGGACAAAACACACAAGTCACAGCTCTGCGCACCAAGTTCACATGGTCTGACATTCTGCTGAATGTCAACTTCTCAACAGAAAGCAGCATTTACAGAAAAGATTTAACTCCCTGCTATGGACAGCCATTTATCTACGTTCCAAGAATCTGTGATTCAGAATTAGTCTTTGCCTCATTACGCTGCTTTATTTCATAGCTGAGCCTTACCTCTTACATGCTCTCACAGTACTCAACGTGGCAAGAGGAGAAATGAATATTTTATTTCAAAAGTTATCCTACTGTAGCTAAAAATTTATTCTTCAGGTCTGAATTCGGTTATCTTTCCTTTGTTAAAAAACAGAATTTCAGAATCAAGAGAGATTCAAAACCAAATAACCACAAAACATCTTAAAAACATTCAGAACATAATGGTCTGCAGAGTTCAGAATATCCTGAATCCACTATCTGCAGGCTTCATTAATAAGACAAAAGAACTGGAAAAAAGGAATACTAACTGCATTGACTTTCCAGAATTTCAGAAAATTAGTCCATTACTTGGTAAAGTCTGGCTTTCCATGTACTGGTACAAACAGGTTTAATACGACTGATCTTTGAGCTAACGTCCCACTGAAGCAGAACACTAATATGAGTGGCAGCAGACTAACAGCTGACAAGGCACAAACATTAGCTGCATAAACAGCAACACGGAACATTTCTCAATAAAATCAAAAGTACAAATTCCAACATAGTCTACGTTTTATAACATCATACGGGTTTCACACACTGAAGCCTTTCAGTTCAACGTGTGTGCACTGCTCCTCCCTTATGAGAGAAGAATGCAATCACAGCTCGTAGATGCACATGCAGTAACTCACTTGAAATGATCTCAATAGCGTTTTCAGTTGGCATTCTCAAACTCTTCCCCTCCCCAGTATTTGTACATGAGAAACACTCAAAATCACATGTAACATTTATTGGGTATGCACTTCAGGTCACAGATGGACATACGCAAAGCATTAAATAAATGTACATAATTATGTAAAGAATTTTGTTGTGAGGCCTGAAAAAAGGTTTGATCAGAGTCTAACTGTACAAACACAAGACTAATAGTGAAGGAGTCACAGGTTAAGAATCCCAAGTATAATTCTTCCTAATTATCAGTTTCTGTACAGCTGTAGGGAAGAACTCTCACACTAACTGAAGCCAGCAGTCTATGAAGTCTTACAGATTATATGGCTCATTTGTTATACAACTAGAAATAATCAGAATTCAATTTAAGTTTTAAATACTATTTTATATTATTTTTTTCTATTACCAAGAAACATACCAAAAGTATCAAAACATTTGTGAAAAGTAAAGTTTCCTGCATTCTACTTTCCTACCTACAAACCTGACCTTAACTATAAGCATTATCAGCTGTCACAACTCCAAGATAAAAACCAGATTTCATGCGTGTCAGGGTAAGATTTAGTGTAATATTAAAATAACCATTCCAAGAGTCTAGGTAGTATTTTTTAAAAAAAAGTTTTACAAAAAAACCTGCAACATTAAGATATTTTTCAATACAAAGCAGATTATTTTTTTTTTACATTAAGAGTTAAGTTAAATCCTGTAAATTCACAAGGGACTTAATCAGAAAGGGTGTGATGAACACAAAACTGAAAAGTAAATATCCTCATTTTCAGTTAAGAGTTTTGAATTTCTTCATTGGTGAGGCAACGCATACAAGTTGCATCAGATACTGTATGAAAAACATATTCTACTAATTTAAGTAATGATGCATCATCTTAACTTCTGCTCAAATGAACAATGTACTCCATTACTAAAATTTATCAGTGTTGCCTTAGATAACGTCACTACCCAAGTTTGAAATGTTCTACGTTCTTTACATATCATTCTATCTATCCTCATTCCAAACAGAGGCAACGAGGCAGACCTAACAAGACACCACCAAACACATCACCAGTAAATATACTGGCATCAAAACCACATACAGATAAATTGTATTATAAGAAAACACAAAACATTTGTGTGTGGTTTACACCAAATACAAAACTGCAGAGGGCAGGAAGGGAAGAAAAAATGGTATGATTTCATCTTGCTAGACCTCAGATTTGGACAGTCCAGATATTAGTGTCAGTCATTCAGTTTACGCTGCGAGCTGGACCTCTGGAAGTCCATGTATGCCCTGCTCGCTGCAGCCCAGCTCATGAGGCTGACAGGAGACTTACTGTACTACAGGCTATTAATGTCATGCTGGCTCCCCAGGCACTTGGGTTCAGACCTGTCTCTGCCACTCACTTGGCAGATGCAGGGTCTCAGCACGAGCACCTGTAAAACGAAGGGCAATATGGCTATGATTCTTGCCTGGGTTGGAGATCAGAGATCCAGCAAATCTAATACAGGGCCAGGTCATGTTAAGTGTGAACAAAAGACGGGAAACTATGAGCAGGTAATTGCCACCAAAATCACTACAGCTGAGACTACTTCATCATAACACACACACACTCTCTTTCCCTTTTACATGGGTTTTGCTCCCGGATTTAGGATTAGGATCTGCTGATAACATAAACGGATCAAGATTTACTGAAGTGCCCTTACAGTGAACTGCATGTCTCTGGATATATACACACTTTTTTTTTTAAATCCAGTTCCGGGCAAAGTCACAAAAATCAGTAGAGCAGGCAGATGGAATCCAAGTTCCCTCTTCATCCTGCTTTCTTCAGTTTATCCGACCCACGAGTAGGCTGGCTCAATCTAAAAATGAGGCACCATTCGTTCAGCTGCAAACATCCTTTTCGGGGATAGCCAGTGTGTTAGCTTCTGAGTCACACATACCTGCATACTAAAAACTATACTCAGATCACCTTACCCTGTGCTGAGCAAATTTTAAACAGTAAATGCTTTGGCGTCTGGTACCATGGACTGTTTCTGTATCAGCAACATAAAGGTCAAGAAGCCTATATCCAATTACCAAGACTTTCACTCCTTTCAGAAGGAAGAACAGTTAGTATTTTTAACTAATGTTCATATGTAAATGTTTCACATAAAAATAACATTAAATCTTTATTACTAAGGGCTGAACCCCATGCTGACTCCTCTGGAAGAAAAAATTAATAAATAAAAAAAGAATCAAACAGAGGAGACTTGTAAATAATCCAATTACTGGTCAAAAAAAAGACTGAACTTTCATCAACTATTATTTCCATTAGAAGTGATTAGCTGCACCATTTATACAAGGAACTGATAAAATAAAACAGATGCAATGTTTGTGTTTAGAGGCAAACTACAAGCCAGCATCTGGCAAGAACAAAATCCTTAACTATTATATTATTTTAGCAACCACAGTGGAATCTGTGACACTACTGCTTATTTCCATTCACAAACATAATTATAACGTGCAAATTCAGGGGTCCTTACAACAATTATACAAGAACTTCAGCACTGAATCCCCTGGCTTAGGCTCATTCATTAACATCTAAATGACTCATGTTACTTACACTGTTTTCTTCATACACGTATTTCCAGAAGGTAAAACTTCTGAAAGATGAACCCTCCACTGATCACATACATCAGCAATCAATGATCACTGCCTGTCACATCTCCCTCTTACCAGCCTAAAAGGGTCAAGCAGATGGCTCAACAGCAATGACTACAGGTAACTTCTTGCACCAGTCTATGCAACTTTGAAGACATCAGTAACAACTTCAACATGTCTGAAATTTCCCACCCATTAAGGCTAGATACAATAAATTCTGATCACCATAAAACAGTTGAAATATCTGAAGAAAAAAAAAAGAAAAAAAGTCATTCCAGTTAGCACGCTGCCTGGTGTAGTAACTGGGTACTAACAGCTGTGTAAGCTACACTCCCAATGACCGTTTCCTATTTTAATAACCAACAAGCTAAAAATCATTCAGAAGAACTCCAGAGTCTGTTTCAAAGCCAGTAATTAAGAAGTTTAAGAAAAATTGGAAAGCCAATATATTTTAATTGTTTCATAAGCATTGTCTCAGACAGAATTGCTCATCATGGTTTGACACGGCACACATGGAGAAATGCTGTGTAGCTCTCCATCAATTTTTCCCCTCAGTCATATGTTGGCTCATCTCTCTACCTCGAGGCCTACACCAACTCCTGCTACCAGTGCTTTGGTTAGTCCTCTTAGCAGAACAACTGCACCTCTTGAAAGAGAAACAGACCAAAAAGGAAACACTTTGGAACGAGTAAATTCAAGGTGAAGTTTCATTCTAATTCATGTTTGCATTTATTTTATGCCCTCACATAATCTAAACTATTGCTCTATAAAAGAAAGAATGCAAGGGCACAGAACACACCCGAGTTTTTCAGCACATGTAGAGTCCCTACAAGGAAGAACACAACAGATCTTTCAGAGTACTCAGGAGTACTCACTAAAGGATTCAGGCGAAGGAAGTTACCCAGTGTTCAATTCATGCATCTTGGTCTCATTTTATTGTAAGGCCCAACCTTTTTCATGTGCACTGACATCTGAACTCATGACTAATGTGCAGAACCAGGGCTTTAATTTGCATACAAGTGAGCATACGCAGGCTGGTGGACATACTGGATGAAAAAGAAGCTTTTGCCACGTTCCTGCCAAGAGCTTCACAGACACCCTTCAAAACTGGCAGGACCAGAGGCAATGGGCACAAACAAACACGGGAGTTTCTGTATGAATGTCAGGAAATACCTTGTGAGAATGACTGAGTATGGGCACGAGGTTGCCCAGAGAGGTTGTGGAGACTCCAGCCTCACAGCTATTCAAAAAGCCACCTGGACACTGTCCTAGCAAACTGGCTCTACAGGTGGCCCTGCCTGAGCAGGGGGATGGACCAAATGACCTCCCACAGTCTCTGCCAGCCTCAACCATGTGTGATTCTGTAAGTTACTCAATGAGACACAAAATCATCATCCTGAAAACACTGCAGTGAAGCCAATATGAGGCTGGGAGAACACAACTTTCACTCTCACCAATACACTTAAGAAGCCAAAGAAATAGTTATTTTAGGCCATTACACCTCCCCCCCCCAAAAAAGTCTACTGTCCCAAAGACAAAAACTAATGTGCACTCACCTAGGAACCATCAACTGTTCTGCTCTCAGAAGTCCTCACCACACCTCTAACTTATGCAAACCCTTAATCAGCAGGACTCATCAACCTTGCCCATTCTCCCTGTTCCACAACACAAACCTTACTTTTTTTTTTTCTCCCCAAAAGACCACAACCACTTTTAGCCCCATCAGTGCCCTCTGTTCCTTAAAGACAACGGGTACTCAGTATTATGTTACACGAAGTCTTCTGAGCTGTGCAAGAGTGGGGCTAAATACTGTCCCTGCTGTATACTGGTTGAGAACCTGGGATAACATACAAAGTAAATGCTGTCCTGTTCTCCAGATGCTCTTACTTATTTAAAGCAAAACAAACAAGCAAGCAAGCAAACAATTATTTTGAAGATTTGTAAATAAAAAGTCAAACTTAGTTCATAGTATTTTTTACAGGGCAGTGCATAAAAAAATTATCTTGGACAGTTACTGTTCACTGGCATATGCATCACCATTTTACTTACTAATTTATACCAACCATAGTGCATACATATGAATACACATAAGAATAATTCCCTGTTAAGACTTTAGTAAAATGAAGAACATTATTAGAGGAACAAAAGAACCTACAAAGAATATCATTTACCATGGCCATATCTCTAGTAACTACTGAAAACACTATAATGCTCCAACAGATTTAATCACTACATTTCTTCTACTATAGTTAAGTTGTAAATCACATTAACAACTCATTAAAAAAATTGTCATGTAATTGTTTACATAATTATTTTGGTCTTTATCTCTGTTGGCACAGCAGGATCATGATCATCTCATTTTCTGGGAGGTATGCTGTGCTACTGAATCTGAATTCAGACTGTTCTGAGCACAAACCTCAATTTTCATCCCATGTTACAAATCAGGAAAGTTTTTACCACCTACCATACAGTGACATGGGGTTCAGACAAGTTGAGCCAATTCCCCTTATCTCACAAATGCTGTTACCAATGCTGCTGGGGTCCAAAATAGGGTACTTTCTAAATGAGACTGACCTGCCTCCCTCTCTTGCTTCAGAAACTTTAAAGAGAAGGTTTCTAGCAGCACTGTTTAGCTCCAAAATGTATGTGTAACCTCTGCCTACTTCACCAGTAGGACTCACAAAATGGAGTCACTGACACACACATTTCATTGCATTTAGCTCACAAGAATCATCTTCTGAAATCGTGTTTCAGTTTTTTGATTTATTTGGTTTTGATTTATTTGGAGGTTCTGTGAGATTTATTTTTTTCCCCCTTAGAATGAACAGCAGATGATTCTCAGCCGGATTTTGGTCATTATGGGTCCAATCACCCTAACCTCAGTACACCCACCAGGAAGATGCCATCACTGGACTTAATCCCTATTTCTTTGATCTGAAAGCCATTAATGGCATTCTAAGTAATTCTTCTGCTTTTGTTAGCCACTGTTCACAGGGCTAAAACTCATGATGGTGCTAATCTAAGCCAGACAATTCTCACTGACTTAAGAGGAGACGTCATCATTGCAGATTTTAAATCAGTCTTACTGTAATAAATTCTGTTCACACAGATCCCTTCAGACCAAGAATTCAGTATACCTCCTAATACTCCCATTAGTCTCACATTCTTCTTAAGCAGAAGAAACAACAAATCCATGGTTTATAAAGTTGTTATGGGTGACAAGGTAGAAAATGGAAAGCTAAGAAGAACCTCTCCAAATTCTGAGGTAGATAGGGAAAAAGACCAAAAAAAACCCACCAAAAACCACCACCAAAAAAACCACCACCACCAAAGCAGCTCTGTTTAGGAGTATCCTGTTCTAAATGCAGATGATTCTGATGAAGGCCTCTGTGTGGAGTTTCAAGTCCATCTAGAAATGTATTCAATTTACAGAATTTATAATCTACCGATTTTGGTAAAAATTCAATTTTACCTAGGAAGGGGATACAGCTTACCCCATGACATTCCTTCCTCATAGAGATAGCTCCTATTTGTCTCTTTTAATAGACACACAGTTGAAAAAACTAAGTCTGAAGTCAGCTGGTTACAATCCTTTAAACACCAACTGCCTTTACATACTGTACAATTATCACATGATTTCCAAGCCAAGCCCACAGCTGCACACAAGAAATTCCGGGGGAAAAAAAAGGACATCCCTACACCCCCCGGCGTAACACTGCATGTGCAATACCAACCCTGTATGCGGTTAGGCACAATAGCTACAGAGAGTCCTGAGATTAAACCCTCCCAGAACGTAGCTACACAGCATGCTCACAATACTGGCTGGAATCAGCCCTCCTGGAAAGGAAGACAGGAGACTCTTGCCATAAAAAGAGCTGGGATTCTTAAACATCTGAAGCCAGGCTTAGGGGAAAATGACTGACGGGCAACAGCTGAAAGTATTTTGCATTGATCCTGTAACATCCTGCCATTCCAGGGAGGGTGATGGTGAAGGAAGCTTTCTGATGACATAAATAAACCCGAAATCTTTAAAGAATTATTTAAAATATTTTAAAAATCGTTATTTTTGGCTTAGCTCACCCCATCCCTCCCCAAGCCCGTACTTCATCAAAAATAT
>VWZY01007367.1:402388-413043 GCA_013399075.1 Chloroceryle aenea | reverse complement strand
AAGAAAAAAAAAAGAAATAAAAAAAAAAAAAAAAAAAAGAATAACGAGGATACAAATGATTACAAAAGTAAAGAAAAGCAAGAAAAAGAAATGTTCAAACAATAGAGAAAGAAAGGTTCAAAATTTAGCTTTGATGAAGAAAGAAAGAAAAGTTTGTTGAATGAAAAAATAAGGTAAAAGAGGAAGCTAGATAAAATGGCTGATAAATGAGGAAAAGCAACAGAGAAAGAACAGTTCTAGGGAATACCTGGAAATACATAATTTTCACCTCTGTCATTCACAGGTGTTTTCTCACTAAAAAAGAATGGAAGAGATGACAGAAGATGTCAAGAATATAAAAGCTGCAAGACTAATTCATATCTAACATAACATTTCCTGGTATTTGGAAAATCCAAGTTCAAATCTATTTCTTGCTGACTTGGAGCAGGAATTTGGCTGCAGTTCTTTTACTGCCTGAGCTGTTAGCGTGTCTGTACCACACAGTCCATGTTGCATCATGTCAAGATACTGTACTGAGCTCTGGAAGGAGAAGTATCTGCATGGGAAGGGACACAGCAACACAACATAGTGTTGCACCCAAGCTAAGACTCCCTGCCTTTCAGCAGCATACTTGGCCTGTGTGGAATGTCAACCAAACACAGGCAAAGTGTTTCCAATGCCCAGGGTACCTTGTTCTGACATCCTTGTATGTTAGCACATTGTGAAGTAGAGATGTAATTCTGGCTTTTACTGTTTCATTTCCCAGAAATACTTTAATGCTCACAAAGCTACAGAGCCTGTGAGAACGATGGTTTAGATTCTGAGTGAATCCTTCCATACCAATAACAATCACAAATACTACAGCTTTTTCTCTATAAAAGTGTTCTTATCCAAATTAGTTTGCAGGACTGGAAACTGAAAAAACTCACAAGTTCCATTTTATGCAACCATATTGAACAACTTATAATACACCAGACAAATAGTTTAATAATTGAGAATTTTCATCATTAAATGAAATTTTATTTTAATCTAAAATGTTTTATAAATGCATGACAATAAACCCTGATGTCTTAGCTACCTATACTTGTTCCTCTGAGAAAATATTCTCAAATACCCTAAATTCCACACTCTGGAGCAATTTAGGTCTCCTTAGAGATCACAGTTTGAACTACAAATGCAATAAGGGCTGCATCCTGCTGTAACTGAAATCCTTCCTAAGTCTACTTCTGCTTTTCAATCTCTGTAATTTTTCATTAGATCAAGAGTCACACATTTTTGTTGGCAGTAAAGCAATTCCAAATTGAACTGCCTTCTGTCTTCAATAGGAATTTTCCTAAAGTACAGAAATAAAAATGTAAAACTTTGCTGTGTTTCATTACTTTCATTCTTTTGAACATTGCTTCTCTGAAAGCTCTGTGTGAAATTATTAGAAGACAGGTTTTGAAATGCTTGTGAAAGTAGATGCATATATGGGACTCAAAGGGCCTTATTTAAAAAAGAAATTTGCCAGTTACCCAGATCTCTGGTTGGTTATGCCCATTCAAGGATACAGAATCCATCATTCGTATGATTATTTTTACTTCTGAACTTTTTTTTATACTAGATAGACTTGAAACTTTCAGGGTCATTTGCCCAGCATGTAGTTGAATGTCCTGTGCTATAGATTCCAATTAGCAAGACCATGTTCAATGGTCCTACACCACCAATGCTGTCTAACTGCTTTCCACTTGGCTTTATATGTTTCTTCTTTGTTGCAGCTGCAACCAGGTCTATCTACCCTTTGATAGAAAAATTTCAATTACCCCAGGGAGAAGCTTTTAGCTTTATTAAGCATTGAAGTCTACACATTTGTTCTTCTGTTGAAGAGCAGTTCAAAAGGAGAGTTTCTGAGGAAGTAATCTGATAAATTAGGATAAAGCTTGTAGACTTTCACTGCTAATGTTTTTCCTGTAATCTGAGCCTAAGAATCTGCCACCTCCACGTACAGTTAAGCATTTCTTTAACACTTTTAGCCCCTGACAGTTATTTCTTATACTTTACAAGTAAATAGCTCTTCAGTGTTTTTTGAGACTGCTCTGCTCTCAGCATAAAATTGATGTCACAGAAGGCTGGGTAGCTGTGCTCTAACCTTGACAGATAGTGACAGAAAACTGTTCCCATCTGGTAGCTTTGTATCTGCCTCTGAGTAAACTAATGGTTTCCTTTTTAGATGATGGGTGTCAGCTTGCCACCTCCTTGTTGCCAAGAGTAGCCTTAGTTATCTAAGAAAAAGCAAGTACTGTATACAGCAGATCTCTGATCTGCCCTCACTTTGTTCTGATTGGCCTCTTAGGGGAGAGGGGTGCCCAAGTGACGTGGAAGAAAGCTAGCAGTAACACTTGGGTAAGCCACATCAATTTGTGGGTGAAAAAAGAAGCTACGCTTCCTAAAACTGTCAGTCTTGTCTTTTACTTCATTGGTCGGTTCATTTACACAAATAAATAAGGCTGTCATTTATGCTTTTGCATGTTTGAAAATGCCACAAAAGTTTCCCTTTGCTGGTTTGAAATAGAATCTTCCATTATTGTCTCTATCTTGCAAATTAATTTATTACTGTATTTGAAGTCCTAAATGCCTCTTGAGAGAGCTGAACATGCAGTCTAACAAACCACCCATAAAGAGCAAACATGAGTTACACATTTAAAGAAGATAATCTTTTGCTTGTATGGAAATCCTGTCACTCTTGCTTTTCTGTTGTATATGATAAAGCCTTTCTTTCTGTTTCCAGAAAAGTTCTGGTTCTTCCTCATTCATTCCTGTTCTGTGTGGCAGAGGAAAATGGCACACTCAGTCTGCGAAAAGGGCACACAACAAAGTGATATATCACCGAATCAGAAGAACACTAGAGTTCTCAGATGAATTGTATTTTTTTTTTTATGAATCCTCAAGAGAGAGCAAAGAGGGAACAACCATGGAGAGAGTTCTCCAAATCCACAAACCCCCAATTCCCTCTAAGTTTGAAACTACAGTATCCATTTTTTTGCGGCACAATTAAGTGTCACCATCAGTTTCAAACACAGGTAGTGGAATTTACATAAGCAAATAGTCATAATACATCATAATACATCAAAATCTTACAACTGGGGATTTTGAATGAATTTTCACTCTTCATTCCTGTACATCCTTCATCAGGACAGTATGCCACCTATATCTCTCTTACAAGACATCCTCTACCGTTCCTCTGGAAAGAGGCATTCACTTTTTTTTTTTTCCTCAGCATTTCAACTAACAAAAAATACTCCCACTCAAATCAAGACAAAACTGAAAAAAGAAAGAAAATAAAACCCCCAAACTGTTGTCTCTTAAAAAAACACTATTTCATGGTGCAATAGGAATATTAAGACAAAGGAAAAATAAGATTACAGAAATTAATTCTATATAAAGTCCAGAGAAGGACTCCTGTTGATATCAAAGCTTTGGCCTCTCTTTGATAATGAGATTACACATCATACTTGACTTTCTATATACTCTCCTCTGTGGAGTAGATGTATTACTGCTGTCTGTCAGTGATTCTCCACAAAATTCAATTTAAAAGCAAAGGATACATTGTTTGTGTGCCACTGGGTTTGGAAACCTGTAACCCAAGATCTGACACCATAACCTTGGAGTTAAAACTGTAGTTAGAGCTTGTGCTTCCAGTGTTGATGATGATGTTGTGCAATCATAATATTTTAGGCCTTTCCATCCAGTCAGTTGAGACCTTTGCCTTTCAATTTTCTACTTGTATCATCTATCCAGCTTCATTCAATAGGTTTATGTACATGTAATTACATGAATCTTACACAACAATTCTGTTGACAGGACAAAAAGGTGGAAAAATTGCTGTCTCACTCTGTCACCTGGTTGGGTGTGGAAAAATTAGCTAGAGTATAATGCAGTTAGAAGGCAGTAGGTAAGACTAAACATAAAGAAAAGGTTAACTTGATCATGAAAAGTCCATATCTCTGCCTATCCCCTTATCAGAACAGAAACAGTATTATAAACCAAATACCCAATCTTACTTTGATACTCTCCATTTTCTGGATAGTCTGATAGCAGAGCCTGGTGACATTTTGGCTTGTAACTTTTTAAGAGACGACTTGATAAGCTCAGACCTTTTGAAGCTGTATTGGGCTCAGATGCTAAGTCGCTCCTCCAAAGTTCAAGGTATATGTTGCTGAATCAGTCATTCCTAATACCGATGTTTTTACAGCATTAAGTGAGAGAAAGTACTGAAGGAAAGCTTGCAGGTGCCAGACAGAGAAGTCTATATTAAGACTTATGCTGAATTGTTAATTTTCAGTTATCAGCAAAACCAAACTAAGAATCTGCGTGCTCAGCTGAGAACTTTCGGTATGAAATGATAAGATTTTTTTTCCTTCTGGGTTTGAACTCTTCAGTTCAGAACATACTCAAAGTTCATTACTAAATAAGCAGAGAAATTTTTGATGTTTACCTCACTGTAATATCTACTGAGTTTTCTGGGATTTGCAGTGACTCGGTGCTGCCTGTGTGCATTGAGAGGAGAGGGTTTCTTAAAAAGCATTTAAACTCCACTAAGTGGGAACGATAATACTCGTTACTGCTGAAACCAAGCTGTGAAGTTCAGCACAACACAGACTGAAAAAGATCATCTTAGGGTAGCTGTAGCTGGAGAAGGCCAACTTCATTCTCCAGATGTGAAAATACTAGATACCATTGCCATCCAGCAGACAACTCTTTGCTGGAATTGGTCCATAAAGTATTCCCACCATAACTCCAGCCTTACCCCTGCCCTGCCCAGACCCTTTTGCCTACTTCTTCCTCCTTCCTTCTACAACAGCCTTCTACAGATAGAGAAAGTTAAGTCTAGTAGCAGGGACTTTTAGGGGAAATGAAAGCCATCTGACTGGCCAAGAGGAGAACACTGCTCTTGCAGTGGAGGTGTTTTTAAACTGTTTAGGAGAAGAGCAAGGTGATGCTGCCTGTGGCAGGGTGTTGAGGCTGAAGGCTTCTTTGACCAGTTCAACAGGGCAGGAGAGCTCTGCCAGCTGAGGCAGTGAAGGTGGATTTGACTGCTGCGAGAAAGAGGGTCTTGGCTGCTTGCTGGGAGAGGGGACACGGGCTGTCTCTGTAGATGGAAGGATGGGGACAGGTTAGGGGGCTTTGTAAAGCAGAGATCCAACTCACAGCTACCATCACAGCATGTCTTCCCTGCATTATTATCACAAGACAGCAAAAAGCAGATGAAGAAGACTTCAAATGAGCAGAACAGCTTTGTCAGAAACTTTATGCTGATCAATATGCCAGACTATTTGTTTCAGCACAGTGCTTTCACCCAGATGGTACTTCCTTTTCATGGTACAATGATTTATAATTTTGAGTAACTTTTATTTCATGGTCTTCTAATGAAAGATCTTGTCCTAATCATCTATACTAGGGAACAGTTTAGATCGCCTACAGAGAAGTCCTCCTCACTACATAATCTCCACATGCTATCAAGCAAAGATCTTTTTTAGTCAAATATTATTTGGAGAATTTCGCTGCTTTTAGCGACCTTTCCAAGGCACTAACATTAGATAATGTCCATGAGAGGCAGATCAAGGTGCTGATGAATCACTTTCTTTGGGAGTTATGGTTACCCAGTGCAGCCTACAGTGTGAGACTATGAATGGAGTGGGCTGTGTGTTGAAAATCACAGGAATTATCTAGAAAGCATAAGGAAAAATAAATTTTTAAAAAAAAGTGCTGGAGAACACTTCAGAAAAGCCAGGTTCTGCTGCAAGGATTCTGTGACAATCTCAGCCAGTGCTTTTCAGCATCTTCAGTCATTGTCTCATTTCAGTAAATTAAGACACCTCTATCCTTGATCATTACAGCAGTTCACAAAGCAAGGAGTAATTTATGTCTCTCTGGCTAACGATGGTACCTCACAGGCTGAGAGGACCACTTCAGTGAAGTGGCATTGTATCCGTGAGCCGGGCACTCATGCACGTGCAGAAAATGTTTGTGTCTTAATGCATCTTTTTCGTCTCTAAAGAAAACATACATTCTATAGCCTTCTTGTATCATTCCTTTCCTGCATTACTCCACTTCAAGATATTCTTTCTAGAACATGTCTTCAGTCCTTTCTCTGTACAACTAAACAGTAGGTCAGACAGTAGGTATGTATATTATAGTCTCGGGCACAGGAACTCCCCTCTAAGGAGATATTCAAAGTCATTACAATAAAAAGGAGATAAACAAAACTATGAACTCTGCCGCTTAGTCTCTTGCAGTATAGAGCTGCTATTCAGCTGACGTATTAAATGTTGGGCAGAAAATAACACTACTACTATTACTATATAAATTAATATTACTACAGAGAAGGCAGCAGCAGTCCTTACCCTCATCCCATCGACAGCATTAGCTGGCACCAGCTAATGGGATATCTACTATCAAGAGTTGTCTAAGCCTTAAAAAAATCCATTCAAAGGAGAGAAGGAACAGAGGGATGTTACCCAGGTGAAGGATACAGCGCCCTTACTTTCGCTGTGCTTTTTTATCCTACCAGTAGAACAGCTTTGTCTGTGAATCTGGCTACAGCATGGAGGGATTAAAAGAGAGAATGTGCACATACACATCTTGCAAAAGTAATGCCACGGTGTTTAATTCAACAGGAATCTCATTGTAATAGGAAAAAATACTACCTCCATGGAATCACTGCCTCCCTAGAACACACACACACAGCCTCTGCAGGTATTTGTACCTACAGGACGAGTGGCTAAACTAGGCCTAATACTCTGAAAACTCTGACCTCACAGACATCACTGGCTTGCAACCATGACGTTGTGTAGGACCATCAAAGACATAAAGCTTGTAGCATGTTTCACAGTCCAAATGGCATCTGGTATTCACCAGAAAATAGAAACCTCAGCACATCCAATTGCAGTGCTTCAGAGAACTCTGTGCAGCCCAGTGCATGAGCTTCTTTTTGGGTTGTGAAGAAAGGCTGCAGTGACAAGCACAGCACCAGCACCACTGCTTGGCTCTGGGACTACTTCATCTCTTCTCCCAAGAGACTAAAGGAACAGAGAAGAGTTGCATTTTTTAAAAAAAAATCTTCAATATTTGCTTTTTTCCTTTATCTGCTTTTATCATTGCTTTTCCTTGGTGAGAGACATTCACAATGTTTTTAATTTAATTTTAGGATTTGATAATGCAGTTAGGCCTGTTCATTATAAATAAATGGAGTTTATCTGAGAAAAGTGCCAGAAAACTCTCTAATACTTTTAAGTAGTCTGAAAAAAATAGTTGGATGAGGTTACTTTGGAGAAAAGGCAGGTATTAGCCACCACAGAGGAATTATAGATTCATCAGATTAAATTCTTCAGGTTTATAATGAAAGAGCTCATGATGAATTATTCAGAATTTACAGTTAGTCTTTGGAATTGATGATCATTTAATTCTGCTACTATACTGTGAATAGCTAACAAACATTTATTTATACAACGAAACGGTTAAATATTGATTCAGTAAGCCTTAACTTTCACTTTAGCTTAATACTGGTGATACCAGATCAATTTTAGTTCCCTGCTTTCTATTTTTTAAGCGTAGATTTAATAATTTTAAAAGAAAACAATAATGAAAAATCCACTTTTTTTTTTTTTTTTCAATAAGCAGCACAGACCAAGAACTTTTGCATAGTGAATGAACATCAAGTGATCAAGAGAAAAGCTGCTGGGAGTGTTTGGGTCTCTGACATAGTCCTATGTACAGATCACACTAACAGATCAGTGTACAGATTTGTACCTTTGAACAAGGCACACTCACAAAATATGTCTAAGGAATCGTCCATAGCGTGATCATGGCTTTGGTTGACCAGACTTAGGCAGATGAAGTCCTTGTGAATGGATATATGGAAAAACTTAGAGACTGAGTGCATGATATCGTTACTCTTGCTGCCTTCTCTTACAAATGCTGTACTTACCACACTGAAGCAAGATCCATGAGAGGTATGCTCAGGCACAGGTTTTTAAGGATCAGTGCCTCACCCAGCTGGAGAGGTGCTGTCATTTCTGGTTTCTGCACATCAGCTCTCCATTAGTAAAACCCAGAATGTCCCAAGACTGGTAAAATGTAGCCTTACTTCAGAAGTGATTTATCTCTTATTTTACAGGATATTTAACAATCAGATCTGCATTTCAACCTCTCCAACTTGAACCTCCCAAAATTTGAAGGGGCCGCATATTTGGACACAGCATGAATGCACTGAATCTTATTTTTCTGTATTTTGTGATGCTGCTGCCATCTAGAGTATAAAAGTAATATTGTGTCAAGAAACACCATCAGCATTATTTAATTAATGGATTTTGTATTAACAGTCAGCAAGCGTAATCATAATCATCCAGTTTTCTCTATTTTGTTCCACTGCTGCCACCTAGAGTTATAAAACAAGTATATTATTTTTCAAAATGCAGTTATTTAGTTAGTGGCTATTTATATTTGGGGGTGATACCTTACTTTTCCACAATTTTGTCATTGCTTTGGATTGTCTTTGTCCTGAATGTCAGTACAAGCCAAGTATTGCACACAGTGTTCTCTTTTAAAAATATTAACAAAGTGGTTAAGCTAAATAATTAATACATGGCAATTTTAGGCTTTTAAAAGGCATCTTTAAATAAGAAAATATCTTAGGTCAACCTCACATTTTTTTCTGGTTGCAGGACATCATTCATCATAAAAATTGGACTTAATATTCATGTGAGACACCCTATTCAGAATTAATAGGAAAAAAAATAGGCTGCCATTGTCATTAACAATGACAGACAGCTCAGAGAGCTGCTGTTGCTCCTGTAAAAAAACCCAAGATTTTACAGAACCTTTTTTTTTTTTTGGTGGCACAGAAAGCAACACACATGCCTTGGGGACTGTAAAACAATCAATAAAAGAAAATAATGAATAATAGGTTTCCAAATCTGAAGTCACTAGTGCATGTGACCTCCTTGTATATTTGAAGGTTCAAAAGAAGTCTCCTTTGATGCCTAGTAGGTAACTACAGAAATTCCTGGAAGAAATCCTAGGCATTCTTGTTCTTTTAGTCTATTTAATTTTTAGACAGCTTTGGATGACTGCACTGGAGGTAACAGCAACCCTCCAAGATCAAACATCCACCAACTCTTTACCTGGATTGTTCCTTCCTCTTTGCTGATGTAATCACTTTCATTATCCCTCTTCAGGTGGCCTTGACAGCTTACTTTGTTGGGAATCCTTAGCTTGTCATGTCTAGTGGAAACAGTAGCACTTTCTGTATCTTTGTTTGACAGCTCTATTACAGTGCCTCAAAACTCAGGAATTTAATACATAGGCCTTCTCAATATCTCTAATGGCAAATTTCATGAAAAAAACCCAACCTTTCCTTGGACTTTGATCACAGAACTTTCACTAGCTGGCTGTTCTTGGTTCCTAGTTCCTCTAGCTGTGCCCCTTGCCTTCTTTCACCTACCTTGAAGTAAAGTCGATGTCCTGGTTTTGTCTTTTCAAACTATCTTTATGAAAAGTAGTCACAGCACAATGGCTTCACCTTAATAGCAACATGAAAGTCACACATACCTCTGTGTATCTTCCAAATAGCTCACCACAGGAAAACTGCTGCAGATAACACAAGTAGCCAAATGAAGCAAGGTTTTATTCTGAGGTTGGTGTCATTTATCATTTTGGTTGTAGCATGGGAACTTTTGAATAATACATCCAATCAGTTCCACATTTTCTCAAAGAGCATCCTAGGCATAAATGCATAGGTATTTACACACTAAGCAGAATCAAATGAGAAAGAGAGCTAAACACGGAACGTACGAAGCTCAGATATAGAGCTGGCAGAACCAGAAGCTACAATATGATCTGTAATTGTCTACAGATCAAACTATTAACAGCATGCAGTATAACAACATAATATCTCATCTCTGCTTGTCTTCTCATTGTAGAAATAAGAGAATGGATGATCATGTTAAAGGTAGGCCTGGAAGAAATTGCCACAAGAGACCAATATGTACAAAGGATGAAGAGTGAATGCTATGGGGTTGGAAAGAGCCCCTGTGAGGCTGGAAGGACTCACAATTGGATGTCTGAGCATTGGGAGGGCACTCACAGTGTCTGACATGATGAAGCAAAGGAGAGCTTCAGGGTGTTCCTGACAATTTAACAGAATGGGAAGGTGGTAGATAGGACCTTTGCAAGCTAGAGAGACAAATACAAAAAGTCGCTTAGTGTAAGAAAAGGCCTAAAAAGCAGTCTCCTGAAGTATTCATCACCCTAAATAGTGATTACAATAGAGATTATACAAGAAAAATAATCCCATTTGAGCCTTGAAATAGCCTCTGCTTTATAGGTATAACCAAAGCATTGGCAATAGGCTGTTATCTCCTAACCTCAGCTATATCTAAATAGTGATAAAAAACCCCAGATGTGTAAACTACATGATCACTACTTCCTGTGGCAGTTATAACCTCTCGCTCATACCATCTATATCCTCATACAGTACTGTGAGTTTTGTTAAGAAACTTTGGTTCTTCCTGTAAAATTGACCCAGTGGTGAATGATAATGCATGACTTTTATGAAAATGGACTGTTATTTTCCTGGCTGAAACTTTTTTTTTTTTTTTTTTCATTTTGAAATAGGGATCATTTGTTATTTTTCGTTT
>VWZY01007367.1:357885-393593 GCA_013399075.1 Chloroceryle aenea | reverse complement strand
TATGGGAGGAGGGAAACTGTTGATCAGTCTCCCCATTGGCTTTGAAAAAACTGCCAGCCTCCAGAAAAGGGCCTTTCCTGGTTTATTGCAGCATTCAAAACTTTGGATTTTGAACTAAATGTCTCAATTTTACTATATAGGGTCTTGGTGTGTGTCTAGGTTTCTCCACTTTATCAGTGGATATTCTGTGAACTCTCTATGGTTACCTACAGTTGTGAGGGACTGGACTCAGTAAACTAGGGAACATCTTCCAATTCTATGTTCCACCTGTCTTGAGGCTTAAAAAAGAAGTAAAAAATTAGGGTGAAAAACGCCCAGAGTTCCAGCAGTTTATCAAAGTTATTTCAAAGGCAAAACTGTAAGGCTTACAGAATGTATTTTTTTCTATCCAGCAAAGGATCATCAGTCAGGTCCATCTCCAGGCAAAGGTAAACTCTTTAATTTAAACACAAGTTCAATATAAAACATTAGGAGCAGGACAGTATCATCACATTGGTTTCCCTAAATGGTTTTGCCAAGATGAAAACAGAATTTTGTACAACACTCCCAGCAAGCTCATAATTTACCCTTGTATTTCCGAACTGAATGATGAAGACCATGGAATGTATATATTTATCAAATAGCAGCAATGCTAATTTGTATTGACTGGCAACCGTTTTACTTCTAAAGCAGGCCATGGACAGGGTCATGCTTTTCCAAGCAGTGTTGTGTATTCCAGAAATAGCCAGGAATACAAAATAACAGTCTGGAAGGCCAACTAGCATCTAAAAAACAGCGACTGGTAGATGTAGGGCAATCCCCAAATTTCTTTCTCTATTGAATTCAATAAAGAAATAGTGCTATTGCAGAAGAAAAAATGCTTGACACATTTTTTAAAAAAGTTAAGATTCTGAAGTTTTCTGTAAACCAAGGATCTACCAGACACCTATTATTTATGTATTCCACTATATTTTCTGCTGTAGGGAATTATATTCTAAAATAATAATAATGATTTTATTTTAAAAAAAATATTATTATCCAAACCAGAGAAATTATTTCAGAATAAAGTCCCTTGTAATTGGAAGGAAACTACTTACATGGGGGAATTATGCAAGAATAGAAGAAGTGAAATAATTATTNTTTGGGCAGGACCCGCCCCTCATTCCCCCCCCCCCCAGGCCGTGATTCTTCATAGAAGTAAAGATGCTGAATTAAAGGGCTGATCTAATAACCTGTAACGTCAATAGGAAGTCTGCTGCTGTATTTTTGGGAACTGGTTTGGATAAGAGAGCCACTACGAATGTGATGTCATCAATAATTATTACTATTGTTTAAAGGGGATATTAAATAACTTGATGTCATGTGATTTACCTAGCATCATGTACTAGATCTCATGGGACCAATAAATGATGGGTTTCTTGTCCTATTTTTTAAAAAAATGCAATCTAACTTTACCACTCTACTGAGTCTTCAGTTTTGCATCTGCCCAATAGGAAGAATTCTACTTAAGAATCAATGAGTTTCTGTGTTCTTTAGGAGAAAGAAATACCTTTTTGGTATTATGGGGTTAAATTTAGAATGTTATTTCAAGTTCAAAGTTAAACTCACAGAGAAATTAAAAAAAAATAGGATAGAGAAAAACTTGAAAGCTGCCTGCAGTCATGGAACCTGTAGCTTGTATTTTTACCTTCCTAACATGTTTCTCTAAAACACTATATTCAACCATGGGTCTTGTAATTGACTAAACAGTATACTTAAAAATTCTGGAGATGTTAGTTTAGGCTGTAGGTGTGGTTCCCAGAGTGTTTTCTTCTGGGTATCACCCTCAGTAGTAACTGTACATTCTGTCTGATATTTCCAGACTCCCTGTGACTGGTCTACTAAAATGGCAGCCTTCCAGGTGAGTGACAAGCACTCCCACGATTTTTCAGTCTTTCTGGATGAGTAGTGAGCAATAACTTCTGGACTCAATCATCCAACTCCATGCATGCAAGTAAGCTGTTCAAATATCTTTACCCCAGTGAACTTGAAAGCCCAAGGTATAACAAAATACTGATTCTTTTTATTTTTTTTTTTGGCTATAAACAGAGGCTCTATAAAAACTCACAATTACTTCTGAGACCAAAAGGAACAGTAAAAGACCAGATTATCTTCCTTCTCTGTATATATCAAGGTCAATCACTCAAATTCTCTAGTTGTTTCTGTTTTCCAGAGAATGAAGCACAACTGTTAAGATGTTAACACCACTAAATGTCACTGTATGTAGAGACATAAATTTAAATTTTTCTTTAATATAATTAAAGAAGTCATTACATTTGAGGACCTTCTAGTCCAAGAGAGATACAACAGGACTTGACAAAGAAACAGACAGACAAAGAATGGGAAGAGAAATATATGCAAGACTACTGGATCACTAGACGTTTTTCAAAGGATTATCAATTCGCACAACAGTTATCAAACTTCTGATGGGGGAAGATAATCAACAGAAGAACTGGTAACAGTGACTGCTTAGCTTTCTTGATTATCAGCAGTATTTGTATGATTGTGTTTGTAGGATGGCTAGAAGGTTTGGTCATAGCTCACAAAATACTGGGTGGAAAAGTGAGTTGTGAAGAGGACTTTGTACGAGAAGAGGACAGTTTTATGGACTGCAGCAGAAGGAAAGGCTTTCTGGGCAAAGATACCATAAGAGGCAGGAAGAAGTTAGAATAGATTATGAGAACAGCAGCTTCAGCAAGCTAGAGACAAGATTTAGCTGGAAGCAATGAGGGTGAACCAGCATCATATGACTATCCAGCTAGTGCTTACTTTCACTGGTATCATGAGTGAAATCTCAGAATAAAATTTTATTTGAGACAGAATCATTTATCTAAGTCATGATCTTGGCATTTGCTGGAGATGCTATAATTAAAAGGTCAATCAGTTCTTCCAGTAACAAATCCTGTACTATTACAAATAATATTCAGGTCACACTCCTCCTTTGAAGTTTTAATGGCCACTACAATTTTATGTTAGTCACTCACTGATGTTTGAAGTAAGTGTGCAAAGCCTTAGCTGTCTCCATTTGTCTATAACTACTTTAGAAGCTTCTGAAGGCACTGAGCTCATAAAACTGCAGGCTTCAAAGAGCTTATTCAAAGATTCCTTTCTGCTGCTGCCATTTATCAAAGGGACACTTTTAAAATATATATATCTCTTTATAATAAAATGTTTTTTAAAATATAAACCTGACAGTAGGGATGACTGAAACAAAATCTCCATTGGCTTCAATGGCAGCAGAACTGAGTTCCACAGTTTTAAGGATAATATTTATATTTCTACAAATAATGTTATAGTCAAGTTGTTAATATAAGGAAGCAGAATTTATTTCCCCTACTCTTTCAAGGTCACAAGAGGGTTCAAAAAAGTTCTGAAATCTGCAATTTACAGTTTAGAAAATATAAAGAGTGTTTAGAACAAAATAGGACCCTTCTGTCTTCAAAAGAATTCTTAGCCACTCCCATTAGCTGTAAGAAGCCTTTTAGCTTGCCAGAATATCTGCAGGAGCATCAGTCATAGTTCTTCTAGCTACAAGCAATGATAAATGGATGCATTTCTCTTATTGTTTTAGCAAGCAAGGTTCCCTATAATTAGGAGAATTCAAATGCAGGTGCAATGGCATGAGTCCCTAAAACTGATAAAGAGTAGAGAAAAGCAGTTTAGACAAAACACTCAATATACTAAGCTTTTCAACTATTATAATATGTGGATCGCAGCAGAAAGGTGACTGAGTTTGGTAAGGTATAATGGAGAGTGAGAATTATATTATACATGTAATAGAACAGTACTATAACTTGGAAATATTGTTTAAATTTGTCTCATGTGCAACTCCTGATTATTACAATGACATTAAATAATCCTTAAAACCAAGCTGCAAGTTTTACGTTCATTAGTCAGAAATCAACCTTCAGAGATAATACAAATAATACATAGTAGAGACTTGAGTCACTAAAAAAAAAAATCATGTTGGAAATCCCATGAGACAAAAGCAACTACTACTTTCCTGGGGCGAAATACTGTGAAGCCAGCCCCTGTGTCTAAGCTGTCTGAAAGTTCCTAAGTGCGATATAGGAAAGGACACCATGATCAAGGGGGTTTTCCTTTCTTTGTACCTGTATTTTCAGTTGTGCAGTTAAGAAGCTTACCTTTTTCTTTGCTAGAACTTCTGCATTATTTTCACAGTTTGGTTCACGTAGTGCCAAGACTAAACTTAGATGAAACTGACAATCATGGAATACATTATTGCTTCTCTAGAAGAAACCCTGAGTCTCTAAAACTTAATCAAAGTGAGCTTGATTGCCCCTATGTAATTCTGGCAAGAGGCAGTTTCATGGCTTTTCTTTACAAATATCATCTTCAGTGGAAATCTGCTTTAGTGACTATAAACAAACGATGTAGTAAAAAGAATGCAGCAAACAAATGGACCACAGTGTTGACTGTTTTAAGTTTCACAGAAGACAGTAAGGTATCAGAAGAAAGTTAGTGAAAAATGCCCTAATTTTGCAGGTAGTGAGAACTCTGATAATGCTCAAGTGAGAATTTGTTGTATGAAAGTACAGCTCTACATACACATATGCATTATAAAGTAATTCACATCATTTTCACAAGTCCTCCATGGTGGTCTATTTGGAGCAACCTCCAGTGACTAGTCCAGCAGAAAGGGCTGAGAATGTAAGAATTGACATCCCAGACTGAATCAAAGGTCTCTTCTGTAGATCTCCTGACAGTGGTCAACAGCAAATATTTAGGGAATAGTAAGGATAGGTCATATAAAGACAAAAGCAAATTCCCCTGAGAACGGCATTGGTCCTCTCAAGAGTAACACTTGAGGAATTGGAAGAGACAGCAAATACACATCACTTAGTCATCAAATGTATGCTCCAAAGAAGGTACTAAAGTGCTTACAATTGGCTGATTATACACGTATGTTAAAGGTATTCAAATGCAAATAGTAAGCTCATGAAAATAGATCAACAGCCAGTAATGGTAAGTTTTGCAGAACAGGCCTCTAAATTATAAATTCTTCAAGGTGTCTGTCTTCCTGACTGCAAGGTTTCTGTCATGCTCTTTTGTTTGTTTGTTCTATGGATATCTCACAAGGCCTGATCTCCTGAAAGCTTTTTTGTGAATGCCCTACTGGGTGTAGATCTGGGGGCACAAAAGTGGGAAGTATTCCAGTCTTCAAGAATTAGCTACAGGCTTACTCCCAGATTCCAGTAACCTCTCTGGAAATTGAAGGATCAGAAGCATTGCTATGGAGTAGTCTCTGCATTTTTTCTCTTCTGTCCCACTCCAGCTACTGCTCTACACTACCCAGCAGCATTCATTAGAGGTCTGTGAATGGACACATGGCCATGCCTGTGTCAGGGAGTAACTGCAATGCAATTTTACAGAACAGCCAACACACCTCCAAACTATTGTTTTCCAGAGCATCTCTGTGGAATAGAAGCAAGGAACAACACCTTTTTTCTGGGCCTGTTATTCATCCAGTTTGTGGCCCTTTATACCTCTTTCCTTCTCAACACAAGAGCCCAAGAAGAGGAGAAATAGCACCACATTTCATTGGCAGCATCTCTTTACGAGAAATAAGAACTTTTCATTTTAGGAACATAATATATCCTGAAGTTAATGAATTACTAGATCATTTGGAATCAGCTATCAGTTTCAAATGCCTACTGAGAGCTACTGCTTTAATAAAAGCTGGCAGAGCCTCATTTTTTTAAAATCTAGGAATTAACGGTGTGATTTCAATCATTCATTGCTTGATGTACGTATTTACCTCCTTCTCCTCATGCCTGAAGAACAACTTTCCCCACAAATCTCCAATTCTAAAGGAATTTGTACTTTCCAGATACTCAAAAGCCTATCTTTGTTTCCTTCAATACCGTTTCAAACATTCCTGCATTCATTTAACAAAAAATATATACATATATCATGGGCATTATATTTATATATGTGTGTATATAGACACACAAATTCATAGTTATGTAAACATACATACATACAAATGTCCAGAGATTGCTTGAGATACTTGCCTGGGCCATGCACAGTAGCTCGTGTTGATGTATAATGAAGCACACTAGACAGAACAGTCACTTGTGGCAGGTAGCTAAGAAATTTCAATAAAGTAAACTCTCAGTATTATCAAAATTATACATTTGGGGCTGTTAGCATGGCCTAGAAAAAGATGAGGACAGGCTCATCTCATTAAATGAGAAGAAATAGTGGAATTAGCTTGAATCTAATTACAAGCCACACTATCTAATGTAAAAACATGACTGTTTTTTCACTCCCATTCATTTTGGCTAGTAATTAGTTTTGGCCTCTAAAATGCCACCCTTTAATCATCCAAACACAGATGTGATTTGCCGTGCAATTTAATCTTGCTTTAATGAAGAACTAATGGACGCATCGCAAATTACTTTCCCTGTTGGAGAAAAATTCTATTTCCTGCTTTTCAAAAGATCAAGAGTATCTTGTGATAATAGCCCAAGCGGCCCTGGCAGCCTCGTCGCACAGAGCAAACAAGCTCTTTTACTCAACTCCCAATTCAATGGAGAAAAAGAGGCTACAATTAGCAACAAAGCAGGGGAAACGCGGCATTACAGCCGAATCACTTTCTGCAGCTCAACCCCCAGCAACCACTGCCTTGTTAGAGCCAGGTCTAAAGTGTCAGGAGCGAACAATGTGCTGTGATAAATTACTCTCTTCAAACAGCTGCACTGCTAATTTTCAATTATACACACAAATGGCTCTCAGATTGGAAGAAAATGGAGTGCATGGGGAGAACAGTAGTAGATTTCGATGTTTGTTTGGTGGTGAGTGTGGAGGCGGGAGAGTGACATCCTGAAAAGAAAGCTGTAGCATGTGGAGTCAGTATTTCAACACCAGATGATGAGCCCTCTCAAATCTTACAGAACCTGGTGGCTTCCTTCTCACATCTCTGCTAGACTGATAGTGAAAAAGAAACAGAACCAGTTAGATCCATTTTTAGTGTAAAAAAACTTTGACCATTGGCCACATTGGTAGCCTTGGCAGCAGATGGAAAACAGCTGAACAACTTAGAAACACAGGTTCAGATCCTAGAAAAGCCAACGTCTTTTATGAGCTTTTCAACAAAAGGCAGTAGATTCCATGTGCTTCTTTAAATGGGGGAATTGCTGAAGTTTGTGAACCCATAATTCTGTGTGGATGCTGATCAAGCACTCAGCGTGTTTGGTGACAGCACCAATTTCCCCATGGTGAAGGTAAAAGTCATTGCCACACAATCAACTACTGTACCACATCCTAATGCTGGGGGATTAAGATGGCAAATTCTTCAGAACTTGCTTGTGAAAAAGTGCTAGTCAAAATGATTAGGAGTTTAGTTTCAATCATGAATCCTATCTGTAAGCATTTGGGATGAAAAAGGCAGTGTGGAGACACAGTTAGGATTACTGTAATAAAGATGTATCTCAGCTTCAATAAATTACATGGAATTGATAGTGATTTTTTTTCTTGCCTTAAAAAACTTCATAGTCCCATTGAAGTCAACACATATACCTGAATTTGGCCCAATATAACAGGGTTTTTTGATGCTTCATCATGATTTGTTTTCTAATAGATGGGAAACAAGTAACACAAACTCTACTAAATCTAACAGCTTGTACCGAGGTAGAACGATTAGTTTGGTACAAGTTTCACAGAAACAAAACAAAAAAACAAAGGAAAAATGTAGCTGTTTTTCCTTGCATTGCCTTGCTTGACCTTAATTTTGAATGATATGATAGCGCTGGGAGCAGGAGGAGAGGCAGGGAGGGTTTATAATTTTTTTTTTTACCTGCCCACATTAAGAGAACTTTTAAAACCATATTTCTTTAATATTTGATACTCTGATATCATAATTTGATTGTTGCTATCAAATCTGATGTCCAGAGAGCAAACATTTCAAATCCTTTCAAAATGTTGGGCAATTTTTACATTTTCATAAGGATAGAGAGAGAAAAAGGCATTTTGGCTGGTGTGAGTATGAAATAGACAATTTGAAAATGGCAACATGTTGCCTAAACCAGTAACAAGGTTCCTCAGGTTCTTTATTTGCAGTATAGTGTCAGCCATTTACCAGAACCTGCTACTGGGCGCAGCTCTCATAAGGGCACGGAAGAGACAGGAGCCCAGTGTGTAAAGAGAAAAATGCAAAGGTAGATTCTCAACAACTAGAGGTTACTGTAGCTCCTTTGATTGAATTATGAAGCAGTAGCACTGCAATTTACATCCTTTAAAGTTCTGGTTCATAATGTTTTCTCTTTGCACACCTTCATTAGCTTCATACTAGCTCTAAGTTATAGTGAGTTTTGAAGCAGATTTTATGGTAATTGCAGTCCATAGTATCCCTCAGACAGTTAAATATGACATATGTTATTAAAATGTTTATGGAAAGGGTTGGCAAAGTCATCAGATTTGTTTTATAAATAGCTATCAGTTCAAATGAAATAGGCAAAAAAAATCTAGTTGATTTTAATACTTTTCAGCCTAGCTTTTTTTTCTACTTCCAATAAATGCTAACATTGTGTCTTCTAATTATAAAGCGCATTACCATACAAAAAGGATTATTTTTAAATTTAAAAATGCCAGTCACAATTTAAAATTACTTTTCTCAAATATGGCTCCTCAGAGAAGCTGAAGAGAGAAGAGAAAGTAAGGGGGGGTAGAATGAGAGGGGGAGAGAGAGAGGATGCAATATTGAATTGTAACAAGACACTTTTATTTTTTTGCTGAAGTGGGATTTCACTCCCTCTAGTTTATAATCGTTACAGAAATTTAAACCTCAAACCATTTCAGTCCAAGCTTATACTAAGCTTGTTAGTGGTTTCTGATGCTGCATATGATAGTGCTACAGCATTACCATAAATCAGCAGAATTAACTATGATCTTCAGAAGCATGCCTGAAAGTGGGTGACAGAAGTCTGCAATTTGGTGCTCTGAATATTATGATAACATTCTATATTAAATGTTTATAATCTACTTAGAGCTGAGCTTCAAGTATATTTTATATTTGTGCTTTACCCAATATTAGAAACCATGGGCTCTTACGGCTTTCCATGCCTATGTTGTTTGTAATATCCAAAATTAAAGAAAATATAAAAACACAAGGTGAGCAAGATGGTTTGCCTACCAATGCAATGCTATTAATATTAAGAAGTTAAAGTTTACCTACAGGTTCGAAAATTTAAATGCACCTTGCAGAAAATGCAGTTTACTCCTTTCCATTCACATATAAAATAATCTACAGCACTGACCGGATTTCAGAAACTCCATCCTAATACAATTTACAAACTCTCTGCTGGCGTTGGAGATACAGACTCAATTTTCCTTCCAGTCTTTGTAAAAGTAACATATCTAAATTATTCATCTAAGAGTAAATAATTATGATGATTTGCAGAGAATAAAATCACAAACTCAACAGTTTTGATAGCCAGTACAAAAATCAAGGTTGCCACATTACACAGAAATGTTCTGATCCTAAGTAAGCATGATCCAAAATTTTAAAAAATAGCACTGCCTGATCTGAGTGGGGGATCCCACTTCTTCCTCACTCCCGTTGCCCCTTCCCAACTTACAAAAAATAAAAAGCAAGAATTGGAGTAGCTAGTATTTTCCTACATACAGATTTAATTACAACTGTCAGCAGGACAGCAGGAGTAGATGTGCTTTTATCAGAATGCCTACTGATGAATATCATTGTCCTGCTTCATGAACAGTCTTCAGAGACTAGGGCCTCTGTGCTCACTAGCATAAATCAATGTATCTCTGGGCATCCTAGCAAAAGTACATTCAGTTTGCACCAGCTGATAATCTAACTTCATGACTTTTCAAGTAATTCTGAGCATGGGCTAGAAATCAATGCTGGTTTTATTGGTGAAAATTATGGTTAAGAGCAGCTTACTTCATATTTAGACTACCAGAAATATGATGTAAGTAGGTGAAACTGCAATTTTTTTTCTGAAAGTACCACATCCATACAACCATCAACAGCTTGAACTTGCTGTGCTAGTTACCAGATACGGCAGGTGAGACAAGAACACCTGACAAATTTTATTGTGTAACAAGATGATTTAATTATGATTTTACAAAACTTTTATAATCAATAGACAAGAAATGCAGAAGACAAAAAGTCCTTCTCTGTTTCTGCACCATTTCAAGGTCCCAGGCTGCCTACTGTCTACAGACAGAAGTGGAAACAACCAATATGCAACCTCCGTAGCGTATGAATCCTAGGTTCTTGTGCACGCCCTGCCCTCATGCTCTTATACACAGCTCACGAGGCAGGTGACCAGTCCAAAAGAGACATAAGGAGTGTGTCATCTTTGGGACTGCTCTAAAGGTTGGCTCTTTCAAAGCACTGCAGGTCAGCAGCCAAGAGCCTCAACAACTCAGTCCTTCTGTAAATAAGCACCTGCACTTAGCTCGCACTGAGCTGTTCAATATGCACAGGGATTTATATGATCTCATAAACGACCTTATAGTGATGCTGGAAAGACACAAAGAGCACCAAATGACACAGCGTGTTTGCTAAAATATGGAAAAAGGGGAATTAAAGGCAAATATGTCAGAAAATTGAAAAGTATTGTTCAGTGTCTTGGGTTGATAACTGCTAGAAAGGAAATTATCTTCCGGAGAGATCGCTTCCAAAATTCTAAGAAGACACTAAGACTTACTGAGTAAGTGCTGGTTGTGCAAGCTAGAGCTGCCTAGAAACAGCCTGTCCAGCCTGTCCATCTGTCTCAATCCTCTTGTTCTTTTGCAAAGGGACACGCCACGCTTGCCTCTTAACAATTGCGAAATTTTGTCTAGACACTTTCTGCTACTTCCGGTGTTAAATATGACAAAATAAATCTAAGTATCTGCCTAGACCGTGAATTTTCAAGATGAACTATGCTTCAAAATATGGACAGATCGATATAGCAACATCTGTGGATGAAGTTTTCACATGTTCATATCATGAAGTGAAAAAGTGTTCTGCACCTCCTCCATCCCTAACAAGAGTGGGGGTTTGTAAGCAGTGTATTTCACATTTTGTCTACTCAACATTCTCTCTTCTCTCCTCGCCCAGACTTCCCACCTCTGCCATATACTCCTTACTTGAAAATGCACAACAGATGCCTATGGCTCTGCCCAAATCGGCTGACTTCTCTTTCTAGAGCCATAGATAGCTAAACCGTGTTAATTTTGCTATGGTTTAGTAGCGTTACAATTAGCAAACCACCTTGAAGGTGCAGCTTCACCACTGTTTAAGATGACCTACACCAATGGGAAAACAACTGCACCTCTTTTTATATGGCAGGTAAAAGGGAAGAAAATGAAACCCATTGTTTCATTACTTTAGTTCCCATCTAGACTATTTTGAAGACTCTACATTTTTTTTTCCACTCAAAATACACTGAAGTGTAGATGAACACTCCAGCAAGTTTGCTGTAAGTTTTATCAGAGCTTTTAAGTTCCTTTAAGCTGCAGCATTTTCCAAGTGAAGGACGAGAACAGGGATTTACCCTCACGACATCCACTGAAATATATTTTTTGTGCTAGTATGAAGACTACGAATTAGCATTTTGTGATGTTTCTGAAATTAGAAGCCCCATGAACTAACCATTTTATGATATTTATGCTTTGCTTCTTAATGCATTCTCCACAGATGAATCAAAGGGCCAAATGCAATTGCTGTTGTGAGATAATAAAGCATGAAGTGGTGTGTTTGGAATTAAATTTACATAAGACGAAAGATGGTGGGAAAGTTTACGATGACAGTAACAATCGGTGAGCATACTGTGGTGCTGGCTTCTCAGAAACTGCTGAACAAAATACCGCATCATAGCCATGAATAATTAAAGCAGTATCTGGGGATTCAATCAATTTAAAAAGGCAGAAGAAAAGTTTTTCCGATATTTTCCTGAGTTTTATGATTAGAGCTATGTATAGGACCTATATCAGAGTGATTTCCCCAAGAAAGTCTCATAATGCTGTGTAGCTTGCTGGTTTTGTGCTTGATTCTATATTAGAGATGGATTTTGTAGTCAGCAGAAGGTCTGTTGGATTAAACTAAAAAGAAACCTGCACAGAGCTCCTGGATTTTATTTAGCCTTTAATTTTTCACCTTTCTACTCCATGAGTGACATAGCTTTGTGTCTCTGCTTATTAGTAAATTAGTATCCCTCTTACCCTCACATCATGGGCTCTATCTCATCCTACTAGCATCTGGGGGAAACTGAGGCATGGAGAAATTAAAATGTTTCAAGGCCAGCTTTCACTTTGTGGAACATGTGAGGCATCTGGTTTCAAAGACTGCATGTCTGCAGTTTTAAGATGAAATTATTTTCAAGGAGTGTGAATACTCAGGCCTTTTATGACTACTTAGGCACAAAACTTACGACATTCCTTCAAAAAACAGCTGACACTACTCTCCCTGTCCTGCGCCCACCTTGGGTCATGTGTCACTTTGGTAGAAGAAGCAAGATCAGAATTCAAGAATTCTCAACTCTCAGACATAAAACCTACTTAAAATAGTCATTATTACCCAGAAATGATACTTTTCAGATCATGCTGTAGCCATCTACCAAAGCAGAGGAGCCCATAAAGACCACAGTAAGGCATCCTGACAAAGTGGGTGGTATCTCTATAGCGTGGCCAGCATGAGGTCTTACTAACTAGAGTTGAGTGGCTGGTGACAGCTGTAGGAATCATGCCAAAATTCAGAAATTTCACTTCTGAAAATTTTTAAATAGTATCAGTATCAGAAACATTCAGTTTTTCTTAAGCGAGCAGCACTAAATTTCTCTAGAGCATGAGAGGCAGAGTACCCAATGGCAGGCAGTGAGTATCGCTCCCCTGCCCTGGTGTGCTGAACCACAGCTGGGTGGGGACAGCCTGTGGATACTGATGAGAGAAGGGGAGGCAAGGAACTCACACTTCCAAAGAGTTGGGAAAAGCACTGCTATGTTCAAATCACATGTAGGCTCAATGGTGAGGGGTTTTTATACTGAATGTGGTTATGAATTACCACGCTGTGGATAGCATCACTGGAGGATGGGCACTATGACAGAGCTCATCACAGCACAGCTTGTAACCTCTAAGTATTACACTGAAAAAGAGAAGAGTTTCCTTTGAGTGATGAGAACTAAGGCAAACTTTTTAAGGTTTTTACCCTGTGCCCAGGTTATACAACCTTTAAGACAAAGACAGAACCTCACATTTTACTTGTTAAGGTCTTACAGAGTTTCAGAATACTCTGAAGTTAGAAAATATCTTCAAATATATGTTTCTTAAAGAGATTAGAAAGCAGAACTCTAGTTAGCTTTTGTCTGTCTGTTTTGCTGAGGGTGTTATTCTAAGAACATGCAGAAGATGAATGATCAACACTGAAAACCTTGACGCTTCTTTAAATGCCTTATTTTCATTTTTTAAGAAATATGACAACAAGAATTAGTACTGGCTCTTCTATTTCAATAATGGTAGTCATGTTGAAATGACAACAAACATCATTACATTTACATGCACATTTATGTAGACAAAAATTGTCATTACTTATTTTGGTGGAACATTTTCTAATTTGCCCTATAAACAAATAAAATCTGTATAAGCTGGTTTTAGCCTTCAGCAGAATGTCAACACAAGCAACTTAGAGCTAGACTTACTGACACTTACTGGAAAGTAGCTCCCTCCATTTTTAAAACGCTTAAGATTTAAAAATACAGTATTTATTTTTCAGTTGTTAATAGTACAGTGACAATACTTTTTGATTGCTGGCTGCAAACAAAAAGCAGATGGTTGAATGCCCTCAAATGTTGTATATTTAAATGAAAATGAGGGGAAAATAAAGACATATCCATGTGCCTGTTCTGACTTTAATGTATTAAATAGGAAATAAAATATGACAAAAAATAAGTTGCAAACTGAGAAAAAAGTACACCTTTTTTTAGTCTATTTGCAACAGAAAATTATTCTAATGTCCTTCCACCTTACTATCTACTTTCTGTGTTCTCACTTCTGTCTTCTGTCTATGTGCTAATTGCTGTTATAATCAAATGCTTTGTACTACCCTGCAGAAGTCTTACGGTTAAGACTGTAAGTGCTAGAGCACTTCATACACATATCTGTCAAGCATCAAAGGTAAATGGGAATATTATGTTTAGAAAAAAACATTTCCTATCAGTGAAATAGCTGAGGTTGTTTTTATAAGAGTTACCTGTTTGAGTGTACAATTGGATAATGTCAGAAGACTCAGGAAGTATCTGGGCAGACTATGCAATAGCAGGGCAGAGCTCCAGGTCTACTCCACAGGTCTTCCATAATACTGGATTATAAAGAAAGATAACAAAAGAAGGAGATCGGATAATTGAGCTACACAAGACAGCACAGGAACAATCTTGCTGTTACCTTTGGTTTGTCATGAAAATTTTTCATGGAAAGAGGTCTTGGATCAGGTTTTCAACAGAGAATGTGGGGGCAGAGCATGTAACTTGCTTTAAACTGGAATTTCAGACATTTATGAACAGAATTATGTTAATACAAGGAACAGATTTAGTGTCCTAAATTTCTATGCTAGGTGTTAGTATCACATAAAAATTAGCACTGGTCAGATAATTTGATAGAGAGGTAGGTACAAGATGATGCAAAATGGAGAAGGGCAGATCTGAAGTGAGAACATATACCTGTCCTTATATTTCACCTTTGCCATGCTAGCTGGAGACAGATCTCAGTAGATGGTGGTAAAATGTCTGTGCACTTTAGCACAGAAGTTTGAGTTTTTGTATTCCTTCAGTCATTTTTTTCTCTCTCATTTGCTAACATTGACAAGATTGCAACAAGGAAGGACTTTATAAACCAGACTGTGTCAAGAGGTTGCAATCTGTCTTCTTGAGAGTAACCATTTGAATTCTAATCATTATAATTTAATACACTAGCTGAGTCCATGTCACAACAAAGCCAAACTGTCACTGTTAGTGCTTAGCAAAGTCTGAAGGAAACCTACTGACTTCAGCAGAAGTCAGTATCAGTGTGGCCAAGAGCAGTATTTTCACCTGAGAAGGGAACTTACAGTTCTCTTGAATATCCAGTCTGTTTTCAATATTGGTTACATTCGGCCAAACTCTGCTTTTTAAGTAAAGTATTATATACCCAGATTAGCTTTGCAGAGGTAAACATAGTCATTCTGTGTTTACACTCATGCAGTTTACCTGGGGATTTTATTTTCCTATTTATTATGGCCTTTAGTAGTCAAGATAGCTCAGTAAAAGTACTGAATATCAAGGACAATATAAACTTTGCTATCAGAGTAAACCAAGAAAAAGTCATGTAAGTGTGACATACATGAGTGCTGATAAAAGAAACTGAATAAGCAGCTGAAGAACAGCTGGACACAGTCATCCCACATGGGTTAGGGTTATAAAGGACTATCTCTGTCGTATGACTTGGGTCAGTGTTATTGGTTCCAACAACACAGCCATATCTTCTCTCTTTTTTGAAATTCAAATGTGAACAAAATATATTGCCAACTACAAAGAATTGGTACAAACTCATACAAGCCATTAAAGGAGTAGTTACTGCTAACTCTTGGTAGCTGTTACTAGTGCTGTTTTAATTAAAAAAGAAAATAAAATGGAAAGTTTGACTTTGAGACAAACTACCTAGCTGTTCCCTCATCCACACTGTAAAGCAGGATATAATATTATATGAGATATGGATTTAGCATAGTGTTATATTCCTTCTCCTTGCCTAAGTGAAAAATGCTGTGTGGCAAATGACATTTGTTGTTAAACAAGATCTAAGAGCAGAAAAGGCCTTATGCAGGATGTATCTCTGGATATCATAATTAAAAGAAAAAACTCTTAACAGAGTTTTGTGAGGTAAGAAAAGGAAAGCTTATTCAGTTAATTCAACTGATTATAGCATATATGTTCTTCTTGTAAAATACTGTGAATAATATGTTCATAGAAAATACAGCAAGTAGAGAAATATGTGGTTTGTTTCTCCTTCCTAATTTAGATTTGAATAACATTGACAATGCATTTATTTAGGTTTAGTATTGTTTTCTTCATACAAAACCTAGGCTCTCAGTGAGATACAGCTGATAAGGCAAATAGAACAGATTTAGTATCAGTGGGTAAAATAACAGGAGGAATAATTAAGCAGAAGGGTTTTTTTGTGATCTTGAGGAAGAGTGAGGGAAATCTAAAACTAAAACATATTTTCATCAGGATAAAAAAAAAAATATAGTCATTTAAAAGCTTGTCATAAATGAAAACAATTTACTTGTGCCAGTGTCCTTAAGTGCCACAAACTCTTCTGCTTCTGCTACTACATTCTCTAATGATATTACTGCATACAGCACATCTCATCTAATCTGTTAGTAAAATCCTAAAGTCACTTATGTCAGTCTCTAATGCAAGCCAAATGAGTCTTCCCAGTAATAAGAAGCTTCGCAGAATTAGTTTTCGTTTTGCAGAAAATTGCCATTGGGGCTGGCACTTTTATCTAAAAATTTCACTTGTGCATAAGCAAAAAACTCATATATTATTTGGTTACATTCCATCAGTATGAGAAATAACATTGTGAGAATTCTATGCATGCTAATGATATATAGAAATCCACCTGCTTTCAGATAAAATGAGTTTAATTTTCTGTTGCCCACTGCCTGGTTGGCCTTTCATAAATTACTTATGCACAGCTATTATTAAAATAGAGGGAAAGCAAATTAGAAAGTCCTCATATCTCTCCACTGGATTTAACCAAGGCAGGGCTGTGACAGCTAGAGTCAGCGTTTTTGAAAAAATTCTGCTCTCTTGAAAAATTTTGCATCTCTATACAATTCTATGCCACTGTTGTAAACGTTCTGACCTGCCTTCTTACCAAATTAACCTAAATCCTTTCTATTTTTCAACATTAATGGAATCCTCTAGAGTCCTGCTGATATATATTAAAATATATTTATTGGTTAATTTGAATTCCAGCATTTTGTATCTCATTTCGCAGTACTTCTGTTATATCTGAACAGCTTGGAGATTTAGCATTAGAAACTTACAAATTAAGATAAATACATCTGACAATTATCAGATCAAAACAACTTAACTTTCATTGGAATATATGATTGCAAATTTTCCTTCCTGATGAAAGAGAAAATGAGGACTGTCTGCTTGAAACAGTTAATTGGATTTGAAAGTACTGTACATTTCAGCAATCGGTGCAGCTTTTGGTTGGTCAATGACTACTTGACCTCCTGGTTTTCTAACAGACAATTGGTTTTCATTTCTTGAGGGTCTTTTAAGTCCATAGTTCATGGTGACTTTAAGTTTAATTTTCTGTTAATGATATTATTTTGCTCTTTTAAGATAAAACTTTCTTGTGATGTGCTGAGCAGCAGCGGCAATCCCATTACTGCATGAGAAAGGACACCTTTGCAAATTGCATTCTTTTAATATTGTCTGTATGGTTAGGCTAATTCTAAATGTCATTTTAACATTTTGCATTTGTATTTCATGTGCATTTAAACTGGTAGCTACTCTGCTCCTTGAAGAAAAACACAAATATTTTTTAAAAAGTCAAAAAGCCATTGTGGTCACCTGCCCAGTCAAAGCTTCCTTTTAAGTAACTGGGTCCCAGTTCTAATCAGCTACCGGTTTAATGCCTTTCCCTTTGGCAGACTGACTCCTGATTAGAAGTGATGTGGGTTAGTTTTGGGCCAAGGACATGCCCTACAGGTTTCAGACTTGATCTCTCTATTTTCAAGGCCTTTAAATTTGCATCCACACCATATAACAGTGCGTTAAGCCCATCCACACAGCAGGCAGTTTTCTAATGCTAACAATAATTTTGTCCATAGCTGACATCCACAGTGCTTTGCTAAACGCAGCCAACAGTGTTGGAACTGCTAAGAAGTCTGCAGTTCTTATACTAAAGCAGCTTTCCTAACAACTTGAAATAATTATTTCTGAGAAGTTTTTCACTACATTTACACAAAATGCATGTATATGTTATCTGACATTGTTTTATTTCATATTGCATTCTCAGAGGGGACTAGAGACATACAATGCTGGCCAGCTCTCAAGCTCTCATTTCATGTTAAAACCCTGCAAATCTAACAGCTACCTGCCACCAAGCAGGACCATCCTGCCAATCTCTCTACCTCCAGTGCAACAGCTCCCACAGTGAGGCAGTTCACAGAAGTAAACCAGGAGAAAACCATCCACTTTCTTCCTAAGTTTAGTTTTCTGATAGTTGAGCTTCCTTAAGTGGTTTAGCAGGGGACTGAATAAACACCAGAGTAAGGTAATAGAAGTGGAGAGAGCATATGGCTGGTGAAGGGAAGGGGGAGCAGACAGCTCTGTTAGGCAGCAGGTAGCTATTAGACTGATTTATGTATGATGTGAAACCAGTTTCTGTGTCTTTCCTCAGCAAATTTAAATTCCAGTGAAGAACAAATGGTTTCTCAATGAGGTATTTCAAATGTCCATCCATGAAAGAAGGCTCTAGGTAGATAGGAGAATGAAATATTATCAGTAGGTGTAAAACTAGACATAGATTGCAAAGCAACTACAGAGCTCTGAAAATCTTCTGGAACCAAAGCTAGAAGTCTGGGTTCTTTCTAAAGTGAAGAGAATCAGCTGAATAGTTTCTTTACGTAAATTTGGGTTCTGGGTCTTAATGTCATGTGGACACAGCGTGAGTAGAGGGTGCTCAACATTGGGTTCTCTCTATGGCAGGTGGCATGGAGTGCAGTGGCACAGCTTTGTTGGTTTTCTGCACTTGGCAAGCTTGCTCTCTGGCAGTGTAATCCCCTGGGCCAGCACTCGAGATCTTAAATTGTGGTTTAAGCCACTATTATGCAAGGCCAGCATAATTACTGTCTGGGAAGAATGAGAGAGTGTCTACCTTTCTGGGCAGATAAAAAAAGAAATGCAACCCTTTAAACTCATATCAGCAACTTTTGCCTCACTCAGGGTAACCACGGGAGAAAAGCCAGACAGAGTGCTTGGGACTGGGATCCCAGAGAGCAACCTCTGATCACAGGAACTCCTGTGTTTATCATCCCTAAAGTAATGCAGAAGTTTTTAATTCTTAAGAGTGCTTCCTGATGCTCAGTAGTGGTTACTAATGCAGAGACTGTTTCTGTTCAATAGTTCAAATTCCTAATATGCAGCTCTCTAAAAAGGGGATAAGTAAAACATACTTTGTGCAAGGTATGTTAGGAATTGTAAAAAGTTTTTACTTAGAATATTCAATGCAAATGCAAACCATTGCACACAGTTTTCACTAGATTCCTAGTGGTATTTTTTTAACTGCTTAAGTTCTTTCTAGAAATGGTTCATGTACACACATCCAAGCATTACTGTATACTATACAAATTTAGAAATCTCAGAACGAGTCACATAGAAGTTGAAATTTTCTTCATAAATTTTAGAATGTACACATTGTCTCTTATTTCTTACAGTTCTGTTATCCATTCAAGAGGACAGCTGTCTAACTGATTAAACACCAGTTTTTGCCAATAATAAAACATTTAAAAACTCATCAGTTTCTCCAAAATAATTCATTGTTTTAGCCATAAATATTGTTAATGGCTGCAAAAGCTGTTAAATTTGTCTCTGGTTTTGAGACTTTTAGACTGTACTTCCTTTATAGTCTCCATAGTTAAAACTTTGCAACCATCTCCCTCCACCCTCCAACAAGAATTTCAAATATTATTAATTCACGTGAATCCAGGAATGTTCCTTGATGGAAAGTATATGTTGCAAAATTTGTGATAAAATTGTAAAAATTAGCAGGTAGGTATAATACTGAGTTTCACACACAGAAATGCATACTGTGTGGTTATACGCTTGAATAAATTGAAATGCAATGTACTACACATTAGAGAACACTGCCATCCACATCAGCTGAATATTCCTGCAGTTTCCTATCTCCCTTGACAACTCAGTTTCTGTAAATCACACCACACATTTTGACATAGCTCTCCCCCTACACAGTCAAGGCCTAAACAGCTCTTCTTGAGGCCTTAATAGAACACACGTAACGCAAAGGCTTTAGACAGAGTGATACAAATCACCCCATGAATTACTGCAATTTATGGCTTATATTATGGGTGAACATAGGAATTCTGGTCAGGACTCCACTATGATATATATGTTAGCCAAAGAGAGAAGAGAAAGGTCATCCTTCCTGCCAAATGTTTGCAATCCAAATAATAGAAATTGTAAACATATATGTGAGCATAATGCAACATGCTACGTAAACAGCTTGTAAAAAATCCATAGATTGAAATATATTCTCCTAAAAAAATTACAGGCAATTTTGAGCAATAATAAGCAATTATATTTAAAATAACTTCAAAAACTGTTTCCATATTGTTCTTCAACACAGCAATTGAAGTATTCACTTTATATAACTTACCCACATACAGCTGACAACACTGACTCAAAGTCTGTCATGAATTAAAAAACTTTCTGAACATAAAGAACACCAAACACTGTGACTTCTTTCTATACCCTTTCAAGTACAGAATGTCCTGTGCACTAGTAGAGGACATCCTATACTATAAGACTGTGGAAATGCTATAATTAAAGGTCTGTCAGAGTTTCCATTAAATCCCTGATTTTCAGGGTTTAATTAATAATAACAGTGAAAATTAATGTGAGTAGAATTAAAGCCACTGTCATAGCTCTACTGCATATTAATTCCCAATTTTAAGTCTCTACAACATGTGAGACTGATTCAGCTTCCTCTCTTCAGGCAAAACTCCTTTTGCAGGGGAAACCTCTTTCAGTGTAAAATTCCTCATTGGAGACAGTGGATATTTGAACACAGAAAATGTGATCAGGCTCTTAAACACCCATAGCATTCATATAGTAAGTTAAATGAACATTTCAGAAAGTCAAGAATTACCGAATTGAATAAAGTTTTGGAAGAAATGTGTGAAGCACAGTTCAAACTCATACTCCTTAACCCCAGTAACCCCAGTAAAGATTCACAGCTCGTCAGTCAGTTCCTTCCCATCGATCAACTCAATGTAAGTTGATCCATTTATCTCTGAAACATTAGTATTCTAAATTACTTCTCATTTTTTTCTAAGAACTTGAGAGAGAATATTTCCACAACTCAAGGTTGTTCTCTGGGTAAGTTGGCCCCATAATGGAAGATGGAGAACATATGCAAGCATTGGGAAATGAGCCTTTCCTACAAGCATGAGAAAAATCAGATGTTCTGTTACTGAAACAAAGACTACTGGCATTTTGAATTTGAGTGCAAATAATTTGGAATGTTCCATAAGATTATTCCCTGAAAATAAGCACCGGTATCTCACCATACAACATAAGGAAATCTAATCTTTCATATAAAAGGATCAAATAAAACTACCTCAGTGTGGAATTCTAGAGAGAGACCTGGCAGAATACTAGAGGATATGCAGCTCTCTTCAAAGTAAATAGTATTACAGCTGAAAAATGTGAAACCATGAAATTTTCTCAACACTGTTGTGAGAAACAGACCCAGAAATACCCAGAAATGCAAAATACTGTAGTGAAGGGTGGAGACAGTATATTCAGAAATTGTTAAATATGTTAAGAATGTTTTGTTTCACAGAAAAGCACCTATTACAAAATACATCTTTTTTTTTTTTGTCCATATTCCAAGCTAATAGGCAGCATTGTCTTCTCTTACATTACAAACATGTGTTGCAAACCTGTATCACACACATCAGAGGTTAATAGAGAAAAAAAAGTTCAATACCATTTGCTTTTAGGACTGCGAAGTAGGTCAAGGAAGTTCACAAGTAAAAAAACCTTCGTGTTATAAAGAAAAGTGGGTATTTATATGGTTAATGAAACCTATGCTGTCTCACTACTGAAAAACAAAGTCCACCTAATATCACATGTTGTTGTGATAATATGCTGAAAACAGAGAATATAATCTGGTTTCAATAAAGCTGGATACATTTGCAGCATAGCACAAAAAGCATGACTGAAGTTAGGCAATCAAAAAAAGCATGTTGCTTCTATTGTGACCTTGTATCAGTACTGTTGTGATATTTAAATATGGGGCTCCACTGTGATTATCACTGTGCAATTCACTGAAAGATGTGGTCTTTGACCTGGAGAGCTTAAAAACTAAACAGATAATGTGCACAAAATGTTGTAAAAGAAGGAATTATAGCTTTATCAATCTAGAATGGAGGCTACAATTCCAGAGCAAACTAAACCAGAAATGGAACTGCCAGGTCCTGCCTCTGTCCTCCCCTCTCCATGTGCTTTCCTAGGCCACTTGCTGAGCTGTTCTAGTTCACTATTCCAGCATAATGCCGTCCTCTCAAAACTGAGGATACTTTTGACAGATTAAAGTACTGACATAGATCAGTAAATGAATTGACAAATACCTCAGGGAACAAGGGACATCAAGTCTTTTATCCAAATTCACTTAGAAATTCTAAGGCCTGCATCACATAATTTTTCTTTTATGAGAGTAAGTAGCTAGAAACAGAACCTGAATAAGTTTTGGATGGACACTTCAAGAGACTTTTTAATCCCTAGAGCACCAAAAGTTTGCATCAGCCATCCCGTGAGGTTAATAAGAGCAACAATCCTAGGGAGATTTTAGATGGAGCTTTGCATTATATGAGATGGTTGACAGAGATGCTAAAAGGTTACAGCTTGAAAACTCAAATGTCTTTTCAATTCTATACATCTTGAAGTGGCTCAACTAATTCCTAAGAGAAACCAAAAAACCTCCTTTGAGTACACTGTACTGGAGGAAGTCAAATCAAATGAATGCCAATGCTAAACCCAGGATAAAGATATCAATCTATTTCTGCAACCCTTAGGAACTGGAATAGTACTCTTTATCATTTACTAATGCCACTATAAACTAGTAATTGATATTATTCATATTGCATCCACTTTGTCCTGCTTTTACAGTGTTTCAGAGTTTAAGGAATTAAGAAACCAACCTAAAACATCACATAGGGACATAGCTTGCTGTAATTCACATCATGATAAAACAAGGAATCTCTCAACTAGATGGATAAAGACAATAACTGTTTGTGTGCATCTATTATTGAGCTATGAGCTCTTCTGTTAGCTAAGCTAAGCAGCACACCATCCACTTTCTCCTCTTTTGTATTCTCTAATGCTAAAGTCATGTGACAAACATCTGGCGATCAAAGTGAAATCATGAACTGGATAATTTCTAATTGGATGTTACTTTTTGGCTCCACTTATTCCTGCAGCTGGAGCATCTCCTTCCAGCAGCATTATGCTGTTTTGTGAGCAATGCTGGCAAAATGCCACAATTTGTGTGAAACTTTGAAGAAGCTTAGTGTTAAAGACTTCTGCTTTCAAATCAGTACAGCTTGAATCAATAACATTGGTACTAAACATAAACAGTTCTAATGGAAATTTTAAAAAGCAAAACCATTTGTGTGTAACATCAAAACTAGAACAAGGTCCTCTTTCCATAAAAAGGCAAATCATATCTAGAGCAAGGCCAAAGAGAAAAGCAAGATTACTTTGTGATGATTTTCTGCAAAGTTCACTACAGCATTTGCCTGATAATGAATTTCAGTCGTATTGTCATCCACTTCAGGCTTCATCAACAGAGTGCTACACTGAAAAAAAATATTATTTTATCACATTGGAACAAAGGTGAAAAGAGGAAAAAGATCACACATTATTTGATTTTATGCATGTAATAATTCATAAAAATATTTTATGATAAAGGAAACTCATGTTTCTAATGCATATTAAGTATGGAATCAGAACTCCTTCACTGGATTTGAAGTTCTTAACTCTCATAGTTTTATATTTCTTGCAGCAGGTTTTTTGTTTTGATGGTGTTGGTCTTTTTGTGTGTGTGCGGGGAGGGGGAGGAGGGGGGTGTTTGTTGCTTGGGTTTTTTTGGCTGGTTTCTTGTGAAGGTTGTTTCTGGTTTTGGTTTGTTTTGGGTTTTTTTTTGAGATAACAACCAGGAATAGATAAGACTTCAAATAATAAAGTTTGAGAAAACACTCTGCTCTGTCTAAAAGATGGAGAGATGAAGAGTGCTGCTGGAAGAATGAACATGGATTGAGGTATAGTAAATACTGCCTAATTCTATGGTAAGGTTTTGCTTCCAATGGGAAGAATAAATGGGAAGAGACTGCTAAACATATTTCCAGTGCAAAGGGAACAAAGCAGTTTCTAGTATGTAGCACTCATAAGAATCTGATTTTTTTTGTCTTGCCATTATTTACAATATCTTATAAATAAAAGACAAATGGCATCTTCTGTTGCCTCTCAAGTCATACTTCGGTGTGCTCTCTAGACCAGACATGATATTCATACAAGCGTGGTGTCAGGCACACCCAGAGAAAGCCTCATGATCAAGTATATGCAATGCCTTAGTTTGCTGGAAGACCCTCCAAACACAACGTGCACGCGCTGTCAGGCAGCAGTTAGCATGGATGAGAGATGAAAAGCTCAGAAAGCACATCATGCTCATGGCTGCTCTGAATATGCTTTTTGAGAGCTGTACACACTAACAGTAACTGGTTGAAGAGGCACAAGCATACTTCTCCTGGCTTTTGTACGTGTATAGAAGTATGGTCCCAGTTGTAATTAAAGGACTTATTGGTCAGGTCAAGTTATAGAAGCTGTAGGACACCATGGGGAATAGTTAGATTTTATGTGATGTAAGAGTTATGGTACTACACAGCTCTCAGTCCCTCTCCTTTTAAATTTAGACTCTGTCAGCTTCTGCTCCTACAGCCACTCTTCTCAAGTCCATGGCTCTGCTTTTGAATTAGCAGGAGCAACTGGACATGAAGGCAGAGAACAGCTACTTTTACCACAGAACTTGTTGACTTCTTGTAAAGAAATTGCTGGGAATTCTTCAAGAGAGCTGTTCTCAGAACTGAAACTTTCCACAGGAATTTACCAATTTTACTGAAACTTTCAGAGGGAAAAGTATCTCAAGACAGGATTTCTGACAAAGAGAAGAGAGGTCTGGCCAGCACCCCAGGATATAGGTACTAGCCTGGAATGGCACAGACAAGCATTCAAGTGAACCTGAGACAGCATTTGTAAAGTTGTAAAGACAACATGATACTTATTAGACCTACATTTTCCAGATTGTTACCAATACAGAAGCTGCTTGGGTGCATGAGACTCTTGACTCAAGTTATGACCTTTACAACACTGACACCATTCACAAACAGCCATCTTTGCTGAGAAGGTCAGAAGCTGATTCAATGTCCAGCACACCCAGAAACCTCCATCTTAGGGAAGATGTAAATAGGAGCTTATCATGAGTGTTAAGGGCTGTGAAAGTGCCCTCACTATGTCCATTTGATAATGAACTTATTCCAATGAGTTCAGTGAAATTATCCTTTACACAGGGGGCCAAGAAAAATGAAACTACTTAAACTGTAAAAATCTACCTTGTACACTCTATCATGCAAATTAAATTAAAAAAAAAACAAAACAAAACAAAAAAACAACCAAACAAAAAAAACAAACACCCAAAACCAACCAACATGGAAATAGTCCAAAGAACTTCCTTTGCATGTGGTGTAAGTCATTGAAGTCACTCAGTGAGACGGGATAATGACCATTATTTTTCACATGGCCAGTTCATATTGTGATAGTAGGAGAAAGACAGTCCGTCAAGTTTTTGTCTGCAGTGTCTAATTTTTCACCACACTGCTCCTGCCCTCCCCCCATTCTGTCAGGAGTGCATTAGGTGTTAGAAGGGCAACAAGAGACTCAACCAGTGGGTGGAGAGGCTATAGAAGGGGGATTGAATTATATGCAGCCTGCAGAGTCTGTCTGAAAGGCTGTGCTGTTTCTCTTTACAGCTGATATGTATCTATGTCCCCCTGCAATATTACACGGAAGGGATTAGAAACAGGATTTCTGATACTTCAGCTGACATGTCAGGACAGATCATTTCATGCAACTGTCTATGTTGCAACCTAAATTCAAATATTCTACCTTTTAAGGGGCTTGTATGTATTTTCATCTATACTCCTATGCTCAGAATCTTATTCTGCAACGACTGATACTGCACTGAAATATGCATCAAAGAACCTAATTCATAGGAAATGTTTTGGATCGGTACTCCCCAGTGACATAAATAACTACATAAAATGGGAGTAAGTGTTAAAATAGCTCCAAAATCTACATGTATCAGCTTGTAAAACTTTGGAAGTTCCTTGTAAATCAGAAATGAAACAATGTTGTTGTTGTTTTGGGGTTTGCTTTTTTTAACAAAGGTAATAAAATAAGAAACAAAGTAACAGAACAATGTGTCAGCTTAACTGTAAGTGCAAAGTATCAAGGTCACTAACTATAAGTATAAATAATGCTGCTGCACATAAATCTTAAACAGCTTACCACAACTGCTAATATAACTTTACAGTATTTACAAGATTAATCTTTTTAAAGAAAATTACAGGATCATAACATCAAACAAGATTATGCTATGCCCTGTATAGTATTTACTATACATATAGCAGTAACATGACAGCAAATACGCACTTGAGAGATATCAAATAACTCTTGAATGAAGGTGCTGAATATTAAGCACAGCAACAAGTCTTAGGATCATCTGATCTCCCCACACAAAAGATACTAAACTCTTGATAGCCTTACTGTATGTCTAATGGGAAGTGTATCATATCTTCATGCCCCCATAAAAATACGCACCAGATATTCCAATTATAATATACAGATACAAAATTTTCTAACTGTTGCTGGCTGAGGCAGTAGAAATTACAGAAATACCACAATGCAGAAAGAATTCTTGGATCTTGCCCTTGTGACAGAATAAAAGCACTTCTGTTACGTTATATACATTTCTAGCACTCTTGCGAGGGCATTTTCCATGATGAGTTCATGCAGTCCACAGCCTGCACCAGATAAAACGTAGCCTAGGTCTGTTGGTTCAGATGACCTTTATAGTACAGATGCAGTTTATAGTAGCTAAGCACCTGGTTTACTGTTTCTGAAGTTTGTCCAGCAGGAGAAACAGATCTCCCAGTGAAGGCGAGACATATTACTGTTAAAGAATTCAGGCAGCTTACACCAATAGACACCCTTCTTCTGGAGCACTGAATTGTCATAAAAATATTGAGTAGAAGGTTTTGCTTGATGAATGTTCTGTGTGGCAAAGAAAATCCAGCTCCCTTTCCCTTCCAAAAGTCTAAACCCATTTGTTTTATGTCAATATTTTAATATGGTTATGTAATAACAACAGAACAAAAACACTGAAGAGAAACCCAGTTTGGCCCTGCAGTCATATACCTGCATATACATTAGAATGTTTCTGTCAGAAGCATAAGCTCCATCTCATTACATTGCACTGTGTGCAACTTCTACTTTCACTAACGTGTAAATAGATATTATTTGCAGCAAAGGGACAAGGCACATGTTTATATGACATACAACAAAAGACTTTGGTTCTCTGGAGGACATTCCTGTCACTTTCTCTTCTGTGGCTTCCCAAGCAAAAGCTGTTACCTTGACAACTCTGGGGCATTCTCTGGCTCCTCATATGCTAGTAGGAGGAAAGCCAATTTCACAAAATCAGAAGTGCTAAGAAATAAACAATTATCAACTGTTCTGATTCCCTCAGTACTGCCAAAATGAGGAACAAAATGAAGAATCTTCTTACAGACACAGGATTTTATAAAATAGAACCAGAAGGATTCAAAGGCTGTCGATTCATAGACACAAGTGGGGAACAGAAGAAATCAGTTACTTGAGACTTCCAGCAAAACACTGGGAATGGCTTTGGCTAAAACCAGGCTAGGGTTCTTCTCTTTGATCAGCTTCCTATAACAGTAAGGCTACTGGGCTTCCATGGCACTGTCCTTGCTTCACTCTTTATGCTTTATAATGAAAGTGATACAAAAAAGAAATATATATATATTTGCACTTTCCACTACTTTTGAATATATCATCTAATAATATTAAGTAGGATTAACTTCATCTCAAATTTAGTGTCCCATTTTTCTTTTATGAATGCAACTCTTCTTCAAGTAACTGCATTTCCAAAGTAAAAAAGAAGACACGAGAAAATTGATGGTCAGGAAAGAGATCACAGTAGCTTCACTCTGCTAGAAAGTACAGCAGACAGAGATACTATGTATTTAACACAGAGAAAACTCTAAGCATGCTGCCTTGAAGCTCTGTTTTTTTCCTGTATCCTGTAACTGAGCTGAGGCCTATTCAGCTATGGAATATTCATCTGTGTGGTCGCTCTGTACCAAAAATCTCACCACATCCATGAGGAAAATGACATTCATTGAAAGTCAAAGCTTGTACGTAGAAAGACGGATACGATGTTGTAATTGTTACCTTAAGTACGCATCGTGGCTTTTGGCATTTCTGTCATCAAACCTTCCCCTCCTTTAATGGTTAGTCAAAGCACAAGCTATCTGTATTGCTAATAAACACCGAATGAGAACAGGTTACGTGTGTCCTTTGCCAAAATGAAATCATTCTCAGAAGTATCCATTAGTAACCAGAACTGGATTTTCAGGGTTGATAGAAGCTAGTATAGGAGAAGCTACTCACAATTTCTTGATACCAATAGAATCTGTAATAAAAAGGTACTCTATACTCCAGAGACACTGTAGTGTATCCATAGACACATCTGCCAAGAGCACCTAACACCACTGAAGCTCTAGCATACATTGTCTGTCTTTATTGTATTTTATTAAATGAATGAATACACAAAGGCTACTGTAGTAACACTTCTGCTGGCAGTTAAATTTAACATGCAGCTGTGTTATGACCAGGCTTCATGATACACCAACCTTCTAGTCAAACTAATAGCACTTCTATTTTAAGTTAAATGGAAGGAGATTAGGGTAAGAACACTCCCTTTATTGACCACTGACATTGTTTATTACATAAAAGGTAATTGCTTAGAGATTCCATCTCCTTCTGCTGAAAAAAATGTCTTGGTTTGCCGTTAACCCTTCTCCCATTACAGTGTAGTCACACATGTACCACTGCTCACAGAAGCATAGAGAGCCTTCTGCATGATTGAGGGCAAGAACTTTGTAATGCTCTACCTTTATCTGTCATATTTTGGTCTACAGCAGTAAATTTTCTATGCTTCTACTGACTACTCCCTGGAAATATGGTAAAGATGTGGCCTTTTATACAAAGATAAGGTACACAGAAATGATATCCAGAGAAAATATGGTAATAGAAAAGAACAGGCTCAAACAACAATGAACAGCTCACAGTCAAATTCAAAAGCATTAGAAGATTTTGGGCTGTGCTGGCAGAGTACAAATCCATCTTGGATCAAATTATTCACCCATTTACTGTGGTCCCTCGCTTGGCCTGGCAATTAGTTCAACTGTGGAATGCTACTTACGAGTACATTGACAATCCCTACATATTCTCTACAGCACAAATGGACTTTAGAAAAGAACTGGCTGCCCTATGTAAACAAAATAGCAATGACTTTCCTATAGGTGTGAAAGCTGTGTCTGAAAATACAATGCAAGTAAAAAATTCTCATCTCCTACTTTGTATTCTGGTAATGTGATGCAAGTCACTTAACCTCTTTGTGCTTCTGTTTCACCACCTTTAAGACAAGGATCATGCTACTGCCTTTACTGGACTCACTGCCTAGTTTTTGGATCTGACAGGGTCATGAATTTTCTTTGTAATGTCTTGTAAGACAGTGCTCTCTCATGGAAAAAAACTGATCTGACAAGCAAAAAGTTTTGTTAGCAAAACTCATTTCAGCAAAACAATACCCATGACAAATAAGGGAAAAAACACATTCTTGAGAAACTCACCTGAGCAGACTGATGGCAGAAATCAATGTCACTGGATAGGCCTGATCTGCAGAAAGAGATTTTTCCATTCTGTTTAAGGAACAAAGAGAAAGAAAATACTCATTTTAGAATTACAATTTCAAATGCCTATGTTAGACAGATTATGAAAAGCAAAAGTATATTTTACCCTCTTTTTTTCCTATCAGTTTTGATTTATCATTGCATGACACAATTTTTACAACTTACAGTAAAATATTATAATTAGTTTAATCCTGTAGGGATGTAAGCTACTTTGTATATGTATAAATAAAACTGCTTTGTGCTAAGCAGTAAGTCTCAGTGTCTTCCCCAAAATGGTTTAAAGTCATTTTGGTTATAATCAACAACCTCTCAGAATGCAATTATTCTCTGACTGCCAGCTCTGCAGTAAAGAGTCCCATGTCTGTATGACTGTCATCATATGGGCTTTAAACAGAAAGGTCATCTTGGCTAATAAGTTCTGTGATTTTATCTCCCTCTCCCTCACAAAGTTAAAAGCTTCAGTTAACATGTGATGTCTTAAGGAAAAGGATCATGTTTTCTTCTACTATTTTAGAAATGTACTCTAACCTTGACCTACACAAGTAACTTCTGGAGGCAAAAGTGCAGTTTGATTTCTGAGAGTAAGTCCTTGGCTTTACTCCCAAATTCCTCAGAAGTCTGCTAATCATAGCATCAAACAAAAGGGTGATTTTTAACAACTTTTGTGCTTGAGTCTGTAGGATTTGCTTATCTAAACCACAGTGCTGTTTTTTCTTTTGCATTCTCCTGCTTCTAGTCAGTGTAAGCAGGTCCTTAGTTACCTTTCAGCTGACTAGTGTCAATGATAATAACAATACATTTTTATTTTTAGAACACTCAAATCTAAAGGCAAGTTAGCTCTACGCACGTTTGCGTGCACACACAAATGTAAGTAATATCTGAACATTTCCAAAGGACAACAAGTCCTTTTGGAATAGTAATGAATAGAGAAATCATCTTGTGCCCTGCATGAGATAGGTGCATTTCAAGATTTTCCTGTATAGCTTCCATCAAAATTGGCCCCTAAGCAAGGGTGTGAGTCATTGATGAATACAGCTCTAAGGCTTCACGCTGTGCAGCAAGAGCTGTAAAAGGCATTAGAGGAACACGGGGGAGGAGGAGGAGAGAGAGAGGGGGTTAGGAGGTTATTAAATAAAACCTAGTAATGGTTTTACATGAACATTTTCTGAACAGTGTTTTGAAACCGTACATCCTAACCCACTGGGCACCATTCAGACCGCTGGCTGCAGTGCCCTCTGTTGGCTGATGCTCAAAGGGACTCTCCAGACCCTCCACCACTGACATGAAATCAGCTTCTGTCTCTACTTAAAGGGATTTGCTGTTACAGCTACCCTAGCAGTCTCTTAGGGAAAACTCAGGTTGTACAAGTAAAATAAATTACTCTATGTCGGTAAGGCTAATAGGATCTTTTCAAACTAATGTTGCAGCAACAAGAGGGTTTTTTCTCCTCTGCACCCACATCCACCACACAAAAGCCAATGCCCACAGCACTGTACAAGCAAAAGTCACGGCCTTTACCAGCACAACTATGTAAAAAGTATAGAACAGGCCAAAGAGAATCTACTGGTAACAAAATTAAACTTACTCAGATTTTAGAAGTATTTTATTTTGGCTTATATATTTTGTTGTTGTTGTTGTTTTTTGTTTGGTTGATTGTTTTTTTTTTTATAAGACCAATGTTAAAATTGGTGTTAATGTATATCATTCACCAGTAAGCAATTGACTATGTGCAACTGGTAACACATCAGACCCCTAGACTTGGATTTGGAACAATTTTCCTTTTCATGTAACCACTTTTCTCCTAAGTCAGGAGATCCAGGTTTCAATAAAGACATCAGATTTTTAGTCAATACATAATTGATTATAATGCTAGATACTCTGTCCTTCAGACTTGCTGCATGTTCTGATCTCATACTCACTTGTGCAGTTCTCTCATTCTCTCTTCCCATTTTTGCTTCTTCCATTGTGTAAGCAGCCTTAGTGCACCCATCTGAAAGAAAAGATAGAATGTATCCCATTACACCCCATTATCAAACACCCTGTGACTTACAGAGGAAATGGTTCACGTGGGAAATGAATTATAAACAGTGATTAAATGAAACTAACTGGCCACACTGGTTAGTTACAAATAATCCAATAACCCTTTAAATTAGTCTTTTTTTCAGGAGATGGCTTATGTATAGCCAGGAAAAAAAATGTTTTCCTCTATTTTAGGTAACAAAAGTATCACTTGCTAGAAAGCAAATCATAATTGAAATCTTTATTTTCACACAGATAGCCATTTAAGGAGCTTGGATATAAACAAACAAACAGAGAAAGAATATTGTTTTGTTGTTGTTGGTTTTAACCAGGCACAAGAGGAGCTATAAAAAAGGCCAGAAACAGTGATTTTACATTTATGTAATTTGAACAAATAAGCACAATGGTCTACATAATTGAAAATTCAATCCAAAAGGTATGTTAACAGAGGAAAATAGTTTGTCATGTTACAATTACTTTTGTTTCTCTAACAGCTTCAAAAATAACACATCTAATTTAGAAAAAAAAAAAACAAAACCAACCTTCTGCCTGTATATATATGAGTAGGAGTTCTAGTTTCCCTTTTAAATGAAAAGTCAATAACTGCTACCGTTAAAAAAAAAAAATCCAAAAAAAAAACCCGAACCAAACCCTGAAATACAAAGACATGCAGCACCATCTGCTGGATTAGCACATCTGACAAACATCGAGGCAGTTACGGAACATATCACCAGAGGCAGAAGTGAAGAGACCTACAAACAAAAGCATATCAGGGATATTTGTTCAGTCAGGATCAGGCAAGAGAAATCAAGGGGTGTGGAATTTCCATTAAAATTATGAAATAATACTTTTATAACACTTTATACTTTTCAGGCACTCTACTCACAAAACCAGAACACTTAGGACCACAAAAAATCAACAGTTTGGTATGTGCTTTAAATAACTACATCAAGATTGATATAATTTGTTTTCTTGCATGTGCACACTATGGTACAAGATTATAAATTACCATTTTTTCACTGGATAGCCTGTCCTGCTTAGTGACTAGGGCTGACTGTTCACCTAATATCGACCAACTAGCCTAATATCAGCCAATCTGCTTGCTGCTTCCTGGGCACTATGTGGTTTCATGTGCTATTTAACCCACTAGCTGTGCTTGGCTACCATGAGATTACCAGGTGCTCATCCTTGCAATGCCACAGTGCATTACAGATGATAATTTAAACCCCCTGCAAGGTGAGTTGCATTCATTTTTCATGTACAGTAAGTAAAAGGAGGTTCTCATTCTGGGAAAGGAAGGAAGAGCCCCCTAATACGCACACTGTGATGTGCCATTGTAGTCTCTGCTGTCTTTCTAGTAGCTTGTAGAGTCTTTGGAATTCAACCTTTTCATTCAGTCAGGTCACCCAACTGCACTCTGCGATACCTAGCCCTTGGCACGCTGCCCTCCAGTGGGTCAAAAAGCACAGTACTCAGCAGGCAACCCTTTCACCTCACGCCTTCCAAACAGCTGGAGCTTCCACCTTGTTAGCACAGCAATGTATCACCTCTGCACTGATCCTTTTGTGCTTATCCCCATCTCTGATACAGTGCTGAGAGCTGCTGGTCCTAGGAATTTGTTTTGAAAAGCCAGCTGTCTTTACATGTCAATCTTCTAGAAATCTCCTCCGCATAAACTAGAATCGAGTACATATAGCTTAAGAAGCCTGATTTTTCTACCTATATAAATTTCCCTTCTTAATGGCCATATATCTCAGCTATCTTTTATCCTCCTGCAAACAGCCATCTTTATCTTGTCCACAGTGGTAACACAGGTCAAACTATTCCACATTCCTCGGCAAGACACTGACCGTACTCTGCACATCATTCTCAGCATCAGATGGACATCACTGTTGCAGACTGTGAAAGCATACGTCAAGGAGATCAAAGGAGAAGACTTTGGCTATCACAACTTGATACATCCAAGAGGGCAAACAAGAAGGTTACCAGAGGCTGCTTGCCACCAATTACTATCTTTTCCTGCTGCTTATCAAGACTGACAAACTTGCTTTCCCAAATATACTGTTCAGCACATCTTAGAACCAACGTTAGCCCACCATGACACGTAAGACAAAAGGCAAAAAAAGATCTCCCTCATGACCCTTGTGTTTGTTTCACAGGTGGCCTGAGGCACTGACCCCTGCACCGTTCCTCCATTTTTAAGAGATTTACGTTGCCTCCTCACGTTGTTCTTCTTTTTTCTTTCAATAATTTTAAAAATCTCGAGACTTTTCTCAGGGTGGTGATCAGTGAAGTGACCAACAATACTCTTCAATACTGCAAATTGTCATTTTGGTGCATCCACATCAGGCCTGACTTTCACCATTCTTTAGCAGTCTTTTCTTCTCTGAAAATATCCCATAGCATGGAATGGTCAGAGGTGCTCTATGCCACCAGCCCATGTTTTATAACATACCTCACTGCAAGCTCCTCACTCCTCCAGACCACCTCCCAATCATTTGTCAGTGCTAAGTACTCTTCTGCTCAGGCACTTTTTAATCATGCTTTAATTCCTTTAATGTTTTTTCACTTGTCATCCCCTTGAAGGTAATATTAATCCATCCATTTCAGGAGGCCTTTTCATCAGAGTGTGAAGCTATATCGTTCATGCTGGAGTCAACAGATACTTCTTCCTCATCTTCTCCTTTCTGCTTTCTGAGAGTACTTTGTGCCAACACAGAAACTTGGCTACACAGACATTTCAGACAGACAAGCAAACTGTCATCACCTGAGTGTTTCTGCAGCCAGACTGTCAGCCTTTCTCCATCTCTAAATGGCACAGGATGATTTACCTGCTTGAGTGGGAGATGTCCCTGCCCATGGCAGGGAGGTTGGNTTCTTTAGCAGTCTTTTCTTCTCTGAAAATATCCCATAGCATGGAATGGTCAGAGGTGCTCTATGCCACCAGCCCATGTTTTATAACATACCTCACTGCAAGCTCCTCACTCCTCCAGACCACCTCCCAATCATTTGTCAGTGCTAAGTACTCTTCTGCTCAGGCACTTTTTAATCATGCTTTAATTCCTTTAATGTTTTTTCACTTGTCATCCCCTTGAAGGTAATATTAATCCATCCATTTCAGGAGGCCTTTTCATCAGAGTGTGAAGCTGTATCATTCATGCTGGAGTCAACAGATACTTCTTCCTCATCTTCTCCTTTCTGCTTTCTGAGAGTACTTTGTGCCAACACAGAAACTTGGCTACACAGACATTTCAGACAGACAAGCAAACCGTCATCACCTGAGTGTTTCTGCAGCCAGACTGTCAGCCTTTCTCCATCTCTAAATGGCACAGGATGATTTACCTGCTTGAGTGGGAGATGTCCCTGCCCATGGCAGGGAGGTTGGGAGACAGATGATCTTTAAGGTCCACTACAACACAACCTACTCTACGATTCATTTATTTGCAACCTAGAAGCACAGATGGGTTCAAAAAGACAACAGCCAAGTTTATACAGGAGATAGCATCATTGTTTATGGTCACCTGAATGCAACCTCTGGCTCAGGGAACCCACCTGTTGATCACTGGGAGACGAGGTGAAAGAGGCCCGTTCAGAAATGGGATGTGTGCCATGTACCCCCCTAGAGATCTGCTGTCAGGTGTTATCAGTAATGGCTGAGCTGCTGCTGGTTTGATGCTTTGTGACACAGGCTGGTGCTCTGGCAGGGAAGCCATTGAGAAGGGCCTCTGAGGCACCGCCAGCAGCAAGTCAGCTGAAGGCCCTGAGTCTGGCCCTTCTGCTTCAACAGGATCACAAG
>VWZY01007367.1:326707-357857 GCA_013399075.1 Chloroceryle aenea | reverse complement strand
CTCAGGGGGTTCTTCCGAAATCTCCCTTTTCACCTCTTTGGACTGAATTCGCCTTGCGCGTTTGCATTAGTAATTGCGATAGCTTTACTTTTAATGGCAGATAATAAGCGCTCAATTGAAAGTAGTTATTTGACAATTCTAACTCTTCAATAGCTGCAGAAGATGCAAAAAGAAAAAGTAAACCTGCAAAATGAGTTGACCGACTTTGAAGAGCGTATAAAAGCAATGACATCTCATTTGAAAAACATAAGACAAGAGTTCAGCTTCACGCAGGTAAATCGCTACCTCCATCAGATCCAGTTTATCAGGCAGAGTTATAACCTGAGTACCTTTACATGGCCGGTTTCCCTGTATATTCTGCCAGTTTTGTCAGAGGTTTGTCAGGACTTTACTTCAGGACTTCCACAGGAAACAAAAGTCAAACTATGTGTGTCAGCAATATTATCTGATGATCATTAAAAAGACCATTTAAGATCAAGTGACTGTATCTAGAAGAAAGCCCAAAAGGATGCATTTTAGAATTCTTTATGAATGGAGACTTTGGTAGGTGATAAAAAATTGGTAAAGGAAAATAAAGCATCCGTGTAAGGGAAACACAGACTTAGAACCTTTATAATGGTCAAGAGTTAGTTCTGAAATGCAAGTGAAGAGTTAATTCATGGACTTGAAAAATGAAGTGAGGTGGTTAAGGTGTAAGTCTTCACTTACACTCCAAGTTAATTGGCCAAGATGGGCGGTGGAGATCTCTGGAGTCAAAGCTGTGCGCCTTCCAGGCAAAATAGCCTGGGTGAAAAAGTCTTAAGACTCTTCCCTGCAGTTCAGTAACTTTTTAATTATTTCTGTGCCAAAGTTTTAATCTGCACATAAAGAAAAAATACAGGATGCACTATTCTGTATTCAAGAGAAGCTTCTAATAAGTAATAGATTTCTTATTATACAAGGAAAGAAAAAAATTTCTGTTAAATAATTTTGGTCAGATAGACTAAAGGTAGAGGTAGTGCTATGGGCCAGCCTGGTGGTGTTCTGTCTCAGCACAAAACAGTAAAATTCTTTCTTTTGCTGTGTCTCCTGGACCTGATATAAAATCGCTGGTGACCAAGAAACTAAGATTTTGATGTTGAAAGATTAAGATTCTGAATGTTGTGTGAAAAATCTTCAATGAGTTTTTAGGGGTCTGAATGGCTGCTCTGTGGATATCTGATCTAATAGAATGGATGTGTATATATATTAGAATACATGTACTTGAGATACTAAAATCCAAACAATGAAGTTGGTCTGAAATTTCCTATGCCAAATCATACCATCTCTGAATTGAGAGTTGGTTGCCTGTAACAAAAGGTTTGTTTTTTTCTATATGCCTTTTCTTTGTTGTAAAATGCTGAACTGTATTATTTATTCTTTAGTCTCTTTACAAAGCCAGAGAGAATGAAATTGAAACTGAACAACACTTTAAAGCCCTTGCTGAGAGAGAACATGGACGTCTCAAAAGTGAAATTAAACGACTGGAAGATGAGATAGTTTCCTTAAGAGAAAAGAAAAACAGTCAAGAAGTAAGGTTTAATTTTTTTGTGAGAACAGCTGTATTGCAATGGGATTTTATGACTTGTCCTTACTTGCACTTACAGAAATAATAGTATAAGTCAAGAATAGTTAATTATAATTAAAACTTGTAAACTATTAAAAAAGATCTGGATGTGCTTTTCCCTGTGTAGGCAAGTAGATTGTCACTGAGGAGCTCCTTGCATAGACTGGTCAAAGACTTGGAAAATGTTAATTAGCTATTAAAAGACTTGAGTTCTTATATTCTTAATGCCAGATACACAGCAACACACCTATACTGTCATCTTGTTAATTCTTGCAGTTATTCTCTTGCTGGTTTACATATTAAATTACTGGTGGCAAATCTTCTTCCTCCCATAAAACAAACTTGGGGCATGATTTCAAGATCAAAAATTCGGTTTACATTCAAAAAAGAGATACCATAATGCCATTTAATGACAGATATTTATTAGATATTTAGTATTAACCCTTTAATTAATCTCTAATTTTAATTTTTAGAATACTATCAATAGAACCACTAAGAAGTTGGAAAACTTAAAGCAACAGATGAACTATGATGAGGAAGTTCTGGAGAGCTGGATAAAGGAATCAAATCGTAAAGATAACGATACTATCACAATCCAGAAGTATGCACAGCAAGATGAAGGGAAACTAGGAGTAAGTAGAAATGGTAGCAATTTTCAGAAACAAACCAGAGAACCACTTCAGCATTTGAAGACCTTGTTATGTTACCAAGTCAGGTAGGAAGGAGACAAGTTTTTGTACAACAGCAATTTTATACTGGTTTCCACTAAGCACAACAGTGCAATTCCATATATTCATTTTAAAGATCAGAGAGAATAGGTTTTACAAAAGGTGAAATGCATAATCGAAGATTGTTAACTTGTTTGTTCATCTGGGTAAAATGCAAGTTTTAATTTTTTGAGAAAGTTAAAAAAACAGTGCCACTGAATGAGAGAATTTTGTTCAAAAATATATGCCAAACATGGATGAATGGTGTAGATTTTCCTATTAGAACTGAATTTGTTAATATTACTGAGAACAAAGTATGACTATTTCAGTAAAGCTGCCTGGAATAATTAAAGGTGGTATAAAAGGCACTCCAGTCACAAGTTCAGGCTTTATAAGAGTTAGTTCTCACATACATTATTAATTTAGAGATGAGAAACCCTGGTTAATATTCTCTTAAGTCTTTAATTACACGGAGGAGAATAAATTTGTTTTAACTTGTTATATACTCAACCCAAAAACTTAAGCTTACACAGTTTCACTGATATCATTACATCAGTAAGTCACACGGTACAGTAGGAAGAGTAAAGTGAAATAGCTGATGCTGAGGACATCACATATGCATTTATACACAGTGGAAGGTTACTTGCTGCAGTCTGGTCCCAAGGGCTGACAAGAGGTTATGGCCTCTCTCATGACCAAAATTATGGGAGGCTAGATTCTCAGATTTTTGTTTTCTAAACCACAGCAAAATTGATGTCTCAATAGTTCCACTCCTAATTGTAGCAGAGCTTTAAGAATTTATAAGACATTATATACTTGTTCTCAAATAAGTTATATTTTCCTATCTTTCCATTTTAGGCATTAACCCTTCAAGTAGAAAAGTTGACCATGCAAGCAAATCAGAAGCGCAGAGCTCTTGATAATGAGCTTACAGAAACCGTAACAGCTCAGGTTTGTGCTTAAGGTTCTTGAAGATATCTTGTTATATATGAAATACTTGAAATCAGAAATCATGGGGGTGCTTTCTTTTAAACAGATAGAGCTTGACAAGACAGCTGAAGACTTTCGCAGAGTTCATCAGGAGAGGCAAGAAGTCATCAGGCAGTGGGAGAATGCAATACAACAGATGCAAAAAAGAGACCAACAGATTGATCACTGTGCTTTGGTAAAACTGCTGTGACTGATTTGTATCAGTGTATCAGGCTACTTCTGATATTGATGGGGATTTCACCAGTCACACATTGACTGATTGGGACATTTAGGTCGTCCTTTTTCTTTGTGTTTACATCTGTATTTTATTAAGCTGTTTCAAAGTTCAGATATTGCTGAAATGTATTCAGAATTTATTTTGAATGCAGTATCTCTCAGTGTAAGTCATGGTGCTCTGCTTGATATTATCAAGGGTTAATTTTCAATCTCAAGGTTGTTAGAAAATGCAAAGCCTGCTGGCTTCAGTATTATCTTTTCTGTGATCTAAGAAGTAATAAGATGGGGTGATGTTCCCAAGAGTGTAAGGACAGTCAGCTGCAAGGAGGGAATTCTGTGGCTGATGCAATGTGAAAAAGAATATAGAACATGTATCATTGAAGGAATTAGCATTGCTATGTCTGTGATCAAATGCATGACTAACATTTATGTCAGAATTAGCATAAATAATCACATTAAGGTTAAAAATCAGTATAGAGAAAAAATGTGTAGATGTGCATTCCAAAGTAACAATGTTTTTTGAAGGGAGAGGGGAAAGCGTAATTGTATGTACAGGAAGGCTCTACCTAAATCATTAGCTCTTCTCGTATGGTATTTTCCTGATGAAAGAGTATCAGCTTTGTTAAGTTGCCCATATGGGTATTACATATACACTGAGCAGAAACATGGTTGAAACAGGCTTAAGATATAACACTAAAAAAAATGTGATAGTAGAAAAGAAGAAACACTACCAAGCAGAAAATATAATAGTCTAATTTAGCAGAAATACTTTGGATTTCATACTATTTGAAGTGCAAAGATTCCTGAAAAAAATCAACAACAAACAGATATAAAAAAAACCCACAACAACAGATAACCCAGCTCTGGCCAACTTTCATCTATCAGTAGCCCATAGGATAGTCCTACTGATGCTTTTGCAAACAGATTTAATGTTAATATATTTTGTCGCATTCGAACTAGAGTATAATTTTCCCAGTAGCTAATCTTTTACTTAACCTTTTAAAATACACAATTTTCACTGAATAGCTGTGTTAGGTAAAGTAACCATCAGTACCATTGGTAATTTTCTTCTTGCATTTCATCTGCTTCAAGTCTATCTGAAGTTTTGTTCACAAAGCTGATTTTTTTTTCCTCCTATTCAATCAAAAAATATTTTTATTGCATACAAGTTTATATTGATTATTATTATTATTATTGGTAGAAGTTTCCAATCCAGATCAATGGTAGTATTTGGTGTTGTAATAACTGGACTGTCTCATGCAAGGAGTAATCTTAACAGCAATCTTTTGGTTGCAGCCTTCATTAATGTAACACATCTTAACTAATGCAAGCAAATATAAAATGTTTTTATCCTGATAGCTAATAACAGAGATAAAACAGGAGATCAGAAAGAAGGAAACTGTGCTGAAAGAGAAGACTTCATTTTTGGTAAATGAAACTCTTAATAATATGGAATATGAAAAGAAAATTTCTTCTGCTGAACGGGAAGCTACCGGCCTCCGAAATGAGTACCAAACTCAAGATACCTACAGAGTTCAGCTGCAGGATGAGGTAAGTTCAGAAAACCAGACTGGAACAATAACTTTTGGAGGAAATACAGAAATAGCATTTGCTTTTCTCTCATATTATACTAGATTCTTAAGAATTCAACACAAGGTTTGCTCTTCTGAGTCTACTCATGATTACTGGGATATGAACCCTCAGCTTAATCCTTTCATTGACAGTGGTGGAAACAGGAGCTTGTTTTCTTTGTTGTGTTAGTATAAAATGGATTAATTTTCTCTTAATCAGTCTAACACTATTAGATGCTTCAGAAGGAGATGTGTCTTGCCTTTAGCAATGTAGACTGCAGTATGATATAAAGATGAGAGCAATCCTTTATGGATTCCAAACAATTCCTGTCCTGTGCTCTCAGAAGTGTTGATGGCCCTCATACTTAGCTTAAAATTCCTGAAATAAACCTCCAAACACTTTCACATGACTTTCTAATCCTAAGGCGGTAGGATAGGGCTGCTCTGTGATCACGCCATGCTTGATACTGTCCATGCTTACTCTGTTACTTATGTTTCATCTGCACTTAAAGCTAGGAATGAGCTGCACAGCTTAATTACTTGTAAAAGTATTTCTAAGAGGTAATTCAAGTCTCATGGCCCCATTGAGAAGGGATACAATTGTATTACCTGAGTAAGTTTTCTCTTAACAAGAAAATGGTAACAGTCAGAAGCATGGTGATTTTAAAAAAAAGTCAGCATCTGCTGAGGCCTTACCTTTGGATAACTGTTCTGTAGCAGGTGGTTCATGAACTGATATCCTAATTAACCTGCAGGTAGCTCAAACAAGGTGTAGCCTATTAGATTACCCTATAATTCACACCAACTAGAGGGCTCTCAGAATTGGTAGATTTTCATCTCAAACTGTGAGATTCTTGGTTGAAGTTTTTCTCAATTAATACTACATAATGTGATCACAAAAACAGTCTCACTTTATTATGTAAATGTTAGAACATCTGTGGCATGCAAGTGGGAAACAAGGAAAGAATCAGACTTACAGTTCAGCTGGTAACTTGTGACCTCCCATTGTCCCATTCTGGTACAGAGACCTGCTGTATACCCTTGGTCAGGTTTCTTCATCTGTGAAAGTAAAGGCAATTGCACTGTTAAGTGATACTGTGAAGATTAATGAGCTATTGATCGTTATGTATTCCTGTCCTGTTTAATGAGTGTATGCTGTCATATTTTTTTACCAAATTAAATGTCTGTGTATTTTTTTTACAGTGTCCCTTTATCTTAATCAAAATATTTTTTATGTACCCAACAAAGTGTGAATTAGAAATATGCTGTTGGACAAGAATTGCAGCCCAGACCACCTTCAAAATTCATTTGGTATTCTTAAGTATTTTGCCCCAGTATTCAGATGATGTAATTTAAGTCTACTGAATTTACTAGCTGTGATGATTTATAGCACCTCATAATTTGCAGTATTTGAAAAACACTCGTAAAAAGAAACTGAATACTTCTCAATAAATAGGTTCCTCACAACTTTAAATATCCTAACATGTACCCAAGTAGCTATAAGAGCTTGATTGCTCCATTTTGTAATGTATTAGCTGGATGCCTTAAGACATACAGTGGACAGAACTGCTTCTGATCTAGAGTCTTTGAGAACACAAGTAACCAATCTGAAGAAAGAAATACAGAAAAAACAAGCCAGGTAAGAAAGACCTTTAAAAATATTATTTATAAGTATTAGAAATATAATCAAATCCTTGAGCTAGCAAAGAACCTTAAATAATGTTGATGATTAAAGTGTCCAACTTTCTCATTAACTTCATCTTCTGCATGGCTTCTGGCACTGGGCAATTTAGGAAACACTCCTGGTAAGCTTTGGTCTTAAAGGGTGTGAGAAAATCAGTGAGGGCCTTGGTTATCAAAGGCTCAAGCTTAGCCTGCTTTTATTAGGCAACTGCTCGGTAAGGTGTGCTGATTGGTTTTGGCAGTGTCATATATGCAACATAGATTTAACTTGTTAAATCATGTAATTCTGTTTAGATTAAGCTTTCTTAATGAAAAAAATGCAAGTCTTTCCAATAAACTGAAGCTTGTGACTGAGGAGACGCTCAGTTCAGAAGAAAAAGCTTTGAGGATGGAAGAAATACTAAAGGAAGAAGAAAAAAATGTCAAGGTAAAATGTTTTTTCATGACTTCTGCAAATAAGGATTCGCTTGAATTTGCAAGCTCTATCTAGACAAAACATTTATGGATTAAAATGGAGTGTATTAATATGACATGAAGTTATTTCATTAAATGATAAAGTAACATGCATGTAGATACATCAGTATCTGGGTTAGGAAAACTCTGTAGGAAAATAAGTTGTCCTAGTTGTTCAGAGGAAGGTGTCCCCATACACTGACACAGGATACTGGAACTGTCACTGTACCAGTATTCTGAATATATCAGTGTGCCAGACAGGGCATTTGCCTCCAACATCACCTACAAGCTACTTACAACTTCTTGACTTGATTGAAATAAGTTACTAACTGGAATGTGTCAGATTTTGTTAGACAGTCATGTTTTGTTCCTGCTGCGTAACAATACTGAAAAATTACTAAATCTGATTTTCTTAGTGATTTGGGGAGTTTGTCTCTAAAGATTCTGGTTTATGGTCTACTGAGAAGAAAAGGTCCCCAAATTTCTATCTGTCTCCCATCAATAAGGCTGTTAAAAAGTGAGGATCTTGTCAGGATCCCATTTCAGTAACATGCAATATCATGACTGTTTTTAACAACTCTAATACTAGATTTAAAAAAAAAAAAATAAATCAAACCCCATTTCTTATGCTGAAAATTAAATATAGGAATAAAATTGCCCTAATTCATTGTCATCTGATGAACTGCAAAGGGCTTTTGAATAAATGTAATGTTGTAATGCAATTGTCTGAACCTTTCCACATTTCAGAAAATGTTTCTACTGTTTTGTCATTTTCCTACGAATTCTCTTATTTTACTACTTCACTTCTGACTGAGCTTGATACAAATATTGTTTCACATTTTGCTGGACAGCTGAGTGTTGGATATGCTGAAACGTTCTTTACTGTAAAATGGCCAGGTGAAACTACTGTGACAGCAGGTGTTCTCACACAAGTGACCAGAAAGCTGTATCTGTGCATACCACTACATACTTTTTTTCCCTGTTTTGTGTTTCCTGTAGCATGTATGTGAAATAATCCCTTGAATGTTATATTTCAAGCTTTTTAACTCCACAGGCATTAACTGTACATTTTAAATATACATACAGAAACTAGAGAAAGGATGTCTTTCCTTTACAGAGCTTCTTAAATTCCAGTTCTTACCATTTTGGGGTTTTTTTTGGATAATCTGAAAACAAGTTGCATTAAAATGAAAACCTTATGTGCTTCCCCTTAAGACTGTTACCAGGGTGGCTAAACCATTAGCAGGGTTTCTTTACTTGCGTCTGTGGCGGATAACCCAAGATGACATTGAGCTTGGCAGCTCCACAGCTTCAGGGTAATATTTTAACTAGGATGAACTGTTCTTGAACAATGTCTGTAATGTATTAGTCAGAAGCATGCTTTCCATCACCATTAGACACACATGGCTATTTGCTGCATCTATTAAATTACTGCCAAGAGATACTTACAGGAACAGTGTGGATGAAATGTCACCATTTTGTGCTTTAGTTCTGTGATACTTCTCCCTCTTCAATTTGTGGCAAAACACTGTTGCACAGAGAAGCTTCTTGAGTATCTTATCTCTGCTAATAACCTTACTTAAAGGGAGAGACACAATTTCTATTAAATTAATTCAGATATGCAAGAAAGATTACGAAAATGAAGGTCAAATTGTGATCCATTATTGTCATTAGCTTCAGAAATACAGCTCAGAGTTGGACACGTGCGTAAACCCAGTTTACTTCTGAAATTAGATTCCTTTTTTCAGGCATGAACCAAAGCCTACTGACATCAGTGTAAATTGCTAAAGGCCATAAAGATTTCATATTACACCTGATTTTTACTATCTCAGTTTGGGATTTGGAATTACACTTAGAGCAAGTTCAACTACCGAAAAATTCTGCTTGGTAGAATGTGATCATGAACTGGTAGAGAAGGAGTTACCTTTCACTGTAATTAAAGGCAGCAAGATGGCTCACAAGCAAATTTCACAATCTATACATAGAAAAATCAAGAATAAGTGGATTCTAAAGTGTTTTTGCTATATTAATTTATTAATAATTATATTAATTAATAACAAATTATTTTAAAATATTAATTTAAATGTGCATCTTCAAACTCTATACCAGACTTTGATCCAATGCAAATGAGTCCATTGGAACAGGATTGTGATGCCACATTGCTCTTTTCAGAGACATACCTTACAGAAAATTAGCATGCTTAATGGCCTGAGCTTTGGAAGATCTTTGGTTATTTGCACAGGGGGTAGAAGGGGAGGGGGGGAAGAATAAAGTTATCTTCCTTGTTAGGGTCATAAAAAGAAAATAATCTCAATTTTGTTTGGTTTTGGTCCATTTTGGGTTACCTGAAATGTTCAGCATTGTCTTACTGTAATGGACCCTACTAAAGCCTCATTTCCTGCACTGATTTAGGTGTTAATGGCAACTTGTCACTGAGAGTAAGGAAGTGATTAAAAAATGTGCAGTTAGGTTTTCAAACAAAATTATTTCAACTTACATAAACACACATATATACATACATGTGCATACACACAGAGTTACAGGTTTTAATAAACTGTTGAAAAGCTTTGTATTATATTTCTCCAAAGTTTCACAAATGCTGGAACAATAAGGAGGGGTTTTTTTTGAAAGCATTAGAGGAAATTAGTTTTCTCAAAGGCTGAAAAGAGTACCATTTCCATATGGAAAAGATAGGTCATGTAATAGTAAGGTGGGATCCAAGTTAAGAAGAATTTAAAAGATTATTAATAGATATAGTATTCTTACTTTTTAATCTTACTACATATGATCAAGAAAGGCAAGTAATTCCTCAGAATTTGCTTCTGATGTAATTAATTACTTCTTACTACCAAATGATTGTCACCAGGAGAAAGAAACAGAAATGAACCAATTAAAAGAACTACTTTTCAAGAAGATTCAGGAGCTAAAGATGCAGAAGGACAAGGAGAAGTGTGTTCTTGCAGAAATTGAGGGAAGTCGAACATCACTTAAAAGTCTTAAGAGTCGACTGAACAGACTTGATGCTGATGCACTAAAACAACAAGAATTAATATATAACCAGGTAAAATGTTAACATACTTCCATACTGTGATTGTTTCTTGGGTGTAATGAGAAAAAATTGCTCGAGTTTTGTCATCTTTGTTAATTTATTACCACTTTGGAAACACCACACAGTACAATTTGAAGTCTGTATCTATTTCTGTCACCAGATATAGGGATGAAACTGAAACTTGCTATACATACATATATACTTGCCTAACCTACATTATGCGCTTATGTATTTCATTATTTTTTGCATCTGCTGCTTTTCCCACTAATTTCTCAGATCAATTCTTTACTTTGATCCCTCTGAACCACAGACACCTCAGGGTAAATTTTTTAAGCAATACAAGAGGTACATGCCAAAATCCTGTTATTTACTAATTGGATTTTGTGCATTTTTCCTATGCCCCACTTTGAAAATTTGCTCTTTTGTATCAGCATCCACTGGTAACAGCAAGATGGCAACTCCACTGTAAGCCTCCCTACAGCAGACTGTGCCGAGTATGTTTTGTTACTCTTCTAGAAGATTACTCCTGAACCATCACTGCACATCAGTCATCTAGGAATATGTTGCTAATGAGGTCTAGAAGCGCTAAATTATTATAAAAATAGCATAACTGGGTGACTATCCTAAAGCCAAGTTTATATCCAGTGTTTTAGTTTTATAGGAAGGCTATAATTGCTTATCTCAGACTATTAATTCTCTCAAATAATTATTTTAACAGGATTTTTATATTCAGCAAGTACAGAGACGGCTGTCACACTTGGAAGGGGAGGTTAATGCAGATGAAAAACAAGTTCTGGAAGCAAAAGCTGCTGAACTTAAGAAAACATTAGAAGAAAAGAAAAATGCACATGGTGCTTTACAGGCACAGTACAAGAAACTTCAGGTAATTTCCATACAACATCAGGTTGTCTGTGTAACTTGTAGAAACCTCAATGATTTAAGGAGCCTGAGTCTTATTAGTAACTTGGTATTAGATTGAAAGATATCTGAACTTTGTGTAACCCGTGTGGAAAACTTCTTATGTTCCTTATACGTTCCAGAAAAATAGGTCATTACTGTGCAACTGGAACACCTTAGCATGAAGACAAGCATTGAAATGCTGGAAAGGCAAGCTTAGCTTTTGCTTTAAAATGTGACTGACTGCTTGTAAATATCTGAGTTATCATGTAGATAGAGGAAAATGTTATTCTGTGATGACTGACTTTTATATTTTTCATAAAATAATTATATTTGCATTTAAAATTGTACAAAGTAACATTACTGAAGGGAGGATATTTGAGTTGGTTGACTCCATCCTGATACCTAATTCAGAAATAGTATTTTTCTATACAAAGACAAAAGTCAGGTTTTTAATAAAGTATCACAACTGGTTTCTCAAACTGGTAGTTAAGAAAAAATTTGCTCTGTTCAGTGAGAAGAATAAACTGCTTATAGGAGAGCCCTTTAACCAGAGATCCATGCAATAACAAGATTTAATGCTGGGCAACTGTTGCCCACACCTCAGTTTTGAGATGAAAAATTTGAGTAGTGAGTATAATCAAACACTGTAACACAACTCCAGGAATTTATTCATACCCTGGAGTATTATCAAAGACAGATGGTTTTATAAAGATGAGCTACAAACAGAAAAGTCATGGTCAGACACACAAGGAGATTTTTTTTTACCTAGGCCAAAATACAGGATTATGTAAGAATTGCCTTATAGGTTGAAAGATCTGTACTCTATAAATAACAATTACTACGCTCCACGTAAACCAAGCAACAACATTAATATTGCAACAGCACTCTGCATGAGGAGTGCAATGCTCCAGGCGCTAGTTGCAGTGCTGCGTATGGACAGGAGAAGATGATGGTTCCTGGCTCCAGAACTCAAAAATTTCTCATTTATAATTAACTGGTAGCTTTTGTTGTGACCTAGGTTCACTGAAATAAATTAACTATAACTTATTTGGAAACAGAACGATGTCCATTTCATCAAGAGAGCAATGGATAAGACAGAAGAAGAAACAAGTGGGATGATGACCAAGATAAATGAACTAAATCTTTTCAATGAGAGATCAGATCAGGAATTAAAAAAAGCTAAAGCCACTAAGCAGGTACAGTATTATTTTGCAACTTTACTAACATGTGTTTGGTTGCTTTAAAAGCATAAACTCATGACTTGATCTGAAGACTGTTGTCTGCCTCCCACAGTGCTACATCATTATAACCATAACCCTCTTTATAGTTTCCTGACTTACACCTTCCACCAAGCTTTGAAGTGTTTTTTATCAGTCCTATCTTACTAGGCAAAGTGTTCTTCCTCTTCTGTATAGACCATCAAGTTTGTTTGGATTATCATTTAATCACACATTACTTATACCACAATATCCACCTGGTCAGTGGTTTGGGTTTTTTTTTCCTAAGAAACAATTGCCTTTAAAATAGAAAATGGATTTACTGTTCAAGGACGTCTTTACCTAGCACTGAATTTTTATTCCCAGTCTGTGGTGCCAAGTAATAAATTTGGCTCAGTTTTGTTACTAAATTGTGAGATTTTATTGTAGCAGATGGATTTATCTATATTCTGATTTAAGGAATTACAAATAAAATGGAAATCCTTTGATAAACATAAAACAAACAGTTCCAAATCCTCTAATTACTGCAAACGTTTTCCTGCACTAAGGTCTAGCCTTCCTAGAGGAAGCACTAAGAGGTTGTAGAATAACACAGGGTCAATACAGTGGGCGAAAAAGTTATTCTATTGACTTAACTGGTGCACTTGTTCCTCCTCAGTGAAAACTCCCTTTTCCTAATCTGGAACTTTTCAGGGAAACAAAAGAAAGAAGCTGATGGCATAAAAAAACACTTAAGAGAAAAAAAACAGTAGAATTTGTGATCCAGAAGAAATTTTTAAAATGATTCAGTGTGTTTTCATGCTAATGAAGTTCACCACTTGTTGCTTTTGAGCAACTTTGGTATATATGTATTTCTTCATCTAGCAACATGACATACACTACAGAACCTAGAACATATTGCAAGACAGTTAAAATAGCTCAAGTGAGATGATACCTGCTTCAGAAAGTTCCTTGTAAAGTCTGCTTAATTTCTTTCAAACCTGAAGGTTGTACTTGGAAAAGTCTAACAACCTGTAGCTGTTTGAATTAGAAAGTCTGATGAATTTGTAAAAAACCATGCAGGAAATAATCTTCCCCTGTCACACTCACCATGTAAACTGTTAGCAAATGAGAAAGTGAGAGCATTTTTAAGTGCAGAGCAAAATGAGTCTTACAGTTGTATATATAGGGAAGATAACATAATGGATGCTTTCTTAAAAAAATAGCATATGAACTGTTATACTTAAAAATTAAATAAAAATTAACTGTTATAAACTTAATTAAAAAGGCTGCTTTCTTATTTATTAGGAGATGATGGTCGAAGATAATCTCTTAAAACTAGAACTGAACCGTCTTCAAGATACTCTATGTAGTAAGACAGAGAAAGTTCTAACCCTGGAAAAACAAAAGCTGGAGTTAAAGAAAGCCATAGCAGAAAGATCTGAGGAAATTAAGGTTCATAAGGCAATGCTGGATTCCCAGATAAGACTTGTGGATCAGGAACGGCAACGCATAAGGTAACATAAATTAATCTTGTAACTTCTATCTCCCCCATTTTATGTGGGTACTTACTGAAAAAGAGAAGCATTTTACCAAAGTTCACCAACTGATGATATATAAGATAAAATAAATTTTATTTGAAGTTATATACTGAGACAGTTGAGACTATCAAGAGATCCCTTCTCTGAAGTACAGCTTTAACCTCTCGGTGAACAAGAGTTTTTTTGTATTAGTGACAATCCTCTGCAGTACAGAGAGAAAAGCTCAGTTGCAGGCATCTTTTTAAAGTACCTATCATGTGTGTGATCCTGCCTTTTTCAAAATAATCAGGAAATGTAAAATCATGTGTTGGGGGGTATGACAAAATATTTAAAACAAAGAAGGTGCTTTTAAAAAGGGTTTACTTTCAACTGCTTGGTAAAATTGTGACTTCTTTGACTCATACAGTAAGTCAGTTTGTTTGGGGGGGTTTGTTTTACTTTTGATGTTTTTTTTTTAATGAATGAGCTTTCCATCGTGTGTCCTATATTTCAAAATTAAATATACTCAATTATGCATCTACCCTCTTATCAAGCAACAACATCTGAAAGAACTTTTCCCTTCTGTAATAACCAGTGCAAAGTATTTGGGACAGGTTTAGCTCTGAAATCCCAGTACCTACATCCAGCTAAAACTCAACACTGCAGCAGCTGAACCACTGAAATCTGGCAGGCTTTTTATTCACTCCCCTGATAACCACACCCCACACAATAGGAAATTAGAGTGATTTAGTGTGACTAAAGCTTAACTGCTCCCTGAGAGTGCAGACTGCATGGCTTTTTTCCTTTGATAATTACATAGCTAATTGATACTTCCATGTAATTTGATTTGGGGTTGTTGCCTACTGTTGCTTATGCTCATCTAGTAGTGGCAATATTAAGATAATATCAGCAGGGGGCAACTTGTGCAGCTGTAGGATTTAAATACCAAACATTTAAATTTGGGGGGTGGGGGAGGACTGTGGCACAGACTCCCAGGATGCAATGATCTGGAATATGAAAATAAATTTGACTTGCTTTAGAACTGCAAGAGAACTGTAGGTGACCAGAAAAACGGGTAACTGTGGCTGGGAGAACAAAGACAGCAACAAGAACAAGAGGCAGAAGCGACTGCTGCCCTGACTGCCCCCAGTACATGGACAGGCTGCTGGACTAATACCAGTAATTTAAACTGCCCACAAAACACTACCAAAAAGTTTCTCAACCCATTTATTTTTCCCCCAAATAAATCAGTGCTGAATTTCAAGATCGCCTAAATAAAATTGATAAACTGAGATGCAGATATGAAATTCTTACTGTTGTCACAATGCCACCAGAAGGAGAAGAGGAGAAAACGCAGACCTACTATGTAATTAAGGTATTTTATTAATGCAATTCCTTATAAAGTATTTAAGATACAGACTTCCTTGGCTCTATTCAAGTAACTAAGACAACCTCCTTTCAATCTAATTGCTTTGCATTATCTGACACCACTGGTTATTTAAATGATACAGCAATTTCACATGGATCTCTGTGGACAGTGCTAATGTCAGTGAAGCCTTAAGTTTTGAGCAGCTTGAAACTTTTCACTTCAGTGCTCATTGATTCTCAAAGACACAAGAAGTACTGCTCACATGGTAATATGCTATAAACTGGAAACTTAAGTTTATGAGTCTCATTTGATCTTAAATCCTTCTACCCATCAGAGTTATTTTTAGGTACTTCACCATATGGCACTTAAACCTTGAAGAATGAAGAACTCTCCTCTTTTACTTACCAATCATCTATGATTCAGCTTTCCACTGAAAAAAAATAAAAATCAGTCTTTATCCATAATGCAATACCCTGATTCTGGAACAAAAACCTCTTATTTTTGATCTGCACAAACTCTCTGATTTCCCTTTAAAGCAAAATGCTTCTAACTGCGTTATGGATATCCATAGTGTGTCCTTTTCTCATTCTTAAGTGTTAAATTCCTAAATGATGGCATTTCTGCCACTGTGAGATCCAGCACAAGACCCTCAGGAGAACCCTTGTGGTGACTGCAGGTGTATACTCTCTACAGCTATGGGGGGGGTGTGTGTGTGTGTGACTAGCTTGCCCTAGTTTCTTAGATCTTGCTGATCAGATGAAGACTTGCAGGTCTGTAATTCCCAGAGAAGCTGGATGACATTTAATACTCTCTCGGTGGTTTTATGTCATGTACCATCTCAACTGTTACCTGGATTTTGTGGGCAAAGAGCTGTAAAGTGTGTGCTGCATCTCACATCAGCACTGCAAAGCATTTGTACATGGTGTGGATACTGCTCATCAGGACCCTGTGAGCTTAGATGGAGTGGCAGATACCCATAAGGAAATACATCACAGAACTTCCAATTCTGTAAATAACTACTCTTTCAAGTTACCTATTAACTCAGATCTCAGTTCAAGCGTGGCAACACAGATAAGCCCCACATCTAACTAGAATTTTAATCCCTAAATATTGCAGGGTTTTTTTTCCTGTGTAATTGTCCTAATACTTTCAGTATGCATGCAGTCACCTAAAATACCAGCTTTATTTTCAGGCTGCACAGGAAAAGGAAGCACTTCAACGTGAAGGTGATGATTTAGATGCAAAGATCTGCAAAGCCGAAAAAGAAATTGTAGCTCTGGAAAACACTTTGTGTGTACTTAATAACTGCAACAGCAATTACCGAAACTCTTTCAAGGAAGTCACTGAGACAAGTACGTAAAAGAGAAATTGCTATTTGCTGGTTTGAGTTACACACGATGGTATAACTCAGGTATCCAGTGGGAAAACTGCATGGCACAAAAGAATGCATCACAGAGAAACTAAACTCATGGTAGCAAAAGGGAGAGTAGTCCACATGCTACTGGGAATAGTTCAGTAGAACAAGCACAGAAGAAAGAGCAACAAAGTGTAATTAACTAATATTTACATTCTTTCATCTGATTTATATTAAAAATATTTAAGCCTATCTAAATTTCCTGAACAGTTCTAAGTAGGAATGGTCAGAAGAGCAAAAGCATAAAGACTGTTCAGGGGAGAAAGGAGTTCCCACTGAAGTACATAGGCCTGGTGAATAAAACTTTGCACAGTACAAAAAGCAGTAATTCCGCTGCAGTGCTGCATCACACACAGCTCCCAGTTCACGTGTCAGAAGCAGGACAAGCTGTGCCACTGCTAGCTGCCTCCTGATAGACTGAGCCAGCTTAGGCACAAAACTGTACCCAGAGAAACTACACGTGTTCTAGCGGTGAGGATCGTTCCCTCAGCTACCCTGTCCTCCCTCTGCTTTTTACATTGAAGGTGGGAAAAAAACTAGTAACATGTTATCTGGGAAAATGGTGAGGAAGAGTGAAATTTAAACTGTGCTCTTTTATTGTAGTGCCATCATATTTTAAAATAGGGACTACTTAATTACAAGCTTTTGGATACTTGAAACTCCTCACTAGATTTAAAAATACTTCATCTGTTGTTTCTGTTCCCACTTAGACTTCATAAGCTTGCTCACTTTTAGGGAAACTTTGTTTAGCTTATAAAAACCATCATTGTGAGAAATTACATAAACTTCATTCTAGAAAATACTTGATTTTTTTAACTTTTGTGCCCTCTGCTGGCACTAGGAAGAGTAGCTCTTAAATCGTTCTCTCATGAAACCAGTTACCTTTTTTCCACAGTGATTTGGAATTAGTAGTATTTTAAAAAACCCTGTAATACTGTAAATACCTGTAAAAAAACACCTCTGTAATACTCCCAACACTGATGTGCACCACTTCTCTGCACTTAAAATGAAAATTTAGTTGTATACAGTGCTTGTCCAGCAATAAAGCTGCCTCATTGCTTGGGATCACAGGTGAGGAATATGAGGAAGAACTGAAACTACAAGAGGAGAAAAGGGCTGCTAATGAAAAATATAGACACAAACAAAGAGAGATGAAGGAACTTCAAGAAAATCTCCAGGTAAAATACAGGCAAAAGTTCCAAACAACACAAGACTGCAGCATGGAGCTAAATCCATGCGAAACATCCCATTGAAAGAACAGGAAATTCTGGGACAAATTTTAACCCCATTCTGGTTTATATGTTATGTAGGAACTGACATGATTTTTTAGCAGACTCTACCTCTTTTGAAAATTGCATTCTTGTTAAAATTTTATTGAATCACAGTGAAACTTGATCTGGTATGTGACTAAAAGCTTCAAGTTCTAGTATCATACAGGATGTTCTTCATCATGCTAGATGAAGTCACGTACTAGCTAGAAGTTTCAAAATCCAAGAGGCAACCCTGCCAGATGCTCTGCTCTGGCAGTTACATCTTGCATGATAATTCTAAGTCCTGAACTGATGGCTACAGGTCAGCAAACATTCCTATTCCTTATTCTATACCACCAGAGCCCATATACCTCCCTTACAAACTAACATCTCTGAAATAAAAGGGGCACGTATCTTTTTCCTAGACTATAATGAGTTGTTAAGGCATACCTTTTGGCTCCCTTTTTATTCTTCTCTTTTTTTTTTTTTTTTTAAAACAGCCACCCTTAGAGAGCTGATTTTATTCATTCTAGTCAAAGGTATCCATCTCTTCCCCCAGGAACCAATGTTGCTTTCCTTAGGATAGTCTGCATTGTTAAGTTGGTACTGTGCCAAGGGAAGCGTTTGTAGGCATTGCTCAGGGGCACATATGAAAAGATACACTTCTAACTTCATTAGTAGTATCTTTAAAGTAGTTTTTTTAAAGGCATATAAATTATCTGGTGACCTCTTTATCCAGGTATTTATTCACTAAATGTCCTAACAGGCAGAAAGTTCTGAGCTGTGTTATCATTAGTACTAATTGCTTGAGCTACATTTAGAAACAAGTAGTAGAGATAACAGAGCCTTCCACAAAGCAATACAGAAAGTGAAAGAATATCAGAATTGCTTTATTAACTAAAACTGCTGTTCAAATGAATTTGCAGAACATGGAAAAAACCTTTGATATAGTTCTGAAGCAGGAGGCCCTCTTCCAAGAGCAAAAGAAAGAAAAAGCAGCTCTTATTTTGCAGCTGAACAAAGACATTGAAGAACAGAAGCCAAAGCTAGAAAGGGTTATAAAACAGGTTTGTATATTCATTAATGACAACTTATAACTTTATAGCAATAGACAGTAATGTGGTTAAAAGCACAGAATTTAAACTTGGCAAGTTTCTGAAAGAGTGTTGCATTTTCATAACTGCAAGGATTTGAAAGTTTTTATGTTAAGTGTTCCAGACTATCCAGAGAAATTCAGTCTCTGAAGAAAACTAAAATAGAAACACAGGAAGAAAGAGACATAGATCTTCGTGAATTGAAAAGCTTCAACAGAACCATCGACAAATTGATAGCTGATGTTCTAAAAGCAAGTCCTGATCTAACTACAGCCTTTCAAATGTACTTTCACCAGGTGAGACTTGCAGTCAACTGCCACCAAACCCTTGAGTGATAACTCTAGTGCACCGATGAGTGTACACACCTTACGCACCGTGTTCAGTTCTGGGCTCCTCACCACAAAAATAAGACATTGAGTTGCTGGAGCAAGTTCAGAAAGTGCAACCAAGCTGGTGAAGGGTCTGGAGAACAAGTCCTTTGAAGAGAAGCTGAAGGAATTGGGATTGTTTAGTTTGGAGGAGGCTGAGGGGAGGGAGATCTTACCGCTCTCTACAACTCCCCGACAGGTTGTAGTGAGCTGGGTGTGGCCTCTTCTCTCAGGTAAATGACAGGATTACGGGAAATGGCCTGAAATTGCACCAGGGGAGGTTTAAACTAGGTAATTGTAGGAATTTATTTACTAAAAGAGTAGTCAGGAGCTGGAGAGGCTGCCCAGGAAGGTGGTACAATCATCATCCCTGGAGGTGTTTAAAAAATGTGTAGATGAGGCACTTCAGGTTACACCACTCTAGCATGGTGAGGTGTTTTTTGGTTTGGGATTTTTTTGTTTGTTTGCTTTGTTTGGGTTGAGAGTTGGACACTGATCTTGGAGGTATTTTCTTGCTTGCTCTTCTCAGTCTCAACCAATGAAAGGACAAAGGGCAACAGGTGCAAGCTGGAACATAAAAAGTTCCACATAAATATGAGAAAAAAACTTCATGGCAAAGGCAACAGACCACTGGAACGGGCTGCCCAGGGAAGTTGTGGGGTCTCCTTCTCTAGAGGCTTTCAAAACCCACCTAGATGCATTCCTGTGTGGCCTGATCTAGGAGATCCTGCTCCACCAGGGGTATTGGATGAGATGATCTTTTGAGGTCCCTTACAATCCCTAACATTCTGTGATTCTGGGATCTTTTCCAACCGTGACAGTTCTGTGATTGTGTCTTTCTCGAGGGCAACTCCTAAATTCAACAGTAAACTATACTTACGGTAAAACAGGTTCATCTGCTTTCAACAGCTCTTCAAATGCAATGGTTTGTAAACTGTCCTGATATACTCATTTCTATTATATAACCAATAGGTCAACTTTTTTTTCTGTCTGAATTTTCTAGTCCAATTTAGAGCTTCCTACAATTGCTTCTGCTGATGGTAGTCAAAGCTCTCAGTCACCATCCACACAAAGCTCACTAGCTTCTCCCAGGTAAGTCCTAGCAATGATTTTGGGTTTATTCTGTCTTAAAGCTAAGTTTAAACCAGCAGAATTAGTCCCTAAACAACAATTCCTCACTCCTGCAGGTCTTCTCAGTCATGCCTCCACTTTCTGAACATGCTATAAAAACTCTTGTTCAAATTTCTCCCACCTTTGTTTACTAGATTTTTCTCTAGCACACAATTACTTCAGCATCCATCAGTTTAAAATAAAACAGTAATTACAGAATAACTACACTCACTTTTCCTAATTGTGTTCTAATAAAAAGTGTTCTCGTGTTATAAAAGCACAAGTTCCAAGATCCAGCTACGCTGTGCATTCAGTAGTCTGAGCTCCGTTTCCGAATTAAGTAGGGAAGACAGACATGTATGTTTTACTGGTACCTTTTTCAACATCAATTCAACCAACAGTGCTCGTTACATGCTGAACCAGTTATGAGCTAACGTACCCACGGGTTACTTAAGTGATCAGTGGTAATGTCTACAAAGACCTTTGCAAAGGATCTCACCTAGAATGAGCACTGCTGCTGGGTGCCTTTACTGTAAGCCTCATTAGCAGATATATTTTAGAGACAGGGATTTCTGGATACTAATGAGTGAATTTCTGACTTCCAGATCCTCCAGAAGTGCAAGTTCAGACTCTAGTCAACCTTTGTCACTCAAAGTCATCGATCTGAGCTTGCCTATTGTCACTCCTGCAGAAGCAGCTGCCGTTGGTTCACAGCCATCCAGTAGAGCTAGCACCTCTGATATTTGTAAACGCAAAAAAAGTCTTAAGTAATCTTTGGAAGGCCACAGTAAAGGCTTCACACTAGTTAAGGCTTTTTAATTAATCTGTAACTTATCAGTGTATACTGGCAAGCTTAGTATAAATTTCTAACTGAAAACTGTTGTAACTTTCTTCTACAGTATGCAATAAATTATCTAGGAGAAATACAAAGCAAGTGTTTTATATAAGAAAAGTAATTAACCTTTAAAGTATTTTCTCATTTTGTTTTTAGAGAATTAAATATCTGCAAAACCTTTCAGAAACCATTAAGTCACTTTTCTTAAAATGAAAAGGAGGGAAATGTTAAAGCCATTAATTTTCATAAAACAGTGCGTTCACCGCTGCAAAATAGTTTTAGACTACATTGCAACAGCCCGGGGAAGAAAACATATGCTTCATTTCAAGATCAACCTTGACTAGTAATCAAACTGTCATCTCGAATCATATTTTAATTGAAAAATGACAGTATATGATTAAAGTCAGTAAAACTGTACTTTTCTATTCAAAGAAAAAAAAAAAATCACATAATACCTTCTTTGGAAGTGACCTGTATCTGTGGAATTACTTGGAAAACGTGCAGCTGAAGTACCATTGGTACAGTGATGTCTGCCAGAGCTTAACTCCTTAGCATGTTCTGCCACCGTCCTTGGAGATCAACTTGTAAACAGAGCATAGTATTTTCCACAGCAATGCACCCACTGCCTTCCAGCTACGTATAAAGTAAATACCTACCATCAAAAAAAAACAAAACAGACAAAACCCACCAGGACCACACTTGAGCTTACCTGGATGATAAACACTAGTTTAAAGCTCTCTTCGTCTACTTCAGTTGGATTTTCGTTTTTTTTTACATTACTTTGTTGTTTTTTGGTTTGGTTGTTGCTTACATTACACACTGAAACGTGTTCAATGCATTTAAAGACCATAATACACTTGCCTTCACAGACACTGGCAGGTTCCAGTCACTTAAGGAATATATTTAACAGTGCATCTGTCTGAAACATCCCAGCAACATTAACAAAAATCAAGACACACAATTAAGAAAAGATAAGAAAATTTAATGATCTAAGGAGCTATATACATTGATGGCACATGACTATTATTCACTTATCCCCTTTCTGTAGCTGGAAGTTTTGATACAAAAATATCAACAGTCAATAGCACCCCAAGGGATGAGAAAAACCAAACAAAACCCATCTGTTGCTAAAGTGCTTATTTGATGCGAGTTACAGCTACCTACCATCCAGGGTTATCAAAGGATTTCAACCCAGACAGAGAATATCATACAGGAATATCCGAAATTAAAAGCACAGGAAACTTAGATTTTAAATAATTGATATTTTATGTAAGATATTCTTGCATCTGTTTCCACCATAAAAATCTTTTTTAAGAATTCTTTGACCTTTTGCAAGATGAAAACAAATCTATCACTCTTCATATGCATTTCCTCAAGAGATACTAAAGGCTCATTTATAACTACCTCATCAGAATAGTGTTTTCTTAGGTACTTTGCTGTTTCTTCTGCTTACTTCCTTTTTCCCTCTCAAACTCAGCTATTTGATTGAATATGTTAACTAAGTTCTGGGGCAGGTTTCTTTTAACACCACTTTCTGTTTCTATTGTATCATTTAAAGGCATTTCTTCATCTGGTTCCTTTGTTTTATTAGACTCCTCATAACTTCTTTTTCTATTCTTATACTCGCTTTCAGTTTTATGTTGATCACTGTCGTAACTTTTATCACCTTGATGTAAGTAGGTGCTAGAATAGGATCTGTACCTTCCCACTGACTTGCCAGAATAGTCAGACCCTGCTGGAGACGTGTAATACCTGTCTGGACCTGAGCCATGTCTTTTGAACTGCTCTTTTCTCCCCTCTACATCCCGTTCTATTTTCCTAAAATAATGCATCCTGGGTTTATCATCTGACTTATGATATGAACCCGAAGAAACCCTCCAACTAGAGAAAAATCTGTCTGTTCTACCATATTTTTCAGTTTTGCTACTACTTGGCAGAGTTCTAGAGCTACTGTAAGAATCTCTTGAATCTTCAGACCTACCTCCAAAAGTGTCTTCATCATCACCTGAAGTCCTCGATAAAGAACAGTGTCTGTCTTTCTCCTTTCCCTCTGTTTTTGGACACACTAAGCTGTCCTGCCTTTCCAGCAGTTTTTCCACTTCAAAACTTTGGTTAAGAAAGGAAGCAGAGGTATCAGCCGGAGGCGAATACCACTCCTCCTTCCTAATCAGATCTTTATAATGGCAAGAAGCTCTAGGTGAGCATTTTTTGGAGCTGCGGGCAGACTCGGATCTATTCCGACGCTTTTTCCTACATTTCTTGTGGTCAGAGGAAGAGGAGGAAGAGGAAATTGATACATCCGATGAAGAATCACTTGATGAAGAGGAGGAAGAGGAGGAGGAGGAAGAGGAGGAAGAAGATGATACTTTCCTTTTCTTCTTCAACCTAGAAAAATGTAATTAACCTGTGAGAATCTTCAGTATCAGGCAAAAATTATATGTAGAAAGCAAACCTAAACTTCCCAGATCTTGGATAAAATTGGCCTCTGAGGCATGAGTGGAAATTGAGCTTGAACTAGGAAGACAATTTCAAATGTCATTTCTTTACCAAAAAATTAAGATTAAACTGATATAAAAGGCATCTCTCCCAGTTTAGTATGGCATTACACATTGCAAATACTTCACATTGCAAAGTATTTGTTGAACAACTCCTCTTCCAAATATATATCCATTAAAGGTTATATGCACTAAAGGACACTAACCACAGAAAATCTGAAGTTTACTGTTAGACATTCTGTTTGGAAATGGATTGTTCATAGTCTGATCTACACTTATGGCCATGTAATCAGGATACCGAATATAACAGTGTTACCTTTTTTCTTCCTTTAAGAGCTTACGCAATTTTTCTGCACTTGTTTCTACTTTCTTTTCTTTCTGTCTCTCTTCTTTGGCAGCTTGTTTCTCCCTCATTTCCAAAGATTTCTTTTTTGAACCCAGGCATCATAAAAAAGTTATATCAGAAGTGTTAACACCAGTATTTTTCCCCATGTCCCCAACCCCAGTCAAATGTATAATTACATCAGGGATGTTTTACCAGGATTCCCAGATGAAAAAATATTGTTCAGGAGTTCAGCATTGGCCATTGTGATAATCAGGTTTACATTAAGGACCATATTGCAGTTTTTATTCCATTAAAAAATGTATTTGACCAGATATTGCAGTGGTACCAGTGATCCAGTGCACCATGACACATTGAGCCCAAAAAGTATAGATAGAATATGCAAGAAAAACACAGTATTGCCAACAGAGTGAAAAAAAAGGGGAAAAAAAAATAGAGAGAAAGGTTTTGAGGGACAGCATTATCATAGTTTCCAAGTGAAACATGGCAGAACCCATTCAAGTTGGCCATGTTTGAATACAAACCGTGTCGTAACAATTTCACAGACCAGTTTGACGCATAGTTTACGTAAGATACCATGTTCCAAGGATTTGTGGGTGATGAGCAGCACCAGATGTCAGATACAGCAACAACGGTCCAGTTCAGAAGAAAATGCATTGGAGAAAAACACATAATCAGTATTACAGGAAAACACACTTCCATTTCAGCCACACAACACATCACTGATAGTATTTGGCTTACGTATTAAAATACAGGTAAATGCAGAATAACATCTCACCAGAGGAATAATCTTTAAACTACCTGATTCTATTAGAGATCAGACATCTGCCATCTACAGCCCTAAAGAGTAGCTCTATTCATATTCAGAATGAGCAAGACGACCAATTATTACTTTCAAAATTTAGCAACTGCCTTAACAGATAAAGAAAGCCTCAACTGCAGTCAAGGCTATACCAACAACAAACGATAGCTAGAACTGTGGTTTTTACTGCCTGCATCAGTTACCCATTATACCAGGAAAATGCTACAGCAGATTAAAATTTTATTCTTCCTCATTTTAACTGAGACTGACACCTCTTTCTAAAGCAGTCCGATTTGGACAGTGCTCAAATATCATACAATGGTTTATCTATGATGTAGTTTGTTTTTATTAAATATTGTCCCATCTCCTCTTCCCCCTTCTTTCAACACAACCTGTCAGCATTATGGCTCCACCAACTGAAGAAGTGTTGATTAGGACCATCTACCCCACTCTACACACTTCCTTACATGCAGAATCATAGAACAAAATAAGCCTTTTCCTCAGTGTTCTAAATTTTACTCTTTGATCCTCTCTGGAAGGCAACACAAGTAAAGGAGATAAATAAAAGACAATTCAGATTAGCACAGAGACCCACCAGGGCTCAGCTGGGAAACATGCTGCATGCAAGAGAAAAGACCAAAAAAAACCCAAACATCACCACAGCAAAGAAAAAAACCCTAAGATATAGAGACTGCCTGATGACCCACCCTCCACCTCCTGCTGTTTTCCTTTAAATCAGTCCTGAATTTCCCCTCTTAGGTGATCCTCCTATGAATTATCTTTGGCTGATGTTACTCTATCTTTCCATGATTACACCAAAAGACAAGGCCAGTGCAATGTCATGCAATGTTATTTGGCATGTTTGTATTCACAGAACGTTTTAATTTAACATTATGAATCATGCTTGTGCAATGCAATATTCTCATTCTTGCTTTAGCTGACAGGGTTAACAGGCTTTGCTATTTAGCTGACAGGGTTTGCAGTCTTTGCTCTATCCCATCCCTGCTGTTTGCCATTTCTTTACTATCCTGTTCAGAACAGTGGAGTGACCAAGCGGTACCTTTCTTCTGGTAGGTACAGCCATAATGCTCACTGTAAACAATTTACTGCAGAGAAGGGAAGCAGAGAATAAGACAAACCACTAACTTGCACTCTCCCAGTTCAAAAGACCTAATATGATTTTTGGTGTTCATTTATTGTCATTGAGATAATTATATGAAGAGAAAGTAAAGAATCACCTGCATATGCTTACGGAGTTTTGTTAGAGCCTCTTCTGCTTCCTGAAAAGTCTCATCCAAACTTAAGGCTTTTTTATAGTAATTCTCAGCATTTAACAGTTTGTCTTCCTCTTCCAGCCTAAAAGTCAAGTGATAATTCATATAGAGTTAAGCCACGGATGATGACAAGTTTTCTTTCTTATTTTTAGTACCCTTCTTACTTGCACTCTGACACTACCACTGCATCTCTCCAAAACCCTATCTATCATCTTAGCCCACCTCAGTAAAGGAAAAAAAAAAATAACATGTTTTTGCCTCCTAATCATCATTACTAATACTATTCTTCAAAATTCCAATTCCAGTTTCAAAAAATACCGTCTCTCCTTAACACAGGGCTTAGAAGAAATCTAATCCCTGAATACTCAGAAGTAATATTGTGTGTTAGTCATTAACTAGTGTTTCAGCAGAGTAACAGAACATCATTTTATACTTTCTTTTAAAAAAAGCACAAAACAAAAAACAACTTCCTGGAAAACACTGAAACATTTCAGAATACTTTCTACAAGTCTAGCATCCTACCAGCGAAAGGAAATCAAGGATTAAACCTCAAATATTTTGCCAGGCTTTATCTGGGATAAAGTGTAAAAACCAAATGCACAAGCAGGTATATTTCCAAATATTTTTTTAGTTTTGTTTTTTAAACATATAGCCAGGAAGAAAAGATCCCAATCTGTGTCCTAACTAGCCTGGTATTAGAAAACATGGAAAAAATGGTTAACCAAAGACAAACTCAACTGCTGACACTTACTGCCCGCCTCTTTCCACAAGTGTCTGACAGAGGTATTTTCTTGCATTTCTGTGGGTAGGACAGTTCTCTAAAGCAATTTCAAAGTCACCTATGGCTTTGTTCAGACTTCCTTTTGTTGCATACCTAATACAATAGAAAAAAGTCACAAAGATTTTAGTGAAGTTTCTCTTTCACAAAGTAGAAAACCTAATGGAACAAGCAGACTTACAGAGCTCCACGTGCTACCAAAGCTTCAACATTTTCTGGATCAATTTCCAAAGCCTTGTTGTACTCATTCATGGCTTCCACATGGCGCCCAACCTTAAAATAATCAACCCCAGCCTTCACACTAGAGAAAAATATTTGGAGAGTATTATGCACAGTTCGGCTATGCAGATATTACACTGTTAATGACTCACAAATTACAGTTCCAAAAAAGTGAAATGATAAAACCTGACCATGTTATCGTTTCAAATGAATAGTATATTGACATAATTACACAATAATATACTGTCTTTAATCCAAAAATCTTAAGGCACTGGAGAGCATTTCTGCAGATAGTGCTATGTTACACTGGTTTTCATTTATGGAATGAATATTTAAGCACTTTTCTGCACAAAATTCTATACATGACCTACCACCATTAAACTAGAACAGGCTTAATTATAACCAAAGCTAAAAAAAACAAATAATCACAATTAGACCAACAACCTAAGGCAAGATAAGTAGATAGTACACAATAAAAAAGTTAACCCCAAACTCAAATATTTTGAGGCTTTATATTGCATATTATCCGAATCTTTCTTCTACTTTTGCCAAAAGATTAACTTCTTGTAAGAGAACCGTTATGAGTTGAATTTCAGGACTTTCCATTAGTCTCTTTTAAAAAAATTAAAGTTACACTATTGCTTTAAGAAAAACACTGCTTTGTTGGCATAGAAACCAGAAATTCAGAGGTTTCTCTCACATGTGATTGGTTTGTTTGTTTGTTGTTGTTGTTGTTGTTTTTTGTTTGGTTGGGGTTTTTTGTAGTTTTGTTTTTGTTGGTTGTTTTTGTTTGGGTTTTTTTGGTTTTAACTAGAAGATTCAAGAGTTCTTCCACAAAAAAAAATGTTACATTTAAGTTACATTTTAGGAGAAAAGTCATGCTTACTTCTGCCTCCCCCACTCTGTAGCACACCCAAATATACTGCATAGCAGGAAAGCAACAGCACCTACATAGAGCTGCTGTTTCAAATGCAGCCAAGGAAATACATTTAGTTTTTCAAAGACAGCAAGTGCACTTCTTCAATCTACAGTCTGAGGCTTAAATGATGTGACAATCGGTATTAGGTCATTCAATATCCAATTATAAAATAGAAAATTCGTTACTTGGTATTGTCACAAATCTTGCTCTCATGCCATCAATGGGCCAGCATATTATATATGTTCTAGTAAGTTCTCCCTTAAATGTGACCTATATTTTAGAACAATCTCCAGGCTTTATCTATCATGAACCCACTTGGCAGTTAGGGTAACTTTCAAGATCTTCTTGGTTACATCACTATACCTGTGGTGGAAAACTGGTTCAATGTGTATTTTCTTTTAAGAACTATAACCTGTAGCCTAACACAACCTATCAATAAGCTCTGATGAGAAAAAGCATTACATACCATTTCAAGGCCCAAGATGCAGACTGCTTTTTCCTCAATGCAGGGGCAAAATCTTCTTCATTGAAATTTTTACTTTAAGGAGGAAAAAAAAAAAAAGTTTGCCTTCTGAGTCTACAAAATAAACCTTACAATATGTAATGTCATTGAAATAAGCTGAAATAGGATTTATACAACATCTTACTGCACCTTACTGCTCTCCCCCAGACAGGAACGTTCTTACATATTTCCGAATTTCCCATTCCAAAAGTGCTGAACTGAACTAGTATAGCTACAGTACATTTATCACAAATATACCACAGTTCACACCTGCTTTGGGGGCTAATATATATACAAGGCTCACAACAGCAGCCACTGCATGTGTTTGAGCCCATTTCACTAAGGAGGCCAGCTCTCTTACTAAAATAAGCACTGCGAATAAATATGACAGAAAACATTAAAATTTAGATGTCCTGCATTTCAAGCCAAAGATCTCAAAAAGATCTAAACAACAAATTCCTAAAGTATTTGGTTTCAAACATTTTGTGTGATAATGTGTCTTACTCAGAGCAACAGAATTTCAAATGTAAATTTCTTACTCTAAAAGAGTTTCCTTTTAAATATTTAAGGACACATAAGCTGCAGTCATGGAAATCAAAGCAAAAAAGGTTTAACTGGTCTACGACTTCCACTCAGAAGTCTATTTCAATGGATTAGAATAATCTCCACAAAGCTACAGGATCGGAACAATGTAAAAATCACTTACATTTGAAGACTTCTCAGCAAAGACGGTGGATTCGATTCACTTAGTCCTAGTTTTTCTGCTAAATATTCAACTAATGATGGATTAGCAAATCCAGGGGAACGATGCAAAACCTCTTCAAACGTCTTTGCTGTATTAGCAACTTCCATGCTTCGCCTTAAAGAAAGCAGCAATGTACACAAACACAACCTCAAAGGCACTATAATCAAGTTTATGACTCTTAAGAACATAAGACTGTGACTCTTTGGGTTAGTTTGGTTGGTGTTTGTGGGGTTTTTTATTAACACGGTCCCACAGTGTCAGATAGATCTCTCTGCTTTTTTTTTCCCTTACATTTTGGGAAAGATACTAAAAGATCAACCACACCTGACATATCCAGAAACAAGCATGTTAAAAACAGATGAACAACAGAAAGTATGTAATCATCCAATTAAATCAGAAACTCTGTCAACATGTTCAGAGATCTTTTCAGACACACTGAATACACCTAGCAAGTACAGTTGAAAAACACATTCTTACTTATAATGCAATGGGAAGTCATCAGAAGTAATTACGCCTAGTTTTGTACTGGAAAGATTGGGTGGAAGAGCTGAGCTGTAAAGTGACACCGTGAGCTTCTCATGGTAACGATCAATGTCCTTGACTGCAGCTACAGAAATAATAAAAGTTAAGACAAACTTACAGAAATGTCTCAAAACTGAACCAAACAGATTCCTTCCAACTTTTGCAGCTACTTGCCTCGAATAAGGTCTCCGGTTTGATAATAAGACAAAGGATCTCCGTGGTTGCTTTGAGGAGGAACATCTCTCAAGGGACAAAGAGCCTACAACAGAAGAAAGAAAATCATAAACAAAGCCAAAATATGCTGTTTTTTTTTCTCCACAAGATTAAGTGAGAAAAGTAGTAGTTTAATCTTAATGCACATCAGAGATGGGATAGTTAAAAGCAGGCTGAATTAAATTATTATGCATCCATAAGTGATGAATTTTTTCAGCTCAAAAGTAATAAATACTGAGTATGAATCATAAAGAGAGGCAAGTGCTGACTCTAAATTCAGATATCACCCAGCACCCCAAAGTCCAGTTCCACCTTTATACATAGCCGTCCATTAAGAGATACAAAAGGCAACTAATATACTAAAAAGCTACTATTTATTGAGAATAAAATATTGATCAAATCTGTATCTTACTGTGATTTCCAAATCTGAAATCTCCCGTATGACACCACTCCCCAGACAAATCAACACCATAAAAAAGCCAAATTCGCGAATAGAAGTGATCCTCCCAATCACGATATCACCACGTTCAATGTCTCGAAAAAGTAATTCTCTCCTCTCTTCCCTGGGAACGTCCATGAACCGCTCCAGGGGAGGCATAACCGCGTAGCACTCTGCAACAGAGGAGACGGTCACAGTTACAAACCGACAAAGCTACAGCCTGAAAGCACAAAACATTTCACAACAGCAAAACATGTTAAAATCTGGTTTGTTTGTACTAAGAGGAAGTTTCTGTGCAGCCTATAGATATCGACCACAAGTTTTCATTGTTTTTAAAAATACTGCTGATTTAGCGTTAAGTAGCTCTTAGGCGACCCTGCGGCGTGGCAGTGACAGCTCCCCAAAGAAAGCGCGGCTTGCCCGGGAGCCGACTGACCTTCATTCTCTTCGATGGTGTCGGAAAGTGGCCCGTTGGGCTTCCACGAGTGGGCAAAAAGGAGATCGGCCTTCTTGGCAATGAAGCGTTTTATCTCGGTGTCAAGGCTCGTCCTCTCTTGCCTAGGGGAAGGAGAACCCGGTGAGAAACACC